>JAOWBP010004700.1:59369876-59384426 GCA_028571105.1 Tragopan temminckii | reverse complement strand
CCGTTCTCTTGCTTTCTTGTCTTCACATGAGACCAATTATAATTAGAGCCATTTGCTCTTTGGGTATTTTGGCAGGTTGAGCATGTATTCACATGCATTATCTACAGGCAGGCAGGTAAAGTTTGTTCTGACTACTGTAGGACTAATAGGCTGTGATTTTCACAATTGTATGTGAGGGCATAATGCATTTTTTAAGTAGCAGTACTAACCAGACCTAATTTACCCAGCACCCATTTCACAAGTAGAGATAGAGTAACTTCACTGTTTCTGAACCCAGAAAAACTAATGATCTGGGTGTGAAAGACTAACTCATTGTGATCACAGAAATCACATTATACCTATTCAGCAACTCTTATGATACATGACCTGTTACGTAGAACTAGTAATCTTAGTACTCATCAGTATTACACAGCAGCTGTATGAATGAACTGAAATGATTTACATGCAAGTGAATCAGATGCATAATAATGTATTTATTTGGAGAGCTTGTCTTTACACAAAATAGCATGTTCAGCTAGCTAGCTAGCAATTTTACACAGAATTCTGGAGTTCAAGAGATAGTTTGTACTGGTTTATATTATGGCTGTAATTCTACTGAAAGCTTTCAAGTTCATCAAACATAATTATCACTGGCACCACAGATAGTTCCACATTATGTATGTGATCACAAGCGAGCTGGCAACTTCAGGCGATTTCCAAAGCACTCCACTTGCACTTTGCTACTAAAGTGCAGGAAAAGGAATTAATATCAGAAATAGCTACAGCCAAAACCATTTAAGAATCCAAGTCTCCAGAAAAAAAAGTAAACCAAATCCTCTTCAGGATTGCGTTCTAAAAGGAAACAGATTAGGAAGATGAGCTTTTCCCCCTTTGACAGCTTACACTCATGTAAGGTCCATGTAATTTCAAAGTATGCTGCCCAAATGAAGACAGAGGATGCTTCAGAAGGCCTTCCTTACTAAGCCAAATAGAACAAGTAAGGTACCAAAGTATTTAGAGCCAAACATGGAAAGGTGTTCTGAGAAGGTAAGCATCACAAGAGACAATCAGGAATGCTTACACAATCCAAACAATGCACAATTTTAGTTCCACGAGCTGCCAAGAGGAATGTGTGTGGTACTCACAGTGCACCACATACACTGCTTGTTCTAGTCATGCTTCTTTGTAGGACCAGTCCAGCTTGCTAAAACATTTTAATGAGTGGTCTGAACTGTCTGGAATAGAACAATTCAGTCGGAAGGGACCTTCACAGATAGACCTGAAGAGGTGAGGCAACTGCACTAACTAAACCTTAAAGCGTATAAGACCTGAAAGCATAAGCCTTAAGGCATAGAAGCATGACCAGCAGCTTGAGGGAGGTGATGCTGTCCCTCTACTCTCCTCTCATTGAGACACCATCTGGAGTACTGCATCCAGTTCTGGAGCCCTCAACACAAGAAGGATATGGCATTGTTCAAGCAAGTCCAGAGGAGGGTCACAGAGATCATCAGAGGGCTGAAACACCTTCCTTGTGTGGAAAGGCTGAGAGAACCGGAGCTTATCAGCCTGGGGAAGAGAAGGCTCCAAGGAGACCTTGTAGTGGCCTTCCAGTACCTGAGGAGCCTACAGGAAAGCTGGGGAGGGACTTGTTATAAGAGCAGGTAGTGACAGGACAAGGGGAAATGGCTTTAAACTGGAAAAAGGTAGATTTAGACTGCATATTAGGAAGAAATTTTTTACTATGGGGGTGGTGAGACACTGGAACAGGTTGCCCAGCAAGGTTGTGAATGCCTCCTCCCTGCAAGCATTCAAAGCCAGGCTGGATAGGACTTTTGAGCAACCTGGTCTAGAGGGAGGTATCCCTGCCTATAGCTTCGGTTTGGAACTAGATAATCTTAAAGGTCCCTCCCAATCCATACCATTCTATGATTCTATATTCGTAAGGCTATTCTTGTTCTCTAATTTGTTGTGCTACTTGAATAGAATAATCTTGCACAGAACTTGCTTAGAAGATGCAGTTAAATTTGCTGAAGCCTAAGGACACAGACTGCTAGACTTTCACCCAGCTGCAAGTAAGGAAGGCCACAGAGCTTACTCTAACTGCAAGATAAGGAAGTAAGAAAGACTGAATTGAGACTCTGCAAGCATTGACAGATCTTACAGTCCTGAAGATTGGAGAAAACAGCCCACCAAGAGACAATGAAAAGAAACAATCCAGAGCAGAAAGATCTCCAACCTCAATACTACTATTGGTCTACATGGCTGAGTGAGAGGTTGAGAACATGCAGTAAAAGCGCATTTCTTTGTGCAAGGTCCTTCTTCAAGGGCAATCACCCTGAGTTTGTGTAACTTCAACTCTGTACGGCTTTTTTTTTTTTTGTGGGGAACCAACCACCACCCTAAGAAGCCTATATCAGCAGCTGGCCACATTAACAGTAAAGAAACGTTTCCTATTGTCTGGTCTGAACCTCCCCTGGTACAGCTCTGTGCCACTCCTGCTCCTCCTGTCATTGGTTCCCAGGTAAACATAGCACCTTCCTCTGCACTTCCCTCTTCAGGGAGTTGCAGAGAGAAAATAGGTCATCTCCTGGCCTTTTCTTTTCTGGACCAGGCAATGCAAGTGCCCTCAGCCTCTCCCCAGAGCACATACCTTCCAGTCCTGTAAGCTGCTTTGTTCCCCCCCTCCTGGCTGCCAGGGCACACCACTGGCTCGTGTTAAGCTTGCTGTCATCAGCACCTCTAGGCCTTGTCCTGAAGTACTGCTTTCCAGACACTTGTCTCCTAATCTGTATCTTTGTCTGTCCTTATTCCATTGCTGGTACAGTGTCTGGCATTTTCCTCTGCTGAACTCCATGCCACTGCTGATTGCCTAATGCTCTGATCTATCTAGATTCTTCTGCAAGGCCTCTCACGAGCCTCCAGCACTTCCCAGTTAAAAAAAACCTGCAGAGGATGCACGCCTCTCCTGCATCCAAGTCACTGATTAAAATGTTGAACAGGATTGGCCCAAAAATGGAGTGTTGGAAACACCACTAGTGAGTGTCCACCAATAGATGTAGCCCCATTCACTATGACTCTTTGAGCTCTGCCACCTAGCCACTCAGTATAGCCTGTACTTGTCCATCTTACATTTGGATGACTTGTCTGGAAGGGTGCCACGAGCGACAGGATCAAAGGCCTCACTGAAATCTAGAAAGATTACATCCTCTGCATTCATACACTAAGTGGGTGGCCTTATCATAGAACAAGATTTGATGACCAAGACTGGCTGCACACATCTCTCTTACTGATGTTTAGGCCACCAGGCTGTTTACCCAGGCAGAGCTTTAGCGCACAGAAGCATTTTTAGCAGAATGTGTGCTGAACTCTAAAACTTACCCCCAAGGCTTGCTGACTGTGATGTACTGGCATGTCCTGTTTGTGATGGAATTCTTAAGTGAGTGCGCTTGCCACGAACCTTCTTGGATTGAAGCAAGAGATAGGTTGCTGACATCTGGTCGTAAAACAAGAGTATTTAGATCTCTTCAGAAAAGTTTTCAATACAAAGAAAGCTTAGCATTCTAAACATTTCTGCATGTCTGGAATATTTCTCCTTGATGTGCAACCTGCATGTCTGGTCACATTAGGGTAGTTTCAGACCTTAGCTGTTCACACAACTAGTTTAAGATAAAGAAGCAGACTACTCTTGTTTTTGCTTGAGAGCAGTACAATTGCTGAAAGCAAAAACTAAAGCTGGTGCCAGAATCTCTCTACTGAAGTGAACAGCAAAGCTCCTATTAATGCATTTTGCACAGCATTTCAGCTGGACTCCCATTTTTGAGGGTCATGTTTCAGTCCAGCTCCAAGGAGCATCAATATTCAGCTTTTTGACTACGAGAGCCATGGGTACAATGCTTGATAGGCTCTCAGTATAGTACAGTTAGCTTGAATTACTTATAAGGCATTAGATGTCCTTTGATAAAGGACTGTGAAAACATCACAGACTAATATGCAAGAACTTCTTCCCCTAGGTAGATTGTTCTTGTTATTTCTTGTATCTGAAGAAAAGTAGAAATGACCCCACAAATGATCTCTCCTAGGTAAAACTTACATTTTATATCTATTCTTACTAAAGTTATATGGAAATCTTAACAATCCTTCCAAATTCTACCACTTTCTATTTAATAGAAAGACAATTCAATTTCAAGAGACAATTTTCAGATTCAGGTTAAAGCCAGAGTATGCATCGTGTTTTAAATCTCTTCTGCAGCTTTGAATGTCATTATTAACATTTATACAATATCTCTAGAAGCACTCCGTTTAGTTTTTCTCATTTATTTTCAAAAGATACTGGAATGGATTCATTTCTGTAAGAGTTTGTGAGTTGTAATTCCCAAAACTTGTTTGGTTATCTGAGTGATGTGTTGATATTTTCCACTTGTTAATGAAACATTTCAAAGTAATGAGTTAAGCTAGCACATGACATTTGTTATTCATCCATAAGTTTCTGTTTTGAGTCTATCTGGGCTTCCAGAGATTCATAAGGATTTTAGTGTGGTAGAAAATAACAGAAAGGCTTAGAAAACAAAATTAAAGGAGAAAAATAGAATAAATGTGAACTTCAGAAATGTAGTTATTAGTTACAGATAGACTATGGAGTTCTGCAGGGTACCTTAGCTCTGAAAGGTATGAAATATTTCATGTTTGAGAATAAGTGAGCATTAGAGTCTGTTAATACAGTAAAGTTATTTACTGTAGTAGTAAGCTTAAATACAATGAATTACATACATTTATTACCTCTGATACTAATGCCGATATACTCTCTCTGCTCTGGTTGTGAAACACAGAAAGCTCTGTTACACAGTCTTCATCAAGGTGTCCCAGCTGCAAGAACAAGACCTATACTGAAGAAACAGCTTTCAAGTCATCTCACAGAGCCAAATCTCACCATGATAGTCTTCTGATATGCAGTAATCAAGTCAATAATTAGCCACCATTTCAGATTTTCTATTTTAAATAGTATCAGGGCTAAATACTGCAAGCAGTAAATAGAAAGAGTCACCAAACTTCAGCAACTGGTCCCTCTGAGGCAACAGGTTCTGAATTCAAGTACAAAAGCCTGTCAGCAGATGAGATTTTCACTGGAGCAGAAGTTACACTTTTCTCTCTTCCTAATTACTCAGTTACATGGCATGCACAACACAGTGTTACATGCTCAGCACAGCTGTTCTTCAGAGAAACAGTGGCACCCAGTGGCCAGTAGCAGCCATTGGCTGCAAATACGCAGCAGCTTCTCAGTTTCTACAGCAAGAATCTCCCCACACACCCCAATTCCTACCCCCACCCTAACCCCGCTACCCCAACCTCTCACACATGTCAAACAACTGAGAGATAAGGAGGACAAGCACAGTTCCAGAGAATCATAGAAAGGCTTGAGTTGGAAGGGACCTTAAAGACCATCAAGTTCCAAGTTGTAAAGTTGCAACTCACCAGATTAGACTGTCCAAGGCCTCATCCAACCCAGCCTTGAGTATCACCAGGGATGAGACATCCCTACCTCTTGTTTTATCCACCACACCTCTCAGCATGGGGCTGCCTGCAAACTTTCTGAAGGTGCACTCTAGTTCCATTCTGTCACTGATAAAGATGTTTAAGGTGCCAAGACAGAGCCCTGAGAGACACCACTTGTCAGCAGCCTCTGAAAAAATGTATTATCCCTCCCATTCTGTGAGGATGCCAGTGGTCCAGAAAAGATTCCAGAAAATACTTAGGCTTCTATGGATACATGTACTTACTGAGTATTTACTTTGCCACTGAACAGCATCAGAATAACCTTGTATAAGCCAAGGGTGATTTAACAGGTGTTTAACTGTAATCCACTTCTTTGGGTTTACGTAGTGGGAAGCAACATTCAAGCTGTTACTTATATCACTGAGAAGAACTGGAGACAACTCTTCTTTTCCTAAGAACTTCAAGGCACCTAGAAGCACAAATAGAAACCAACAGTATTTATTCACTTCATGAAAAGGAAGGTCAAATACCTGAGCTGTGAAGAGCAGTTACAGAACCTATGGTTACAGTAAATGTTCCATGAGCATTTTGTATTTGAGACTGCTTAGATATAGCCCAAATGCATACTTAGTACGTTCAGCTTCCTTTATGAAACATCTTTTGTTTACAAATCACTTTTAATTATACAGCACAATTAAGAACATCCAAATGCAAGCTGCTTGAAGACTGTTTCATTATTAAAACTGTAATTATTTCTACAACCAGTAACTAGTACCACATTATTATTTGAGAATTTTCAGCACAAGGCAACGCTAACCTTTTCTTCAAGGATTTAAGGCGTAGAACAGTTTAACTTGTTTAAACACTGAATATTTTCTAGGCACTCCATCAATGTTTTGAGCTTATGCAACAGCATTTTGTAGCATTTTCAATCTGAATAGAAGCAGCTCTTTTACCAGTAGCAGTTGGTTAAGTAGTAGCGTACTGCTAGGTGAAAGCCATTTTGGAACAGTGTGTTTTCCTCTCTGCAATAAAAAAAGTTATTTTCATTAACTAAAACAAGAGAGGATTTAGAATGAACTTTGAACAACTAGCTCAAAAGGATCTGTTAAATTATTTGGATGATATTGACATCTCTTTTCTTTCAAAGCGTAGGAACAAACATATGCAAACTCAGCTTTAAGAATAGCTTGAATAAATTTAATGGTAAAATTAACATGTACTTGGCTGAGGGCAATGCTGGAAGAGAAATTGTTCACAAGAGCTACAAAACACAGAAGATCCCACCAGAAATACTTTGTGCTAACAACAATTATGGCACATAGTCAATTTCCTTAAGTATTTCCAAAATGAAATGATGTGGAGCATTACAGGGAAAAGAACACTGAACACAGATGCTATGATCCTGATTAGATTCAAGCAGTAGACTTAAACCAATTCTGAGTTTTAGATTCCAGGATATTTCAGGATCTATAACATGTGAAAGTCAATTACTCAACAATGCCTAGGTGTCTGCATTTTAAGCACTTTTCAGATCACAGCCACATAAAATCAAAACAAATTCAGTGCAGAAATCACAAGCCAGTATCTTAATACCTGTGAGATTATCCATTTTTGTACTGTATTCTCACTAAGCTCTGAAACTTGCTCATTCCAGTTCACGTAAACAAGTTGTACCAGTTCAAGCAATGCAGCTCTCAGCTCCTGTGTGCGTCAGGCAGATAGAACTAAATGGTGCAGAAACAATCTTTGATAGCTTTAAGAGCTCCATTCTGCTTACAAACTCTCAGTCCAAAACTATTCACAATTTTAAGGAAATGAACACCTGAAGCAGTTGGATCATTTGCCATTTGCCACGTTCTGCATCTTGGAGTAATGATTAGCACAAAGGATTTTCTGCAGTCCTGCAGAAATGGACAAAGTCCTGCTTACAAATGGACAAAGTCTCAATGCACAACATAGTTCATACCAGACTAAAAAGCCATGCCATTTGATTAAAATGCTCAGGTTGTCATGCACTCTGAAAGAAAACAGAACCAACTGCTGAATTCAATCAATGGAGTCCTACATTTCCTCCTGATTCTGGAAGAAGAAATTCTGATAGTAGATGCAGAACTTTGCTCTTCCCAGACATGAGAAGAGCTGACATTTAATAACATTCATTTCTGATAAATCAAACAATGTATTTATATTTTTACTACAGGTAGTATAGGGAGCAGCCAGAGGTACAAAAATCTAGGCCATTGGCAAAAAAATACTTCTCCTTAAACTCTGTATGTATATCATAGAATCAGGCTACAGTGCCACATAGGCCAACCAAATGCAGAACCAAATCCACAAAATACTAGTAGGCAAAGCAGAAAAAAAAGGGACAATATTCAGCAGTCAGGCCTTGCCACCCATAGCACAGCTCAGCATGTTCTGCCCTCAGAAAAGCAAGGCCTCTTGTCACGCTCAGCTATTTCCCTTTTCAGTGTATTCTAGCACCATTGATACCTGCTGTTATCCTCCTGTAGAGTGCCATCACATTGTCATCATCAAAAGGAAGAAACCCACACAACAGAGCATACAGCAGTACACCCGTGCTCCAAATATCTGCCTAAAAAATAAAAGGACAAGTTTACAAACCTGAAGCACCTAAAATGGCTTACTGAGAGACTGTCTGCCCTTGCCAAAGGCCACATATAGCCCATGAAAAGCTGGCTCTTTCCCTCAGGAAAAAAACCTTATGGTCCCAGAGAAAGCATATAACCCTAATTCAATTGTTCTTCCACTCAACTTAAAGCACTACTAAAACCAATATCTTCATCTTAGCTCATCACCTTGCTGCAGTACCTTATATCTACAAGGATTTCACTGGCAAAAATGAAATCAAGCCTATCACAAGGGATTTGGCACAGCTATGTGTTACTGGCTACAACGAGAGCTGTCAGAAGTCAACTGTGAGGCTCTGCTGCTGTTCAGTTTACATATAGGCACAACAAGGTTCATACACCTCACAATGCAATTCTCACTTTGACTGTAAAGAAAAAGGAGGCTTGAAAAGCAGTCTGTGGAAAACAAATAAATAAAGCAAGAATTAGAGGCCAACAGCAGCGGCGCAATGGTACCTGAAAGAATTGCTCCATCTTTAAAAGCAGAGCAATTCAGAAGTACGAGGGCATTCCAAACTAGACCAGTTTGGACAGATTAACAACTGCAAGTAGTGGGTTCCAAAGCTCTAGACATGAAATCAAAGCTGGAAAAACTCTTCACATTTTTGTCTCTCAATTTTTAGTACATTGAGCATTACAATGGAAGCAAGTCTTCATCCACAACTTGGAAGCTAAAGACAAGTCTGACAAAACATGTAAGATCCTGAGACTGCACAAAAGTTTCACAAATGATGGATAATTAACAGAGCAAATTGCTCTTTCAAAAACTTAGAAAGAGATCTCTGAAGTTGCTGTTTTGTAGAGCCCTAAAGCAGGGAACAATTGGTGGAGACAGGTAAGGATTAGCCAGAGACAAACCAGCCAGCTGTGTGAACTGAGGCCAATTGCACTTTTCAGTCTGTGGTCACTGACAGCTTCTGAGAGCTACTGAGCAATGCAACGCAGCAGAATTCAGGAGGGAAACCAAGTGAGTGTATCTGAGCTCCACTGCCTTTAAATGCTCTGTGGGGAGGGAAAGAGGGGAGAGGTGTAAAACAAACAAAAACTGGTCTACATACCTCTGAGCCAATATATGCTTTGCCCTGGATTAGCTCTGATGCTGCATATGCTGGGCTTCCACAGCATGTGTTCAGGCGGTAATCAAGGCCCCCCTGAAATAACACAGAAAATAGAAAAATTTGCTTTAATAGAGTTTATGCCTCAGAGAAGCCTCAGAGGCTTCTTCTCCTGTGCATATTTTCATTCATCGTATATTTTGCTTTCATTCAGTAGGTGACCTCACTAAGCAAATACTGTAAAAACCATGAGTATTGTATAAATGTACAGATCCCAAGCTGCTCACTTATCTTATGTATCCTTGGCATGATGCATTATTTTCCTTAGCTGATCATCTACTAAGATGAACTGTCTGTGCAAACACAAAACTGAGAAAGAAGTCACGCAAGAACTATTGTGTCTGAGGCTCGCTGGTTATTTAGAACAATTTAACACAATAACTTTACAAACTTTACAAAGAACAACTGATATAATACTTCCTTATTCAGAGTATCCTAATACTTTTCTTGGGTTTTGTTCTAAACAGGTCAGAGCAAGATGACATTATACCATTGAGACATCAGCCTGTTGGTCTTGATTACCTGCGAGAGGCTCTAACTTTGGTAAGGAAAAGTAATTTGAGGTTAAGTAATTCTCTTTGAATCAGTAAGTAACAATTAAATTCTTTCTTACCAGCACCCATCTTGCATGTTAAGTAAAGGCTCCTAGAAACCAGTTTTAAGATCAAGAAACAATTCAGTTCAAGCATATGCAATCACAGGATCTGTATGTCACCTGCAAAACTCATTTGGTTCTATCCATAATCTCATACATACAGTTCCTTAGAAGAGATAATGACATGCCAACCCAATGCTCCTATTACAGACCCTTGCATAAGACAGGTGATACACCTACAAGATTATCTACAGCTTAGATACAGCCTATGAAAATAGGAAGTCTAGGTAGAGAAAAGAATCTAACTGTGCTTCTGAGCAATCTGTTAACTACTCTCACACAGCTAAGGCCCTTCCAAGCACGATGCAATTGCATGTCAACCACAGAAACAGCTTGAATTTAGGGTGTTTGGGCAAGTTCCTGTTGCACACTGTGGTCAAACACGCATTACTTGGGGGCACATTATATTTGATTTAAGATACTCTTACCTTTGAATCCAAAGTCTATCAGTTTCAAATTATATTTCTCACCAATCCGCAGATTTTCCTGGTGAACAAAAAAGCAGTCAGGAATGGTTTTCACCCAAGTGCCCAAGAAAACGTATTTTCTCTTCTGTTATTTCTTGTTGTGGCCAGTGGTTAGCAGCCTACTAAAAGCCCTCTCTCTCTTAGAGATTTTCACTGACTGCTAACAAGTACCCATCTTCCAATACCCCAGGTGGGACATACTAGTTTGTATCTGTCAGAAAGGGTCTGGGGACTAGGAGGACAAGTGGTGATAGACCACAAGCTGAATGCAAGCCAGCAGAGTGTTCTGACAGGAAAAAAAAGCGCAACAATATAATTGGCTGCATTAAAAAGCAGCACGATCAGACCAGGACAAGTCACCCCTGCTTCACACTCATTGGACCACATCTACAATACTGTATTTAGTTTTTGGCCAGGAAAGATAACAACCTGAAGCAAATTTTGTGGACGGCCTCCAGTCTGTGCAGGGAGCTGAAGCTCCCATGCAGTGAAGAGAAACTGGGGAGAAAGGTGTTTGTTCAGAGTGCAGAAGAACCTCACAGCAAATTCTGAACACCCACAAGGGAGGCATGAAGACAGACTGAGGATCTGTCCAGCAGGTCATGGTGGGATAGTGACAGAAAATAGTCATTCATTGAAACAGCAGACTGGTTATAAGGGAAAAAAAAAAAAAAACAACTTTTCAAGCACTGAACAAGATTGCCCAGAGAAAGCATGCAGCCTCATCCTTGGGAGAGGCTGAGGATGAAAATGGAAAAAGCTCTAAGAAACTTGGTCTCAAGATTCTCGGAGCAGCAGGTTCAGGCACAAATCTCTAGAAGTCACCTCCATTCCTGGCTGAGCCTATAAATCCATCAGCTTTTCAGCTGGAAGCCAGTTCCTTCCAAAAAGTATAGACAATGCTTTGTTTTTCAGAGGGGAAAGGTTCTTTAGATATAGAGATTTCATAAGATGCCTAGGAAAATGCTTGTGCTGTAATGATTTGCTTTACTCAGCAATATCAGCAACTTAAAAAAATGCGAAGTTCTAACCTATTTGTGTAGACATACTCAAACCTTCCAGTACCTAACCCATGCTTAAAGCCTTCAGTGACAGAAAATCCATTGGATGGAGACAGAGACATGCATCTCACCCCATACCCTCTGTATAGCCACCATTTGTTTAAAGGATCACTCTTCCTTGAGGCACAAAACTAGAGCAGTTTACACAACAGACTGACAACACAAGGGCTCTCTCCAGATACAAACTGCAACAAAGGGAATAAGGAAAATGTGAAACCAACACTCATATCAGATCTGTGTCTCTGCTCCACTCCCATTAGGAGCATGATGTTTTACTCCCCTTTCAGAGGAAGATACTTCTTCAAGGATAACAAAATCCAGCTCAGCTGCAGAACATAGTATAGAATAGTAATAATTATCTAACATCTTCTGTAGTGAAAGAATTCTAAGCACAAGATAATGAAGGGTGTCTGAGTTTCAGCTGGGGTAGAATTGTTTTCTTCAGTGTCTAATATGATACTAGGGTTTTGTTCTAGATAGCACACTGATGCTTGTAGTTACTGCTAGGCAGTGTTGTACAGAGCCAAAGTCATTCTCAGCTGAGAGCCCAAGGAAGTGAGAGGGAACAGAATTAGGACAGCTGACTTAAACTGGCCAAAGGGATATTCCATACCATGTGACATATAGTGGAAGGAGTTTTGAAGGGGGTGGAAGTTCATGTAAATCTCTTCCACTACTAGGAGGCTAACTGGACATTGATTGGTAGGTGGTGAGCAGTTGCTTTTACATTCATCATAACTGTTAGCCTTTTCTCTATCTCAGTAAATAATTTTATCCCAACCCATGAGTTTCTACTTTGTGTTGTTTTTTCCCCCTTCAATTCTCTCCAGCAATTCACTGGAAAGGAGTGGATTGAGTGAAGTACTGTGTGATGCTCAGCCACCTGCCAGGTTAAACCACAACACAGGGATAACTTACTCTCTCAATGGAAAAATAAAAACACATCCATTATTATTTATGAAAGACTGAATACAGTTCAGACTTACTGGTTTGAGGTCCCTGTGGGCGTAACCCTGACTGTGAACTTAAGCAATTGCTGAAACAATCTTTCAAAAAAAGATTCGAGCTTCCTCTTCTGAAAGGTGGTCGTTAGAAACAATGTAATCAAGCAGCTCCCCCCGAGGACAATACTGTAATGAGAAAGGTAAAATGTATTTAGAATGTATCAGAGAAAAGTAAGTAACAATGAGAGCACAGAAAGCACAGTACAGCATGTACAGGATGCTCTTCCATTCCCTGTGTTCAATCAGAGCAGTACACGAGCGCTTCAGTTATGCCATGGGCCATCACTGTGGCAAACCACACAAGCTAAGAAATCTGACCCTTGCCTCCAATTCTGTAACTGAAGCATTGCACTCAGCGTTGTGGGTGGCACAAATCACATAGGAGATGACAACAACTTGGGGGCTCTGGTGTCCTGCAGACCTTGCAGACGCTACTTTAAAAAACTGAAATGTAAGTTAGGAATTAAAACCAGTTCACTTACTGTGAATGCTGATTAGTGGCTCCTACAAAAAGACAGAATATGTAACATTTTATACTTAATTTTCAAACCAATGAATCTTGAACCCATTCACCATTGAGATATTTAAGAATCATTTCATTTCAGCTTTATTTTTGCATTATTGTCTACTGCTAAAGATAAAAATAGTAACCTTAAGCGCGGCAGAAATATTATTTCTTACCTCTACGACCGTGAATATTTTCTTTGGTGTCTCTATTACATGATACTATCGGTAAACATGTTGATGACTTAAGTTCTTCATGGCATCAATTTCTGTTTTAACATGAGGCAAGTCATCCTTAAGAGATCATAAAAGCAAGCTATGAAATTGCTAACTAATGTGACATACCAGGTACCACATCTGACTATTGTGGAACATACGATGTCAAAGCACGTATGTGACAGTACACAGTTCAACATCAACTCAGCAATGGCTGACATTACTCCCATAGGAATTCTGGAACACATCTGCAAAAACTGAAACGTAAAATATCTAGTATTTTCATTAGCAGTTTGTTAAAGTCGCTGTAATAACGTTGAACTTCCTCCATTTTACAGCCAGAGAGTATTGCCTTCTGAACAACAAGGAACAAGATTTGTGGTGCTCTGCTGAACTTTTTCCAATCCTACAGCATCCTTCAAAAGGCAATGGGACTAGTAGGCTGCATTTCTATATACCGCCTCCCTGTGTTCTTGAGAACTCCACAACTGCAACACAAGATGTTATCATATTTAAATATCTTTTGGCTTACCCCTAAAGCAACTTTGTCCATGATTTTTATTAGAACTTTTTCACCAGTAAGAAGATGCTGTCTGAGTTTTACCTTTGCAAGACCACCTAAAATTCAAAACACAGATGCTTAAAGTTGAGTGTGAATTCTTCTCTAGTACAATGTTACAAGGAAAGCAGAGTACCTAGCATACACTGAGTGTAATGTTTTAATTAGAGGAAGAGGTGATCAGCATAATCAATTCCCAACTGGTTTCAAAATCCAATTTCAAGTTAATACACATGAAACCTGACTTAGGGATCTTATAAGAGCAGTAAATCTATTCTCAGATAAAGAGAGTGGTGAGTCAGACTGTTAAGCATGCTGTTTTTGTACAAAGATCACGCTTACCTGTTCCAATTGTTTCATGTAATTCATAGTACTTGAGAATTTCCTGGTAGTCGCTGACAGACATCCTGAATTCTGCAAGACCTTGAGATCTTCCAAGCACTGTAGTGAGGAAGAGCCAGCAGAGTTCACATCCTACTTAGGGCACACTCTTAGAAGCAGAAGGGGTACTTCTGGCAGCTCCAGCACTGCCCATCTCCTCACCAAGGCACGTCCCCTCTCATCTAGTAACAAATCGCACTGCATGGCGCTGGCTTCCCTTATGTTAACTGTACAGAATACCCCTCAGAGCTTCGTGCCACAGAGCAGCAGCAGGGTTGGATTGCAGCTTTAGAATCATAGAACTGCAAGGTTGGAAAGGACCTGCAAGATCATCAAGTCCAACCATCCTCCCATCACCATTTAGAGGCTACCACAAGCACTAAACCAGATCTCGTAGCTCCTCATCCAGATGCCTCTTGAACACTGCCAGGGACGGCGACTCCACCACCTCCCTGGGCAGCCATT
>JAOWBP010004700.1:59341180-59369776 GCA_028571105.1 Tragopan temminckii | reverse complement strand
GATTCTGTGATTCTGTGATTCATATCAGTGCTTAAATAACTTCTGAGCACAACCCCTCCAGCTGCAATATTAGACCTCTGTTTGGTTTTTAGCTGTTGAAATTTAAGCCTGCTAAATGTCAGAAATCAGCTAGAGATGCCAGCACTGCAGCTGAGGGCTGTAACTGGCCCATACCTGGTCTGCTGTGCAGGCTCTGATTTCTGCTTGCTTGCTCTGCTTTCTTACATGAACACAAACCTCTCCCAAGAGTTCAGCTTCTCCCTGAGACTTGATCTGAGTTTCTGTAAGCCTAGAAAATGGCAGAGCTGGTTGAATGTGGCATATTGATAGCAGCCTCATTAATGTCTAGCAGAGCAGTGTAACATATCTTATTCACTGATGCCAAGTGGCTGAACAATTGAAATTCCTTGAGTTTTAATTTAAGAGTTTAATACAAAAGTAACCTTACATTTTTAGTGGATTTTATTTTTTGGCTAATATTGCTTGCTGTGAATGAATGACAGCTGGTGGTAGGAACCAGCAGAGTGGGTGAGAAGCAAGATTCACTTGTGGGTTGTTTTGAAACTCAACTACATCCATGCTGATAGATTATTTTGTTGTTATTGTTGTTTTTACACTGAGAGTTCTGGAATTCTATTATTTCAGCTCAGCACAGGTAGAACTGGGAGGGAGAAGAAACTGGGGATTAAGAGGTTTATGGACTGTGTGCCAAGCTTATGGAAGTATCCACACACAGGGTCAGATTGTGTGTTTTACTTCTCTGAGTTCTAATTATTCATTTTGCAGGCAGACAGGTTGCACACAGTCATACATGTGAGTCAGACTTGAAATGGGTTGGTATGCTGTGCCTACGAGTTTGTTCTTACTACTTTCCCTTCGCTAGGATGCTCTTTTACACTCCAAGTTCAATTTATGGTCATTGTACATCAGTGTGTTCTTGGTACTGCTGCTAGGCTTAAATCTTAGCTCTCCACATTACCATTTCTCTGAGCATATAATCACAGAATCATAGAATGGCCAGGGTTGGAAGGGACCACAAGGATCATGAATCTTAAAATACCTAAACTTGGCTTATATTTTTTCCATTCAAAGCTTGATGTAAAGACATTTCTTAAATGCATTGCTTAAAAATTCTAACATATAAAATATTATTTTTCATAGAGAATGTCATTCTATTTTTTTTCTCCCCCGCCTCTTTCTTCATAACTTGTTTTGTTAGATGATAAGTGCAACAGGAAACTGACAAAGAGAAGTTGTGACTAGCCTCTGTTAAGACTGGGACAGATTGGAGCTGGCAAAAAGAATTAAATTTTGAGGAGAAAGGAAAATCAAAAGATGTTAACATATTGAAGCTAAACTAGTGCTTGAGTCTACAGAGTGAGAGCTGGTAAAAGCACAACTCAAAAAAAAGCAGCACAGACCTGTTTATCATACTTGTTTAGGGTCGAGGCTATTAGGTCAATTTCTTTCCACTTTGTTTTATGTAAATAATGTATTAACTAAGAAAATTACTATTCTGACATGTATAATTTATGAAAATACTGAAGAGTTGAAAATATAAGTAGGAATGCCATATAGAAAGCTTCTCAAATATCTAAATGCTGCTGAGTTTTCTTGAGAGGGACCAACTTATTTGTCAGTAATAACCAGTTCCTAAAGATTTAGCCTCTGGGTGCTTGAAAGCTTTAGTAATACACTGCCTTCAAAGAAGCTTTGCTTGCTACTTTCTTGTCCCCAGTGCCCATTTAGTGCTTGGGAAATATTTTCTGTTACCTCAGAGTACATTGCATACATTCATAGATTCATTTTGTCACCAGTGCCTCCTTTGTCCAGTTGTAATTATGTGAGACTGCACAGTGCTCATTCACAGCCTACACTGAGCTGTTAAAACTTACTCTTGATATTTCAAGAAAAGCTATCTCACTAATCAGTCTCCTACAGATTTCATAATTCTATGGATTCTCCACTTCCTGAGCACAGGATCAGGAGAAAGATCCTTCTCTTTTGGAACTGTTTTGCCCTGTGTTTTTCAGGCATCTCATTCAATTTCTTCTGGGTTTTCCCACTATTTGCAGTGTTGGTGCCAGGCCATGCATCTGCAGCATAGCTTTGCACTATTGCATTTTCATCCAGAGAGTGTGTTTCTTATTGTTCTGTGAAAGCCAAGAGCACTTTAAAACATCTTGAATAGAGCTTTCATAAAACAACAGGAATCTGCCCTTCTAAGAAGCAAAGGAGGCCGGCAGCATCTGAGGTAATGTTAGGAGGAACGGGTCAATGCTGGAGAACCTTCCCCTCAGTACTGGTGAAGCTGTGCTGCAGAACCATGTCCAGTTCTGGGCTCCCCAGCACGAGAGGAGCGAGGAGCTTCCATGGAGAATGCAATCAAATGACACAAAGACGGGGAGGCATCTCAACTCTCAAGCATTTCCTTCTATGAGGAAAGACTCTGGGAGAGCTGGAACTGTGCAGCCTGCAGAAGAGAAGGCTGATGGGGCATCTCATCAATGTATATAAATAACTAAAGGGAGGCTGAGAAGAAAACAAGGACTTCTTAGTGGTGCCATTGGTGGGACACGAGGCAATAGCTGCTTAGGTTGATGAGAGAGGTGGTGGAGTCTCCATCTCTGGAGATATCCAAAACCCAATTGGTCATGGCCCTGACCAACCTGCTCAAGGTGATCTTTGCTTGAGAAGGGGAGTGTACTGAGCAATCTCCAGGTTCTTTGTGTGAATATGAGTACAGTGGAGATGATAGAAGCAGTCATAACCTATTACCTTGTTCTTGACTAGGTCTGACTTAGACTTCCAGGGTAGTAGTATTTCATTCTAGTATCTTGAGTACCTTTTGAATCCCAAAAGTCATGCAGACGCACATTAAGTCTTGATTCAAAATAGTGCATGAATATGTTGGGTTTTTTTCTTTGGATATGCATGTTTAAATAGATTTAAATAAACTTATTCACTAAATTATGAAAGCATGTTTTGTATAGCTAAAATTTTGGGCTAATCCAGTTTTCCATAAGCAGACATGCTGAACAGAACACATTTTCTAGGAGAAGATGAAAACTGTACAGTTAGATAACATGACTACAGCTTTTGTACAACATGCAGTATCATTTACATAGTTTGTCAAATTAAAACAATTATCAGGCAGACATGCTTATTTTTGTCAGCTACCTCGAATAAAACCATGTAGACTCAGATAACCAGTGAGCAGTTGCCTTGGTTTAAAGGAGGACTGTGCTTTGTTAGAAAAAATACAACATTCCACAGATGTTTTTGTTTACATCATCTTGAGTTTTTGGCAGAGAATTTATTCAGCTTCTAGTATCTGGTTATTTATGCACTGCTCACTAGCTTTTCGGCATTCCCTAGGGGAAGCTCCTTTAAAAGTCCTAATGTGACACCATATATTTTTACTAGACTAGAAAATAGTTACAATTTCAATTTAAATTGAAATGACCAGACAAATCACTATTAGATCTATCAAGCTCTTAATTGCAATTTTCCATTTCATGTATGCATGAATATTTATTTATTTATTTCCAAGTGCTCATTCTGAAATACCTACTAGTTTGGTTTTGTTTGTTTGTTTTTGTTTTGTTGCATTCTGTACTTATTTAATATTTTCTTACGGTTAACAACTTCATGATTAAGCTTTAATGCTAAATATAAATGGTGGAAACAATAAGCCTATTCCAGTATTGGTTAAACAAGATCTGTTCATATTTTGAGATGACTGTAATTCAAGAAACTTCCTTTGTGGAAGGAAAACAGAGAAAAGCAGTCTCACTTAAAGTAATGGGCAGCCTTCATTGTGTTTCCCTAGCAGAGAATGAACAATCATCATGCTTCATCTAGTGGCTTTTCTTCAGTCACTTCCAACTCCATTTAGAAAGTAACTATGAAATAATAAAGAAATGCTTTACCCAGCAACACCCAAAATCCTATAATCACCATATCACCTACATTCTGACCCAGTATGCAGCAGTGGTGAAGATATCTCAGCTCGTCAGCAGGTCCTTCTTGCCTCTGAAGAGAACTCCATATGGGAGATTCTGCCACAGAGAGTCCTGCTGTAACTCCACAAAGGGGGCCTTCCCTTTCTTCCAGGGGCTGGCAGGCATTTTATGATAGGTTGGAGGAGAAAGGGGTGTCCCACGATACTGTCCATGCAAATACTTTTCTGCTCTGGGAGCACTATGAGAAACCCTTTCTTCTCACTTGCTGCCTGGCTTGTGCTTCTTCTGTTGAAAATGTGGGCAAAAGTGTCCTCAGGAGGCCCAACAGGAAGGATGCACAGAGCAAGAGCTGTATTGCTACAGCCTGGGACTGGGGAAAAGGCATGCTGCTGGTGGATGAGAGCAAAGCCCTGAGGCTGATGTGCTAGGAATGGGTGGGTGGAACCTTCTGCAGCAGCAACACCTGTGGACAACACTACATGCATGGTCTGAGCATTTAAATCACAGCAGGTTTCTGGGCATGTAAATAGGAAGGCTGGGGAGAAAAATGTGCAAATGCACTCAATCTCACTCGAGCACAAACAGGTTATTTAAGTGACCCCAGACACAGAATTCTTGGCCATCACTGCTTTAAGATCATGGCAAACTCATCACGCAGAGACATGCCTGCAATACGCAGTCTGCACCGAGAGCTGCTGAGTGCTGGTGGGAGGCTGTTGTGGCTCATGTGCATGATTATTAATCTTCAGCTCACACCTATCTCCGCTGAGCCTGAGGAGATGGGAGCACTAAGGGCATGAGTTGCTGGGGCTCTGGTGGGGCAGAGGGGCACTGAGCCCTGCAGTGAGCAGTGCTGAGCAGGTGTGCAGACCACAGAACCCCTCTGCCAGAACTATCTGCTGCCAGCGTGCATTTGTTGGCAGGGGTTTTCTCTGTGCTCTGATACTGACCATTCTTGTTTTCCACAGTGCTAGGAGTAGATCTATGTAACTGACCTGAGTTTTTGTTCTACTGGTCTCCTTTCTTCAATAAAATTTAACTGGAAACCACTGTAAGTCATACAGAGTTGAAGCAAAATGTGGTTCTTCTTTGTTTTCAAGGTCAAGGGAGACTTTCTTTCATGAAATCATAGATTTTATATTCCCCATGAGGCCAGGCTGAGAGACCTGGGGCTCTTCAGCCTGGAGAAGAGAAGGCTCCAAGGAGACCTTACAGTGGCCTGCCAGTATCTGAAGGGGCCTACAGTAAAGCTGGGATGGGACTTTTTATAAGGACAGATAGTGACAGGATGAGGGGAAATGGCTTTAAACTGAAAGAGAGTAGATATTAGGAAGAAATTCTTTACTGTCAGAGTGGCAATGCACTGGCACATGTTGCCCAGTGATGCTGTGGATGCCCCCTCCCTGGAAGCATTCAAAGACAGGCTGGATGGGGCTGTGAGAAACCTGGGCTAGATGGAGGTGTCCCTGCCTGTAGCAGGGGGTTGGAACTAGGTGATCATAAAGGTCCCTTCCAGTCCAAATCATCCTATGATTTTATGACTTGATGTCTTTCTTGTAGTGAGGGGCTCAAAACCAAACACAATATTCAAGGTGCAGTCTCACCTGGGCTGAGTACAGAGGGACGATCACTTCCCTCCTCCTACTGGCTGCACTGTTTCTGATACAAGCCAGGATGCCATTCTTGGCCACCTGGGGACACTGCTGGCTCACTTTCAGCCAAGTGTTGGCCAACACCCCCAGGTCCATTTCCTCTGCACAGTCTTCCAGCTACTCTGCCCAAGCCTGTAGCATCGCCCAGGGTTGCTGTGGCCAAAGTGCAGGACCAGGAATTTTGTCTTGCTGAACTTCATCCCACTCGCCTCAGCCCAGCTATCCAGCCAGTCCAGATTCCTCTGGAGGGCCTTCCTACCCCCAGGCAGATTCACACTTCCTCCCAAGTTGGTGTAATCTGCAAATTTAGTGAAGGTGCACTCCATGCCCTCATCCAGGTAATCAATAAAGATACTGGACAGGCCCCAGTACCGGCCCCTGGGGAACACCACTAATGACCAATCTCCAGCTGGATCTAACTCCATTCACACTTTGGGCCCAGCCATCCAGCCAGTTCTTTAGTTAGCTAGGAGTGTACCTGTTCAAGCCACAGGCTGCTAGGAGACAGTATTCTATGAGAATACTGTTGGAGGCGTTGCCTGTCAAAGGCATTGCTGAAGTCCAGGTAGACTGTCCACAGCCTTTCCCTCATCCACCACGTGGGTCAGGCCATCATAGGAGATCAGGTTGGTCGAGCAGGCTTTGCTTTTCATGAACCCATGGTGGCAGAGCCTGATTCCCCGGTTGTCCTGCACATGCTGTGTGATCTTCCTCAAGATGATCTGCTCCATAACCCTTCTTGGCACCGAGGTCAGGCTGATGGGACTGCAGTTCCTCAGATCCTCTCTACAACCCTTCTTGTAGATGGGAGTTGCATCTGCAAGCCTCCAATCCTCTGGACCATCTCCAGTTGACCAGGAATGCTCATAGACAGTGGAGAGTGACTTGGCAATCTCCAAGAGAGTCACACCACATCCCCTGCTTCCTTGCCTGCCCCTTCTGAAGAGCTTATAGCCATCCATTGCAGCACTCCATTTGTGGGGACGATCCCACCATCTTTCAGTAACGACAACTAAATCACAGTTTGCCTGCCACATGAAATTGAGGCCATCACCTCTTGTTCTCTCCCTAGTTATTTGGGAGAAGAGACCAACTGCCACCAACCAGAAAAGTTTAACTTAACTTTCAGACACATCTCTCAGAGAGAAGCTGAAATAACCATCATAATGCTTAAAGACACCTACCCTCAAAAGAGAACACCTTCCAGAATCTCATCTTGGTAACACTGGCTCCGGAGACTTCTGTGAGCAATCTGGAATGCAAAGGCAAAGCACAAGTCACTCACTTGGAAAAGATAATGCAATAAATAGTGGGGTGATGTGTAACAGGCTGCATGAAATGATATACTGGTCTTAGTAGCTTTCAAGTCATGTTTCCCTGTGCTGTGTTTCTAAATACACTATGATTTGGAACAGATTTTTAGCTCTACAGACAGTTTGTTCTTTTTTTTCCTTTTTTTTTTTTTCCCCCCTGCCCTCTGATCTTCTGCAACCAGTTTATAAGCTTGAGGATTGGTAGGGCATCCCTATCTGCTTCTTGTTTTCCTCAACTGTACACAGGTGTGCGAAGTTCGAGAGCTGTAATTTATTTCTTTGAGGGCAAATATTCAAATAAAATCTTAATAAGATCATCTCTCCCTTTCGCATCCCATTCTGGTCACAGACACATAGGCTGAGTGAATCTGTATGCCTGCTTTTATTTTTTCCCTGTATGGAGAAGTTTTTCCAACTATTTTCATGTGTATTATTCTACTTAGCAATGGTCTTGGAGAAAAAGCTTATTTCTGCTCTAACAGAAAAACTCAAGAGCTTCTACAAACTCTACACTAAATATAATAAAAGCAGCCAGTGAATTTTTGGTGTGTCAAAGAGAATTGATTGAATTTTATATCAGGGACTGTTCAAGGTAAATTAATTAAATGGGCTAAGTAGGGCTCAGGTGTTCTTAGACAGGTCACGATGATCTCTTGGTTGCTGCTGGCATGCCAGGTTTTATTAAAATGATAGTTTGAAAAGAAATCCTCCTTGCTATGCACAGAACAGAAAGAAAGAAAGATGGTAAAAAAAGGTTGATCAACAAATCATAATATAGATGAGCACATATAGATGAGCACAAGCTGATCTTGAAAAGCAATCATTTTTCTGGGCAGTTTCATTCAACACTGGAAGGCTATGCTCTTGAATCCTGTCCTTAGTAGAGACGCAGTTAGCACTAAAATCATCTCCGTATGTCCTCTCAAATAAAAACAAAATAAAAAATCCTGAGCAAGTACATCTTGTTAGGCAATTTTTGTGTATTAACACTTTTATTTTAACCATAGCATGGATCTTTAAGAGTGTGCCTTGTAAATAATTAGTAGAACTCTAATTAGCAACAGCACCGAACCTCTTTCCTAAACTTCGCTGAGAAATATATAGAGAGAGTGTCTGTGGTTATAAAACAAGGGGAAATGGTTCTAAGCTCAAAGAGATTTAGATATTTAGAAAAATATCTAAATATTAAAAAAAACCAAGACTTTTCTCAGTGAGGGTGGTGAGGCACTGGAACAGGTTGCCCAGTGATGTGGTCGATATCCCACCCGCAGAGACTTCCAGGATGAGGCTGGATGAGGCCCCAGGCAACCTGATCTAGCTGTAGTGTCCTTGTGCATTGCAGTTGGACTTCAGAGGTACCTTCCTAAGGATTCTATGAATATATGTTGTATTTTCTGCAGGAAGTTATCTGAATATTACACTGGATGCAGCCTTTCCAACTTTAGCATTGATTCCACTGCAGAAAGGAACCTTACCAGAATTTAGTCACATCCCAAGTTAAGATGACTTTACACTTCTAATGATGTTTTGCACTTTTGACAGCACAGGATTATCATCTCTGTCATTTCCTGGCCAGTGGAAACAAACAGACTGTGATGTGCCATGGAAACGCTATTATGCTAAGCCATTACCAGAGACTTCCCATGCAAGAGTGGTGATCAGTGGTGTTCAGTGCTTGTATGACATAGGCAATTTGATTTGTTGCTTGGATGGCACTACCTGTGATGCATCATTTCAACTTCCTATGGTACGCCTTGTGAATCTGTTGGTGGCTTTTCTTCATACGCCCTTGTTTTTTTCCCCTCACACCCTCCATTTAAAACCCAAAAAGTCAGAAGGATAGTGAGATCCCATTATCATTGTTTGTATTTCTACAGAGAAATCAAGATCAAGCGAGCTCTTAGCCTTCTGCTCTACAGTAGCTGAGTGAGCAGAATAGCTGTGTACTCTTTACAGCAGGAGACTCTTCACCTCACACACATCCCCATAACTGTAGTAGTCACTTATAGAGCAGGAAATTCCTTCCTAGCAGCCCCCTCATAGCCCACTCCTGTCACCTCTGCACATCCCCTGGTGTTTGGGACATTTGCTTTGCCCCACACACACTCTCTCCATCTTCCCTCTTGGTACACAGCCAGAGACGTTCCTACATTCTCTACACAGAACATCCTTGTAAACATCTCCCTCAATTTTCCCTGTAGGAAGCTGGATATAACCTCCACCTCTAGGGCATGTGTGGGTTTACCTGTGGGTTCCTGTGTGTTCAGAATCAGCCACAGCTTGGCTTTGTAAAGGTGTCTTTCTTCCACTGTGCCTTCCTTCCTTAGGAATTTGAGCAGGGAGTAGGTTCAAGGCTGGTATTCTTTTTCATTGGTTGAGGATCATGATGATGTGCAGGGAATAAGCATCAACCATGTATATACCCTATTTTTACTGTAAGAGGTCCTGCCTGCTTATCTCTCTACTGACTCTGGTCCCTAGATGTGACAGCCTGTTCTAAAAGGTTGTCTGCTGTTATGGTGTTTATTTTAATACCAGCCAGCAGTCAAAGAATCACAGCATGGTTATGTTGGAAGGGACCTTAAAGCCACCCTCACCTCAAACCCCTACCATGGGATGTGTCAGAATCAGAAAGACAAATGCAATAGAATGCTATTACAGGAGATGTAATGACAAGGGAACTATTGCAATAGAAAGGTGTTACAAAGAAAAAAACACTCACCCATCACTGAAGATCTAGGCCCATAAGAGAAACTCCAATAAGGAGGGATCTTCAACTTGAGGTCCCTCTACAGTGGCAGTCAGCCCTTAAATGAGGTCTAAGAGAGGAGCAGCCAGGCTTCACCCCTTCCAGTCCCACAGCTGAACTGCCTTCACCTGTGCTCCCAGGGCTGAGCGGGTCTCCCAGATGCTCAATCAACGGTTCAGGCCGTGACTCAACCATTACCATACAGGATGTTTGCCCCCCGACCAGCTGAAGCTGCCTATGCCCCATTCAGCCTGGTCCTGAGCACCTCCAGAGATGGGGCATCCACAACTTCGTTGGGCAGCTGTGCCAGTGACTCGCTACCCTCTGAGTAAACTGTATTTCCTCTTCACAGCTGACCTATGTCTCCTGTCTTTTAGTTTAAAGCCGCTCCCCCTTGCCCTGTCATAATCAGACTGTACAAAAACTTGGTTTCCTTCCTGTTTATAAGTTTCCTTCAAGAACTAGAAGGGCGCAATGAGGTTTCCCCAAAGCTTCTCTTCTTCAGGCTGAACAAGCCCAGCTCTCTCAGTCTGATTTTGTAGGACAGGTGCTCCAGAACTTTGACCATCTTCACAGCCTCCTCTGCACCCACTCCAAAAGCTCTACATCTTTCTTGTGCTGGGGTCAACGGGCTTGGACATTGTACTGCATGGAGAGCCTCACAAGGGCAGAGTACAGGGGGACAGTTACCTCCCTCGGCCTGCTTTCACCTCTCTTTTGATGCAGTCCGGGATTCAGATGGCCTTCCAGATTGCAAGTGGACATTGCTGGTTCAGCTTTTCATCCAGAAGACCCCCCAGGATCTTCTCCACAGGGGTTCTCTCAGGGTGTTCCTGCAATCTGTACACATACCTGGGATCGTCCTCATCCAGGTGCAACACCTTGCACTTGGCCGTGTTAAACCTCATTAAGCTCACACGGGCCTAGTTCTCAAGCTTCTCCAGATCCTTCTGGATGACATCCCTTCCTTCTGTCATACCAACTGCACTATCCACCCCTGAGACTGCATTTGATCCCACTGTCTGTGTCACTGATGTGCATACTGAAGAGCACCAGTCCCAAGATGAACCCCTGAAGGACACCGGTTGTCACTGGCCTCCATCTGCACGCAGTGCTGCATACCACAACCCTCCGCCTCAACCATCCAACCAGTTCTTTATTGACTGAATAGTTCACCTTTCAAATCCTTTTTTCTCCAATTTGGAGATGCGGATGTGGCTCAGGACCACATCAAAGGCTTTGCAGAAATCCAGTTAAATGTCATCAGTTGCCCTTCCTTTGTCCACCAATGCCATCACTCCATGATAGAAAGCCTCTAGGTTGCTCAGGCATGATCTTCCTTTGGTAATATCTGTGGCTTTTGATTTCTCCTGAAACTAAGGGCACAACATTGCCGTGTGATGAGCAACAGGTCCACCGTGCCTGAGATTCCCTCTTCTATAATATGTATTATATGTACTTTTTCTTCTTTATTTATTATATCTTGCATCTTTTTCGTCCTTTTGCCTCATTTCAGCATTCTGCCTCACAGGCTCTCTCCCGGTGCTGTGGGAAAATCTCTGCATGTACTAACTACTTGTGCAAACCAGTTCTCACACTCCTCTCATCCTTTCCATGATGCCAGGCAGCTACTCTGAATACGTTTCCCTGTGGACACTGACTGGAAGTTGCTGGAGCATGACTTAAAAGCCCTCTGTGTTGGAAATGCAGAAGTTGAAGGCTTTTTCTTTACAAATGATTTGCAATGATATCTTGCTTCTAGGAGCTGTGTATGTGCCAGAATCCAAAAAGTAGTGTAACTTCTAGGCTCTTTAACTCACTCTTCTCCTAAACCATATATACACATATGCATATATATATACATATAGGATATAGGATATTATATATATATATTTTTATATATAAGGCCTAAATATATAGGAACTGTTAAGTCATGGCCTGAAACACTGATTGAGCACTTGTTGAAGAGGCATGGCCATCCCTGGGAGCACAGGTGCAAGCAATTCACCCCAACCTCACTTAAGGGCTGGCAGCCAAGAGAAAAGATCTCTATTTAGAAATTGCTTCTTTCTGGGATTTTTCCAACAAGCCTTTATCTTTGGAGCAAGGTAAGCTATTTCCTTCCTTCTTATTGGACTGTGAGTGACATCTTGCTTGGGTTATCCATAAACTGATCGGAGGTAACTCTGACCTCTTTTTCTTACCATGCATCATATGCCTGTGTATAATTTCATACTACACATCAGACTATGTTTTTGTTTCTCTGAGTATGGAAATGTGTACTTTTTGTCTCAGTTTTTAGGTACTGTTTCTTGACTAAGTCTGTATCTGTGTAGCCAGCTGTTACAAAAGTTCCAGTTCTTAAATGCATACCTGGGCACTTTTACTTTTTCATTCATCTGTCTGTATGCCAGCAGCCTGGAGAAATGGTCAGGCTGAAACTTCAGTAGGTTCAACAAGGATAAGGGCAAAGTCCTACATCTGAGAGGAACAGCCCTGCACGTGCCTATGCGCTGGAGACGGCTCAGCTGGAAAGCAACCTTGCAGAATAGGAACTGCAGGTCCTCGTGAACATGAAGGTGAACATAAGGCAACAAAGAGTGACAGGGACATGTTGGTGGGACTGTCTCTAGCAGGTCAAGGGGATTGACTCTTCTCTACTTAGCACTGATAACACGCATCTGAAACGTGGTGTTCAGTAGTGGGTTCCTAGAACTGGAAAGAAAATGAAGTGACTGAAGCATATCTTTTATGAAGAAAGGCTGAGAAAAATGGGGACTGTTTGGAGAAGGGAAAGCTCATGGAAGAATCTCACTGGTGTGTATAAATACCTGAAGGGAGGGTGCAAAGAAAATGGAGCCAGGCTCTTCTTGGTTGTGCCTAGGAGGCAATAGTTACAAATTGAAAAGCAGGAGGTTCTCTCTTATCGTGAGGGAACACTTACTTTCTTTGAGGGTGACTGAGCCCTGGGAGCATGTTGCCCAGACAAACTGTGGGGTCTCTGTCCTTGGACATGGCACTGGGCAACTGGCTCTGAATGGCCCTGCTGGGACAGGGGTTGTACCAGATGAACTCGAACTAGAAGTGCATGGCAAGAAATAATGATAAAAATAGAAAATGAGTAGTGTGGTGTATACAGATTATTTAAGCTACTCAGAATGGTTAGAAGAACTGGGATGCTGAATCCAAATCGATGGAGAGCTGCACTGCAGAGTGCTTGTTGCTCAACCAGCTGTATCTTTCTCCTTTTCCTACCTACGTTTTGCTCCTGAATACAGAAGCTTCTTCTGGAAATCCAATGTCCAAATTATTGGACAAACAAGCCTTGCTGGGGATGAAGAAGGCTGAAGCATGAAGTCTTATCCAGCAGTTTTTCAGCTCCACATTTGGGAGCTAGTATCTGGAAGTGGCCAGGAGAGATGGGCACTGGACGGAAAGAAGCTGTCCTCAACATGTATATAAAAAACTTCAATATGAGTATAATAAGTTTCACAACTTTTCAGTGGGAGTGGAATAAAAAAAAAGGACTGTAGGTGGGGAAAAAAAAACAAACATTCTGAATGCTCCACAGGGGGGGGAAAAAAAATCCGTTTGTGCATAATGATGGCAGTACAAAAAAGAGCCCTTATCCTATGAACATGCCTATGGTTCTACCTGAGTCATTCTCATTCAACAAAGCCAGTTTTACCAGATCATCCCACCCAAGCTGATTTGAATTCAGGAAGGCAGCCCCTCAAACATGGGTGTGCTGCCAACACAAGTCACTGGGCCTGTTTCTGGTGGGTATCAGATACAAACCTTGTTGGTTTTAATGGCTGACTATAAGGCTGCTCTGAAAGCTGCGTCTCTTATTTTATGATGATGGTCCACAATATCAGAGGTGGACGTTGGTGATATGGCAGTAAAAGTTGAACCTTCCCACTAATATTCGTTATATTTTATTGCCATGTGACAGAGGGCTGCAAAGGGGCACTCTGACAATATGGCATCTGTCATGAAAGTGCATATGAAGCAAAGGTGTGCCACTGAATTCCTCCAAGAAGAAAAAATTGCACCCACTGAGATTCACTGATGCTTGCTGAACACTGATGGAGAACAAATGTGAGTGCAGTGGGCAGTGTGTTTCAGCAGTGGTGACAATGTTCATCTCCACTGGCGCAGATTTGTGTGAGCAAGGCATGCAGACTCTTGTTCATTGCTGGTGAAAATGTTAATGGTGGTGACTATGTTGAAAAAGGGTGTTTTGGACCTAAGGATTAGTTCCGTCAAATAGAGTTACTGCACTCCTTGTTGCAGATTTTGTAGAAATAAATAGGAGGCATTACCTTTGGGACAACCTATGCACGTAAAGGCTTCAGATGGAAACAGACATCCTTGAAAGACTGAGAACAAAATGTTTTACATCTAAGCACAAACC
This sequence comes from Tragopan temminckii, assembly GCA_028571105.1. Taxonomy (NCBI): domain Eukaryota; kingdom Metazoa; phylum Chordata; class Aves; order Galliformes; family Phasianidae; genus Tragopan; species Tragopan temminckii. The sequence goes on along the minus strand of JAOWBP010004700.1, from coordinate 59,355,680 downwards.
AACTTCTTGAGGTGTAAGTTAAAACTTGTGCAATATTTTTTTCTGTATGAAGACCTCCAGAGTAGCATGTGGTATCTTATTATTATGGGAGCCCTTTTTGAAATATTGGGAGGATTTGCACAGTAATGTCTGCAACCTGCCCTCCTCTTGTTAGGAAGCGCAAATGCCTCAGGCACCGCTGTGCTGCTGTGGACTGAGCACAACAACCAGTGGGTGTCTGATTGGGAACCAGTGTGCTTGTCATGTGCTGTCACAGTACAGTGCCCAAGCCATGTGTCACGTGGCATGTCCTGGTGAGTGATGACAGCATATATCTTTGACAGCAACACTGTGCGTAGGCCATGTGTGTAACTTTCTTTTTTTTTTCCATTTTGTGGCTCTCTGCAGGCCCAGTACAGGGCTAGGCAGCTGCTAGCAGCACACAGCTGGCTCTGCGCACACTGTCTGCAGGCTGGACAGCAAAGCCAGAGATCCATGTTCTGCCATCTTCCCTAACGCGACTCCACTGGGCTGGAGTGCAGAGCTGTCTTACAACGTATTCTGCTAACCTTACTGCTAATAGCTTGACTTCTGAAAGGAACGAAGCCTTTTTCTGCAACTGAAGCAAGCAGGTTGGCGATGTATTTTACCAAAGCTGTGTTTTGAGAGGGAGGGAGATCTTCGCTTTCAGTGCAGCTGTGCAGAAGCCACAGGGGGAAATACATTCATTGTGCTGGGTTTCTGGTTTTGCTGAAAATGGATGTGAATTTTTGCAAAAAAAAAAAAAAAAGGCATTTTCCTTCAAACCCCTCTAGCAGCTGTGGCATTTGAGTAGAAGAACATGTGGTGACAGAAGTCAGACACTAATGGCAGATGCCATGGAGGAGAGCAGGTTGCATTCTTTGAATGAAGTTTTAGAGAATAACAGAAAAGCCCCTTTGTGCTTGGTTTGCCCAGTGCTGCTGAGGGGAAACTCTGGCACTTGCTGCTGATAACCGTGCTCTGTTCCTGTGGCTGCTGCTGAGAGGGCCGAGGATGTGAAGTGGGCCAAGCAACAAGCAGTGGAAGAACAGAAGATGTACAAAAGGGCCCCCTGAGCCTCCACAGATTCCAGTTGTCCTAATTTGTAGGAGCAGAAAGAAAAGGTGTTTCATGTCATTTCTGTCCTTGGAGTAATAATTATAAGCATTAAAGGGAAACCTAAGTAGTACCGTATGAACTTGAGACCTGAATCAGAAATATCCCATCTCTGTCTATTAGTTCACTGAGTTTGGGATCAGAACTAAACTGGATGCAAAGAGAAAGGCAGAGCCAAACATCCAAAAGGAAACATGTTCCTGCTTATGCTACCATGCTTTTAGCAGTGTCACTTTCCTGGTGAAAGAACACTTTCAGATGTTGCAGAGACAGAACAGAGGGAAAAATTTCTGTTCTCTGTTACAAAAAACCTTATTTTCTGTTTGCAGCGGGTAAATGCACTGGAACAAGTTGCCCAAGGATGTTGTGGATGCCCCATCCCTGCGGGCATTCAGGCATGTGGTTCAGGGCAGCCTGGTCTGGTGGTTGGTGACCTGCACATAGCAGGGGGTTGAAACGACATGATCATTGTGGTCCTTTTCAACCCAGGTCATTCTATGATTCATCCTGTGATTCTGTAAATCTAGGCTAAGGCACAAAAGAGAAAAAGGAAAGGCTCAGAGAGGAAATTCTCTGTTGTGCACTGGTAACAGCTTGAAAAACCTAATGCAGGACTGCAGTCTCAATTGTTTTAGTACTGAGGATTTGCAAGCAGGTTGGCACTCAGCTTAGAGAGCTAAGAAAATAATTTCTGGTGCTTATTTATGAAAAGTAATAAGCACATACGTTTCTCTCCTTGCTATAACATTGATCAGTATTGGAAAAAATTCACTTTGCCTTACACCACTTTTCTGTCCTCTGCTATGGTGCTTGGAAGTTCCTGTGTGGTGGGTGCTGTGCTCATTCCCTGTGACAGAAAGCTGCCTGCCTCTGAGGAGTGGGAGCTACCTCCACCTTCAGGAGTGGTCAACTCTGGCACTTCTATCACGCACCCTAAGAGAAGACATAATCAATTCCCCATCTGGCACTTTGTACTGAATACCCACTTTTTCTGTTTGATAGCAGGACTAAATTAGTTATTTAGCAATGAGATTCTAATTTAAAGTGAGCAACAGCCTTGACAAGGATCATTGTTCAAGGCCATCCCCCCTTTGCTTTTAGATGAGAGGCCCACAAGTCCCTAGAAGGTGATAAATAGACAATTAGACAATAGATGTATTTTGTTAGTTCTACAAAGCTCCCTTGTGCTGTCAAGAGTCACAATAAAGGGGGCTCTGGTAAATTGGTGGGCAATGAAAGCCAGCTGTTCGGTCATCACTCCTACAGACACAAAGCCATATGTGGTCATTTACAGGACATCCCTGAAAATAGATTGAGCCACTAAGAACAGGGGGAACTGAAAATACTTGACAAAGTTGCCTGCTCTTCATTTAACAAGAATAAAATATCTAATGGATTGTAATGGAAGCTATCAATCACACCTGCACAAAGCACAGCTTTAGGATCTTACTTTTAACTGTTAATGCAAGTTTTTATTCATCTGTGGCAAGTCAGAAGTGAGCATCTCTTGTGTGCAAGATGATGCTATATAACTACTTACAAATAGCAGGGGCCCAGCAGGACTGGCATAAAGCACATCCAGAACAGTGAGAGAGAAAATGAACAAAGAGAACTATAAGCAACAGCCTGATGAAAGACAGATCTGTTATCCCTACCTAGAAGTATCCCATTTAGGACTGCAAGTAAGATGCAGTTTCTTCTTTCTACTTATCAGATTCTTTCTAGGCAAGGAGATCAGAGTAAGTGTAAAGGGAATTAGCTCAAGTATCTGTTTATTAAGGAAAAATATTTAATGCGCTTCTCCTCGATGTGTGAATGTCTTGGGTTCAGCTGGGATGGAATTTTTTTCTTCAGAGTGTCTGAGGAACCATCACGTAGCAGAGAAACTATCTCAGATCAGATGCTATCTCACAGATGCCATGTTTTGGTTCTAGCAGAAAAACAATCTTGATAACACACCAGTGTATATAACTACTGCTAAAACAGTGCTATATCAAGCCAAGGCCATTCTCAGCAAAGGGCACAAGTAGCTGAGAGGGATCAGAATTAGGACAGCTGATGTAAACTGTCCAAGGGAATATTCCATACCATATGACATCAAGTGGAAGGAGTTTTGAAAGCGGTGGGAGTTCATCTGGCTCTCTTCTACTGCTTGGGGGGCTAGCTGGGCATCAGTCGGTGAGTGGTGAGCAATTGCTTATGTATCACTTGTATACTTTATATTTGTATATATATGTATGTATATATAATCATAAAAACTATCCTATTCATTTTCTCAATCTTAGTAAATATTTTACCTCAACCCACGAGTTCTGCTTCTTATTTTCCCTGATTCTCACCCCCATTCCATTGGAAAGATGGGAGAATGAGTGAACTACTGTATGGTGATACCAGCTACCTGCCAGGGTAAACCACAACAGGCATTTTTGGTACCCCATGTGGGACACAAAGCATTAAGATAATAGCAGATCTGACCAGAGCATGCTAACATGGGGTGTTGTGACAGTTTGTCAGTTCATGGTCACTATGTTGATTTTTTTCCATATTTATGGAGTTCTTTGAGAGTCTTCTCATGGAACTATATTGTGTAGCACCTTGCTTGCTGCTTATTTTCCTTGCAGCATTGTTTGCCAACTCTGGGGGTTGGATTAAGGTTTTTATTTTGTTATGCTGTGTGGCCTTGGCTTATAAAATGCTAAAATTGGCAGCAGAAAAACTAATGTTTTGTGTTTACTTGGCATTGCAGTCATCTTAGGACTTCAGAAGCCGTACTATTGATACTATCAAAAACTACACTTATTGCTTTGTCTCCCAGCTACAGATGAGGTAAGGAAGAGCACTTTCCAGCAATTCCTCAGCATTCTTTTCACTTTTCTTTCTTTCCCTGGAGCTCAAGAGCTAGTTAGAATAGTTCTTGAGAATTTTGAATATCTGTGGGATGTTCAAAGCAGCATGCTCCTATTATAACATGTCGTGAATGTGTTTAAGATTAAGCAATTATTTAAGAATATCTCCCAGAGATCTACACTGAGATGGGATAGTTCTGACTGGCAGGGAGTGTGGGATGCTATAGGAAGGTGCCCGAGTGGTGGACACCCTCCAGTGGTTTGAACTTCACCTCTAAAAATCTGTAGAATCCTGAAAAACTGGAAAGGTCTGCAGTCACCCTGGAAATCCTAAAGAAGCATTAATCACTGGAGCATGCCAGGGCCTGGCCTATGCCTAGTAAGCACTGTTCAACACTATTCAGCATTCTCGCGGGAAGAGAATACTTCTGGATCTTATGACAGTTCAACTGACCTTTCAAATCCTGTGATATACCCAACAGTAGCTCCATTTTATGCAACAGGTCATGCAGATACTCTGAGCATGGTGATGGGCCCCACGGCTGCCCAAACTCCTATGACAAGCCTCACAGTTCAAGAAGAGAACCAACCAGTGCCAGTATCAGTTGCTCTTCTATGCAGGAAAAATAAAGTCTACAGAAGTCAGAATGTTTAGCAAAGAGATAAACTTATAAGTTCAGAGAAGATGAAGATGGAGCAGAATCATCACAAAAGCAGGAGGAAGATGAAGAAACAGAAATACTTTGACTCCTAATGCTGAGTGAGCTGCAAGATTTGAAAAAAGATTGTGGCTGTCAGCCAGGTGAGCACATTTCCACCTGGCTGCTCCAGTGCTGGATGGTGGGGCCAGCAGCCTTGACATAGTGGGCAGTGAAGCCAACCAGCTGGGATCTCTTTTTAGGGAAAGTGGCATTGACAAAGTGATTGGAAAAGGGACACGGTCTTTTACTGTATGGCAGTGATTATTGTCAGCCACGAGGGAAAGATATGCCTTCAAGGAAGACCTGGTCTTTAACCCAGCCAAGTGGACCACCATGAAGAAAGGTATCCAGTACTTGAAGGAACTAGCTGTGGTGGAGGTGATGTATGAGATTAGCCTGGATGATAATACCAACTCCCAAGATCTAGATGACATGATACGTGTGTGACTGATATGGCGGAGAGTTGTACGGAATGTACCATCATCATATGCCAGCACTCTGGCAGGAAAGAACTGAAAAGAAGACCTGTGGTAGATGAAGTGGCTAGCCTACCTAGACAATATGAAGATAATCACTCTTCCTCAGTACAGGCCAGTGAATCAGCTGGGAGGAAACTGGCTCAACGGCTCCTTCACCTCTACAAACAGTATTTCATCCCTTAAGAATGAGCATTTTTCTGCTGGGGAGAGTGGATACAGTATGTAGATACCATGAATCACCCCATGGTTTTACCTGCATGGCCATGGAGAGGATATAAGGAATGGGATGGAAAACCCATCTCAAGCCTACAGGCATGGGTACCTGAGTTGCAAGGGAGAACAATCACGAGAGAGGGTCCTTTCAGGATGTCACAGTTATCTCTAGATACATGTGTCCATGACTGGGGACAGCAGGCCCAAAAAGGTGTGTGGGGTGGAATAGGAAAGGTGAAAGGGAACAAAAAGGGAAAGAGAAAAAAAAAAAAAAAAGAGAAAATTAATTTACAAATTATAATAGCAGAAATACAAGTTAATTGGGATTGAAACTAACAAACGAATAAATGAGAGAGTTTCTGAAAACTGAGGTTCTGACTCTGATCCGCCAGGAAGTAAAAAGAGAGTCTCTTGACATTCAGCTTTTCCCATCACCTCAAAAACAGAAATGAAATAGCAAAGTTTTCTGTGAGCTGTAGTACATTTCTTCTCTCCTGAGACACGCAGTGCACTACATGATGTGATGATGTGGAATACTAATAACAAAAAACCATAAAACCACCACATTCTACCCCTTATTCCACATCACTACATCATGCTTAATATATATATACAAACAAAAGTTAACGTGCATTACACACACACACACACATACACACGTGGAATTACTGATTGCACTCCACTAACATCAAATTGCCTTGTGGTACACACTGATCATCCCCATTTTTCTGCATCACCAACCAAATGAACCCAGGTTCCTGAGCAAAAACAGATAGGTTTGCCCTTTCCACAAGCTGCAAAGACCCAAACTGCTTTTCCCAACATGGTCTTTACACGTACTACAGGGATCTTATCTCCCTTTACAGTAGGTAGGGAGCTGGACTGGGTAGGACCATCTCAGTTGATAGATCCTTGATACTGACCTCTGGGTGGCTTCTGCCAAATTCTTCTCCCAGTGCTTAAATGTCCCACCACCCATTTCTGCTGCTGTTCTTGTGAGTTTCCGCCATATACTTGACATATTCCTCACTCTCTCAGGATCATGGTCTTGGTGTGGGTTGTTAGGAACAGACATGGGGTCATACAACATTTCCACCATGGCTATTTCCATCAAATACTGGATAACTTTTTCAGTAGTAGTCCAGTTTTCATCTCAGGGTCCAGATCATCTTTGAAGGGACCGTCTTCCTTTCCAGTCAATAACACTTGTTCCAGAGGATGGTGGCTCCATCCAGATATCTTCTAATTCCTCTGTCAACAGCTGAGTCTTTAGCAATGCTTCTAATTGGTGAGGTTTGTCACCATCTAGAAATACACTATTAGCCCAAGTGTCTCAACACTGAAGCAATCAGGTGACAATAGTTTTGTTCGGGTGCTGTGTAAACTCCTTTCTCAAGCCTTGGATTTCAGCTATTTTCTGAGGTTTACGAGTAGTGGTAACAGTGACTTCCTCCTCCTCACTCTCCTTACTTTTCTCAGTTGCCTTTCTCAGTGATGGTGGATTCGAGGAGGGCCCCTCACCTGGATCTTCTTCTTCCTCCACCTTTCTTCTTTCCATTCCAGATGTAAGGACACCCGTTTCCATTTCTGGCCTTCCACCGGGGCAACTGACATCGATACTGCTGCTTCCTGTGATTGATCAGGTTCGACTTGGAGACTTCCCTCTTTGGCTTGAATCTCAGCTCAGAAACTCTGTCTCTCCAAAATAGTATTGTATAGAGCTTGGTAAGCATGAGCCAAACCCAAAATAAGTTGTACCTCCTCCAGTCTACCTAAGCCAGAACATCCCTGACTTAAATACTTGCTTAGTTTCTCGGGATCCCACAGGTGCTCAAGAGCGAAATCCCATGACACTGGGGGTCCCCACGCTTCTAAGAACAGGTTCTAAGGAAGTTTTCATAAACCTCTCCATATTCCCTGCCACTCAACATCCTCCGGTTTTGGGGAAGGCTTCCTCCGGATAACGTAAATGAGAAGGAATACATTCAGGGGAATTGACCATTAATTCGGCATTCCAAAAATGCATAAGGAACTAAGGAGAGAACCTGGAAACGATCTAAACACCGTGTTGTTTGTAAAATTAGCTACTCCCTCTGGGATGTAATTGTCAATATTCAAATCATACAACATTTCACATAGGTACCAGCTCGGCGCTCCATCAGTGCCCTTAATTGATTTTACACATTTACAACTCCAAAAAGAACACGATGAACTTAATAAGAAACCAGTATGTTAAAAAAAACTTAATGGCTTTTAATCCTTTATACATCCTTTATAAACTTGGTACAGTGTCCAGAGTCTGGCAGACTGCCCAGCCCACAGCCTACTCTACGAAGGTCAAAGCCAACTGCATCACTCTACAACTCTCTGACTTTAAGAAACCCTTTTTTTTTTTCTGCTAAAGTTAAAGGGGGGTTGTCAACATTTTACAGGCCGGTTCGGCCCGGTTCTGTAACTAATGAGGCAGGGGATCCATGGACCCAAGCACTGGGAATGGGGAACAGAGAAAAGGGAAAAAGGGGGAAGGGAAGGGAAATGGGAGATGGGCCTAAAAACAGACCAGCGGCAACGATCTGAGGAGGAAAGTTAATTTACTAAATATGATATCAGAATGCAAGATAACACAAATAATACAATATATAATTGGAATTGAGGCTAATAAGTTTTTAAAAAAAAACATCAGAGAGAGCGTGTCTGAAACCAAAGGCCTTACTCTAAAATTGAAGGTGAAACGGCTGGGGAGCACACATACTGCCAGAAGTGAGCAAGAGGAAAATCTCATGACTTGAAAGGAGTTTTATTTTCACCCTGAACACAAAATCCCCTGGGGTATGTACTTCTTCTCTTCTGAGAACCAGGTACCCGGAAAATGTGCAATCTATGCAACTGGAACATTAACCTGTTGTCCACCAGGACCCCCAGGTCCCTCTCTGCAAAGCTCCTCTCCAGCAGTTCACCCCCCAGCCTATACTGGTACATGCAGTTATTCCTCCCTAGTTGCAAGACTCTATACTTCTTTTGTTAAACCTCATCTGCTTCTTCCCTGACAGCTATCCAGCCAGTCCAGGTCTCAGTGATGGCAGCACACCCTTCTGGTGTGCCAACCATTCCTCCCAGTTTCCTATCATCAGCAAACTTGCTGAGGGACACTATCCCTTCAATAAGGTCATTGATGATGTCAAACAAGACCAGACCCAGCACCAACACCTGAGAACACCACTAGATACAGGCCTCCAACTGGACTCTGAACAGCTGATCACAACCCTCTGAGCTTGGCCAGTCAGCCAGTTCTGAGCCCACCTCACCACCCACTGATCTATCCCACACTTCCTCACCTTCTTCATCAGGATGTTGTAGGAGACAGTATCAAATGTCTTGCCAAAATCGAAGTAGACTATATCCAGTGCTCTCTCCCCATCCACCCAGACACTGATGACATCAAAGAAGGCTACCAGGTTGGTTGATCATGACCTCCTCCTATTGAACCCATGCTGACTACTCCTTCTTCTCTTCCAATTGCCTGGAAATGAGATTCAGAACAAGCTGTTCCATTGCCTTTCCAGGGATGAAGATGAGGCTGACTGTCCTGTAGTTTTCCAGATCCTCCTTCTTGCCCTTTTTGAAGACCAGAGTGACATTGGCTATCATCCAGTCTCCAGGTACCTCTCCCATTCTCCAAGACATCTCAAAGACAACAGAGAGTGGTTCAGCAGTCATCTCTGCCATCTCCCTCAGAACAAATGGATGCATCTCAGCGGTGCCCAGGGATTTATGTACACTGATGTTGCCTGGATGCTCTCAGACCATCCTCTTCCTCACCAAAGGGAAACCTTTCATTCCTCAGACTCCAGGGTCCAAGATTACTAAGGGGGAGTCTTTGTAGTAATGACAGAAGCAAAGAAGGCGTTCAGTATCTCTGCCTTATCAGCATCCCCTGCTAGCAGAATGCCCCCCTCGTGTAAGAAGGGACGCACATTTTCCCTAGTCTTCCTTTTACTGTTGACATACTTTTAAAACCCTTTATTATTATCCTTTACCTCCTTTGCCAGATTCAACTCCAAGTGGGATACGACTGACAGCAGTTTGTAACATTATCATAGAATGGTTTGGGTTGGAAGGGACTTTAGAAATCTTCTTGTTCCAGCCCCCTGCTATAGGCAAGGACACCTCCCACTAGACCAGGTTTTTGAAAGCCCCATTCATCCTGGCCTTGAATGCCTCCAGGCAAAGGGCATTCACAGCCTCTCTGGTCAACCTGTGCCAGTGTCTCACCACCCTCACAGTGAAGAATCTCTTCCTTATATCTAGTTTAAATTTATCCTCTTCCAGTCTACAGCCATTACCCCTCATCCTATCCCTACATGCCCTTATAAAAAGTCTCTTCCCAGCTTTCCCTTAGGCCCGTTCACGTAGTGGAAGGCCACTATAAGGTCTCCCAAAGTCTTTTCTTTTAAATCCAGGCTGAGGACTCCCAACTCTCTCAGGTTGTCTTCATAAGGGAGGTGCTCCAGCCCTATGATCACCTCCATGGCCCTCCACCGGACCCGCTCCATCAGCTCAGCATCCTTCTTAATGCTGGGGGCCCCAGAACTGGATGCAGTACTCCAGGTGGAGTCTCAAAAGAGCAGAGTAGAGGAGCAGAATCACTTCCCTCAACCTGCTGACCATGCTTCTCTTGATGCAACCCAGGATCCAGTTGCCCTTCTGGGCTGCAAGAGCACGTTGTCAGCTCATTTTTGGTTCCTCTTCAAAGGACACCCCCAAATTCTTCTCTTCAGGGCTGCTCCCAAGTCATTCTCTGCCCAGCTTGTATTTATGCTTAGGATTGCCCCAACCCAGGTACATGACTTTGCATGTAGTTTGTTGGATTTCATGAGGTTGACATGGGGCTACCTCTCAAGCCAGCCTCTCTCTTCAGTCCACGCGATGTGATGCTGCTGTGCTCTGAAATACTTGCAAGAAGTATTCCTTCATGTGTGAAGCAAAATAACAAAAATGCTCATTTAAACTAAAGGAGCCAGAATATCCTGAAAATAATTTGGTGAAGATCCCATATCCTCCAGGCATTGTTGGGTGCCACAGCAAGTTGCTTTGCGCTGCAGTGAAAGGAGAGGGAGAAAAATGTTTCCAGTCTCTGAAATCTCACTAGTTGGTGGCAGAGGTTAACACATGAGTCATGATATGGAAGAAGTGTACCTGGACTTTGTTCAGAGGACATGCTTGATGTTGACTCTACATTTAATCATTCCCAAAAACTGCTAATGTGGGACTGAGTGGCTCCAGGGAGCAGTAACAGGAAAGAAACCCTTCAACTCCAGGGTCACTTGCTTAAATCCAGTCCCTTAACGTTATTATTACAGCACTAGTGCCTTAATGTTATTATGGTTTTCATGCTAATTTGTGAGATTAATTATTGTCCTTAGAAGTGGTTGCTAGCAGACAGCTATCTTTGTAATGAACTTCAAGAGTTTGAGCTGTGAATGCCAGTACAAAGACATGGGAACAGCACCCAGCCACAAAAGAAGGTATACACACAGCATTTTGCATTTGAAGCAACTTCAGTTGCTGGGGGGAAGGTATAGAGAGATCTTTGCTCAGAGAAGGAAATCTCTAAGCCATCGAGATGGCTTGTCCATAGTTTTAAATTACTTGGAAGTTGCATGATCTCTTATCGTTAATTAGACACATATTTAATTCCTGCCAAGCGATTTACAGTATAGTATGAATGTGCAAGACATTTAAACAGCTTGAATGTTCCTTGTATATTGTCAATACAGGTATGCCTTAAGTTTCTCCCAAGCCTGATATGCACTCAGAATTTGTTCAGAGAAAACAGAAGCTAAAATCTCGTAATACTTTGCATCAGTGCAGCCTGTGATCCTGCAGTCATTAACTTTTTATCTTAACAAAAGGATATTGTTTTGTATGTTCCTTTCGTGTGATAGTTGAGTCAAAAGCCACAGCAGCTTTACAAACTGGAAGCTTTTTTATTGTGTTGCCATACTCAGCCTTTTTCACACTGCCTCCCATTGAAGAAAATAATTAAAATAGCAACTTACTTATACATCTTATGTATATATATTAAAAGTCTTACAACTGCTATTTTCTGATTTATTTAGGCAGTGTCCTTGAGGAGCTGACTGCAAGTAGACCTGCTAGAGTAGTCAGTCCTCCAAGTAAAGCAAAGCAAATGCTCTCATCATGGAATTACTAAGCTGTAGTTGGGACTGCACGTCCAGTGGGCTAGAAAAGCCTGCTGTCTGGTTCTGAGAGCCCTGAGAGCTGGCTTGGAACACGTCTTTCTGAAGAGTAGAAGCAGCAGAACTGACTGACGAATTAAAGCCAAGGAAAAAAATAGCATTTTGCTTAATCACTTCAGCAAATGTGTGCTTTCAGCACTGTAGTCATCGTACAGTGAGTGTGCTATTGAATCACGTTTCTCAAGTCTCATCCTTCGAGAGGTGACAGGAGACAGACCAAGAGATGAACAAAGGTCTTTTTATTCCCCTTTGCTGATGGGAATGTCTGCCTTCTCACCGTAGGGGCTATTTTTTCACTTGAATATGTAACAGCTACCTCCACCTGCATGACAGGCACCTCCCACAACTCTCTGGGACTACATGACAACAGCAGAGCTTCAATTTTAATAGACTCCAAGTAGTTTTCACAGAGAGGAGCCTTAAAAACTCCCCAAGGAGAGATCATCAAGCAGAATGGTCCCCAGTGCTGGATTTATTAGCAGGCAGGATGGGGAGCTTGATTAGCCTGCGTGGCTGAGCAGACATGCTGTCAGACAGGCCTCTTAATCCAATCAGTTACCTGTCGGAGGGAGAACTGCCTCGAGCTTCCCAATGCAGCAGCACGTCCAGGGATTGATAAGCCACTGCTTCTGCAAGCCTGCCACCACCAGGAATGCTTCCCTGCAGAGAAAGCTCCTTTGTTGCAGCCAGCGGCTCTGGGAGCGACATTCTTTTGGACACGGGGGGGAAGTTAAAGGCCACAGCAAGTGCCTTCCTCCCCTAACAGCGCTGTTTGTTGTGTACGGACCAGAGCTTTCAGGAAAGACCTCGTATAAACACAATTAAACCTCTCAGAGGTATTTTGGTATTTTTTCTTGTCCATTTTCATCTAGGCAATGGCTGAACAGTGCTGTTGAGTAGGTCCCGCATAACATTACTGTACTCAGAGCTGCTAAGTTAACCAACGGGCTAGATTGTCTCCCATGGGTGTTTGTGGAAGCTTTCCTCAAATAAACTGATCCTACAGCACCGTGTGCTTTGCTGAGACTCTTTACACAGCACTACCAAAAAGAGCTGCCCAGACACTAAGAATTCCCAAGTTCAGTAGAAAGTCGTTCTGATTTAAGTAACAACTACCTCAGGATCTCATTGTTGGTGATGGACAGAAAGAGGCAGTGCTGCTTTCCAGAGCTGTTGAGGTTTGAAGACTTTTGTTTGAAGAAAACAAAGAGAATTCTCACAGTCCTGGAGCTGTGTGATAGGCTTGCTGTTTTGTTGACTGAATGGGAAGAGTGAAATACATGAGATCCTTCTATCTGCCAAAACAGAAAAAGGAAATATTATTTCCACAGTGCATGATGCAGCAGAGACTGGAAACCCAGATCCAAGCTCAGTTTCCCTGACAACTATAGAACTTTTGGTGACGATTTGGAGGTAGGAAGACCAGACGCAAATGGCTGAGTTGCCAAGTCCTTGTGAGGGAACCCTCTGATTTAGCAGAAGCGCTGCTTAGCTCAGACTTCTTGGAGCAGAAGTAGTCCTCTATCTGCAAAGTTCAGATGCTGAACTACTGATGAATCACAGGGTTTTCCCAAGGATGTGGCAAATAAGTTTTATTTCAAATAAGAAGCCCTGTGAATAAACTTAATTAAATTGATAAGAGGGTAAAAACATGCATACGTTTATATATATATATGTATATACATATATTGCACCTCTTATTACTATGTGGCCATTAAAAAAGCATGCCAAAACATGAAATATTAAAATGCTTGTAGCTGCCATGGCTGCAATCTCAGATGTTTTCTGCCTTGGTCTCCACAGACCCATTTTAATACATATGCAATGACAGCTATGCTAAAAAAAAAATTGAGAGACAGAAAAAATTAGAGATAGAAAAAATGAGAGAAAGAAAGTTAAAAGGTGCAAGATACAGAGACATTTAATAAAATCAGACAACCAATTACAATAACATTTAAGGTGGAAACCACAGCAAAAACCAAATATGAAAGCAGCCACAACAAAACTCTGTAATCAAAGGGGCTGTATTTCTTCCATGTACCTAAAGAAACCTCTGGAAACTTCACAAATAAATGTGGTTGGCCACACAAAGCTGAGCACGTGTGCTTTTTCAGAACTGGAAGAGATAGTGAGGACAGCAGCAGGAGCATTGCTGGGATCAGCTGGAGGTGAGACACTGCCAGAACGGATTCTGCTGGAAGCCTTGTGGGAGCTAGTGAAATAAAGAGCAAATTGCAGCATCAACAGTTAATGGTGGTTTTCTGTACCTGAGGTAGGTTTATGCCATTTAGTGCCTGTGTTTGTTATACCTGCTTCACTCTGGAAAACAAGAAAACAATGGGAGGACACAACTTGCATCATTTGTCGCTGAGCAGATGGGTTAAACCTGACCCATCGTGACCAAGAGTTAAGGGAATCAGCCTCATGGTGGCTTTTCTGCCATCAGGGGAAATGTATTTCACAGTATGTTTAGTAAAACCATTCCTCCCTTTTCTCTCTACCCTATTAATGAAAACAGAACAGACTAAAGTTAAACTCTAGAGGTGATTTCTACCATTGTGCTACGTTGTGCCTTCAGTGCCTGATATTCATGATACATTCTTTGGTCTTCTTTGAATATCAGGGCAGGAAGGCTGCAGCCAGCAAACTTCCAAGCCCAAGGACAGAACTCCCAGCTCTCCACTTCTGCTTACCACTCACTTTCTCTGCATGGCACATGCTTGGTGTCAGACTGCCTCGCTTCCTGCTGCTGGTGGGATCATAGAATCATAGAATGGCCTGGGTTGCAACGGACCACAATGCTCATCCAGTTCCAACCCCCCTGCTATGTGCAGGGTCACCAACCAGCAGACCAGGCTGCCCAGAGCCACATCCAGCCTGGCCTT
>JAOWBP010004700.1:59319168-59341080 GCA_028571105.1 Tragopan temminckii | reverse complement strand
GAGCCACATCCAGCCTGGCCTTGAATGCCTGCAGGGATGGGGCATCCACAACCTCCTTGGGCAGCCTGTTCCAGTGCGTCACCACCCTCTGGGGGAAAAAAATCCAGCATACCAAGCACTCACACTGGACTGAGAGCAGTGCAAATACAAGAAGTCAGCCCCTCATGCCTGAGCATCTCCTGCACAACACGGATGGAGTCTGAGAGGTCTTTATTGCTCAGCTATTCCTTCAATAGCGATGTATTTTGGCTGAGCAGATCACACAAACGACGGAATTTTCAGAAATGCTGACCTCCTGCAGACGGGTGGCTTGCAGTGTCCACGGTAGGCAGAACTCGGGTACACCCGAGCTGGTGGCTCGGACTGCCTGCAGGAGCCCCGAACCCGCGGCTCCCGCGGCTCCCCGGCAGGTGGCAATGGCGGGCAGGAGAAGAGCTCAGCCCCATTCTTCGCCGCCCGGATCGTCGGAAAGGGGAGAAAATCGCACGGGCTCCGGAAAACTGTAAAGCTGAAGCTGAAATGTGGCTGTATGAACAAGCAAATTGAAGTCCTGCTGATTTCTTCTTTTGCTGTGGTATGCCGAATGTGTTTGTGGCACGCTGGTTTTACTCTTTTATGATTTCATGGTGTGACCCAACACTCAAGGACTAAATTTCTAGAAGTATGAGCCACAGAATATTTAAGGTTGGAAAAGACTTCTGAGATCATCCAGCCTGAACTCCCCCCCACTCCCACCATGCCCACTGAACCACATCCCTCAGTGCCAAACCTCCATGGCTCCTGAGCACCTCCAGGATGTGACCCCACCGCTCCCCGGGCAGCCCATTCCAGTGCCTGACCACTCTTCCTGAGAAGAAATTCTTCCTGTCTGAACCCCAACCTGAATCTCCCCTATGCACACGAGGCTCAACAGAAAGACCATTATTTGGGATTGAGGGAATCACAAGTTCTAACTCCACTGAAAGTTTGAGTGACCTGAGATCAACTCCAAAAACCTGAAACCCTGTTACTCCCTTGTATTTTGTATCTCTTGAGCGCTTAAACAGGAACTCTAAAAGGTACGACTGGGTAAACACAACATCGGGTCAGTTTGACTGAGTCAAATAGATAACATGGAGTTAAAAATTATGTAGAATATAAACCACTGCCTTGAAAGAAATCACAAGGTTCAGACAAAATAAAATTGTTTCCCTTATAATTAATCCAAACACGTCCTAGTCTGTGTTATTTTACTTAGTTAATGTTCAATAATCACAGTTTCAATGGGTGATTTAGTTATTTTCTGAAAGATGAGAAGCCCGTTTTAAGGCAGAGGAGACTGCTCTGTTATTTGGGAATATCTGTCCCATGGTTTCATTTTCTGGTCTTTGAAAGAGAAACACAAGTGATTATATTTTAAATCATAGGACCACAGAATATCCTGAGTTGGAAGGGACCCATAAGAATCATCAAATTCAACTCATTTAGTGCAAGGAGACTTAAGAAAAGGCTTAAAGTAAGCACCTTCTTAAGTGTGTATGAATCCTGAAAATTTAAATAGCCTTGCTGAATGTCTCCATCTGCTAGAGAGCTTGCTAGTAACATGCTGTGGTGTTGTTTCTGTTCTGAGTCCTTGTGTACCTATACAGGGACAAACCTCATACTATTACTGAGTGGTTATTCAAGTACATCTTCAATTAGTATGTTGAAGCAGTGCAGCAAAGCATATCCAGAAAAGCAATAACATACATCAGATAATGGCTATTTCCAAGTAAAGCAGACTACAAAAACTTTCCAGCACCACAAATAGAAATATCCAGGGTACAGAGAGATTAAATTTACTGGAAGTTCAACTGAAGTGAAGTAAAAGCTTCATTTTAAAGAATGCTAGAGATATTTTCCCCATGTCCTCGTGAGGCCCCATCTGCAGTTCTGTGTCCAGCTCTGGGGCCCCCAATAGAAGAAAGACAGAGAGCTGTTGGAGAGGGTCCAGAGGAGAGCCACAAAGATGATCAGGGGACTGGAGCAGCTCCGCTACGAAGACAGGCTGAGGGAGCTGGGCTTGTTCAGCCTGGAGAAAAGAAGGCTGGGGGGTGACCTCACTGCAGACTTCCAGTATTCAAAAGGGGATGATGAAAAGGGGAATCAACTTTTTACCAGGGTAGATGGTGATAGGACAAGGGGGAATGGTTTTAATCTCAAGGAGGGAAGGTTTAGATTGGATGTCAGGGGGAAGTTCTTTACAGAGAGAGTGGTGAGGTGCTGGAACAGCTGCCCAGAGAGGCTGTGGATGCCCCGTCCATCCCTGGAGGTGTTCAAGGCTGGGTTGGATGGGGCCCTGGGCAGCTTGGGCTGGTGTTAAATGGGGAGGTTGGTGGTCCTGCCTGTGGTGGGGGGGTTGGAATTTGCTGACCCTTGAGGTCTCTTCCAACCCAAGCCGTTCTATGATTCTATGATTCTGTATCTAGAAGCCCTGTAGTTTAGAAGCACAAGCTCCAGGTAACTTGCCACATAATTCAAAGTTTTAGAGACCACAGACCTGTGAAGTATGTCAGACTTCTTCTTCCTGCCCAGGTCCCTTGCAGATCCCTGCAGATGTCACTTGTCTTCTGTTTGTGCTTACCCCTTTGTAGAGAAGGCTTGGGTGAACAAGCTCACAGATCTGGAAAGCTTCTCTCAGGTCGCATTTGTGTAAACTTCACTTATTGCTTTGGAAGGGCACAAGCAATGAGAAGGTTGAGAGGGGAGCTGATAGGAGGTGCAAGTTCGGCTTGTGTGGGCCTTGTTTGCTGAAGAAAAGAATACTTTTCTCCAGTGTGGTGGTGGTATCTTCTTCAGGTTGTCTGGGTAGCCAGTGGTGTCAGGACTCACAGGCACTACGTGCTGCTGACCTGTGTGAAGAAGACTGGCTGTGTTGTGTCTGAAGTAGAGGCTTTCCATCTCTTTGCACAGGAGAAGCTATGCACAGAAACTTGCTGCGTCTATTTCTCACTGCCAGCAGGACTCAGAGGGTGGTGACAGACTGGAACAAGGAGGCTGTGGATGCCCCATCCCTGCAGGCATTCAAGGCCAGGCTGGATGTGGCTCTGGGCAGCCTGGTCTGCTGGTTGGCAACCCTGCACATAGCAGGGGGGTTGAAATGGATGAGCACTGTTGTCCTTCTCAACTCAGGCCATTCTATGATTCTATGACTGTGTACACAAAAGTTTGTCTTCATTTATCTTGCTGACCCAGTGCTACTCTGTCTGCAATACATGCCTTCAACAACCTCCAGCACCTGCATCTAAGTTATGCTCCTATGGACCCCTCCCAGTGACAGATGGAGCCCAGATAGAACTTTGCCAGCACTGGAACCCATCAGTCTTGATGAGCAGAGGGGGAGGACTCTTTCCTTGCAAGGGCAGAGAGACCTGGGTTTGAGCAGAGGCCCCTCTTTCTCTGTGGGTCATGAAAGGCAAAGCTGCAAAAGCAACATGCCTTTTGTTGGAAACTAATCAGAGTAAGACTGGTTAGATGCAGTTTGTGAGTACTGCCCTCACTGCAGAATAAGAATGCAATGTTTCTGGGGAACTCTGTGTGAAGAGCAGCCTGAGTCAGAGCCACAATAAGGGTAGGCAAGGCAAGCGTAGGACTGGTTGATTGGCCTTATGAAACTACTGGTGCTTACCAAGCCAGATTCCATTTTAAAAAGCATCAGTTCAATAGCTCTTCTAATGCTATTGATTGAGTTTCACTTCCATTTTATAAATGAGTGGGCTTCCTTCTGAGTTCGTATTTCTGCTCTTCCCTTTCTTTAGAAAAGAAGTTTCTCTTTTTCTCTTCATATTCTTACTTCAGTGCTGAACATCATAAACTGAAAAATGTTAAATTCCATCTGTGAATGTTTCAGTGTTAGCAAGAAGTGCATAAATTGTTGTTTCAATATTTCTTCTTTTATACAGTTGGTAAAACTCAGAATCATCTCAAGCTTCCCTACAGCTAAGCTTAACACACACAAATATAAATCTAAGAAGCTATTAAAGCACTGAAGTTTGAAGTGTTATATTATTTATAAATCCAATAACCCACCCCTCCCCCAGAATTCTGAAGACCAGAAACCTGATGCTTCCAGATGTATGCAGGTAGCCCCACTCTTTCTTGGACGTGGCAGGGCTGCTCACAGAAGCTGGAAATCAGACACATCCTTCCCTGTCCACAGTAACAGGGAAGCAAGCCAAAGCAGTAGCACGAAGGAAGCACGTGGCAGATAGCATAATGTAAATTATAACTGCAGAGGGTTGCTGGTCAGACAGTCAGCACAGTGTAATGCAAAATGCAGAGTAGTTGCAAGAAGACCTGGCTTCACTGCTCTGCACACTTATAATCAAAGCCCAAATATGTGTAGTTGTTAGGACTTTCCTGTTGTGAGTGGTTTTCCTCTGCTCTAATTAAGGAGCCTGCCTTTTAAATCAACTAATGAAACATTGCTTTGCTGTAAAGAGACAAAGATACCTGGAGATGTGTGGACATTTTCTATGACATAGATGTGTCTTTTGCCTTGAGCATTAGTTGCCCATCAGTTTGTCAAGCACCATTCTAACTGTACCTTTTTTTTTTCCATTTTCAAAATCTTTCCCAAGAAGAATGAGAATGTGTGTGTATCCACTGTTCAATAGTCCAAGAACAGACACCCAGGAAACACTTCTTATGACCTCTCTTCATGTAGTATCGTGTTTGTTTTTGTGGGTTTCTGCTGTTTTATGAATTAAGATCTTCAGCATCCCTGTCATCATCCCCTCTCATTCTTAGATTCTACTTTATTGGTGTCATTTATATAATAGAAATTTACTTTTAGGCATAGGTAAAGGTGGTGGGCTTTTATCACATAGAAAGCCTCCAGAAGATAAAAAGCAGCTCCCCAAATTTCTGAACTGTGCAACAAAACACCCACAAAACATGATGTTAAGCAAGATGTAAGACCCAGCTTTAGAAGTGCTTCCTTTGCTCATAACGAATCTTACACGTCCAAGCACACAGTGGAAATTCTGTCATTTCCATTGGGGATTATAGAGGCATTTGTTCAGGTTGCATTCTTCTCCTGCCCTGCAGAGAAAGGTGTAAGAGAAAGACAAAGGAAACTGGTGAGACAGTGGCCAATAACCTTCTGCCACCCAAGTGCAGACACGGGTGCTTAAAACCTTCAGGAATAAGTAACATTCATTTGAAAATAAAAACCAATCAAGGTGGTGACAAGGCATATCTATTGCATGTCAGGCATCAGTATATTTAAGAGACCAACACTGAAGCAGGTGGACTTCTTCAATTGTGATGAATGAGAAGGGTGACAGCTCTTAGGAGATTCACAGGGGGTTGCCAATTGTTTAACAAATGACTTTTCTGGAAGAGATTTGATAAGATCAGAACACTGGGTACATCCATAAAATTTAGATTTCTTTGCACTTTCATTTGCTAATAGCTCTCTGTGCAAGCTCTGTGTGTGGTGGAGAACTGGAAGTAATATGGGATAACATGAATAGACCTTAAATATTTATTTTGCTCATTCCAGTCAACATGTCCCTGTAAGAAAGAAAAAGCAGGAATTGATGTAAATTGCCCAGCAGCAGTCAACTACTAATACATCACTTTGTCTTAACAAGCGAATTAATGAGTATCACCTCCAGGTCTGTCTTTTGTTCACAGGGCAGCAGAACTCTCGTATCACAGTAGCTGCTGCAACCTGGTGCAGACCTAGAAAGTACAGCTGATTCAGCTTTCTAGCTTCACTCAAAGCCCTTCAGGAGATTTCAAACATGGAGTCTGGAGACTGAGGTACCCTGTCTTGGTATATGGGAGAGCATATGGAAATTAAGAACGACAGTAACAGCACTTTTCAGCTTTAATTTGCTGATGAACTCTCATAATAATTAATTTCAGGAAGGAAAACGGAGACTGTTGCACAGAGGTCTGTCACAAAACTAGCATCCTTCAAGCTCTCCTTCACTCAGCTATAGTCAGTTCAGTCCAGCTGTCTGAACTTCTCTGTGGTTTCGCAGCACGTGAATGAATGCATGTGATATATTTCCCTTTACAACTTCTTTAAATTTGAAACTGCGCTTTGATGCGTCAGAATGCTAAACAATAAATACACAATCAGGAAAAAAAACACTTCTAAAAAGTATCGGTAATTGGTCTAGCTTATGATTATGTCTCTTCTGAGCCTCACACAGATCCCTGCACTGCAACAAAGACAATGATAGTTTGCTCACTAAAGTCATGGAATCATAGAATGACTTAGGTTGGACCATCTTGTTCCAGCCTCCCTGCTACAGACAGATTTGCAGATTTTGATCAAGCACTAGAACAGGTTGCCCAGGGCCTTATACAGTGATAGGTTAAGTTTGGAAAACACCACTAAGATCATCTCCAACCTGGACGAGAGAAATCAGAATGTCTCTTAGGGTACAACTTAAAACATTTTGCAACCCTTCCTTCGCACGTCCTTCAGTAACAGACAGGTGGTCTTGGGTCCCAAGCTATGTAGGTTGTGCACTGCAGTAAGAAGCATGTAGCTCCATGTCACTACGTGGCAAAGGGGATTTAAGAAAGATCTCTACTTGTCTACATCTCTCTGCTGCAAGGGAGGCAGCAGCTCCCCCTGATTTAGCATCTACAAACTTTGTTAGTATACCTTCAAGTTCTGTACCCAAGTCATTTAGGAAAGTATTAGATAGAACTGGCCCTAAAATTGAGCCATGGTGAACCCCACTAGTGGCATCATTCCAGCCTGATGTACCCCCATTTACCGTAACCCTTTGAGTCTCACTTATCAGCCAACTGTTCACCCATCAAAGTATGTTTTAGTATCTGTATGCTGGACACTTTGTCCTGAAGGATATTATGCAAAATAATATTGAAAGACTTCTAGAAATTAAAAAAAATTACATCAACTAGCTTCCCTTGGTCGGCTAGATTATAAAAAAAGAAGGCCTTGTCATTTAAGGACAATTGGTTGTCCAGGTTGGTTAACCTGGGCTTTCCTCTCATGTTGGCTGTGAGCAATGTGTTTCAAGTGCTTTCAGTAACTCCCAGAATAATCTCTGTAATTTTGCCAGGCACTGAAGTGAGACTGACCTTACCTGTAATTACCAGGGTCTTCTTTCTTGCTTCTGGAGGCCTGGACAGTTGCATGTTAGCATGGGAGCTCGGTCTGGGTCACCATATTACCTCAGGGGGCAGCTTTCAGCTGAGTCGAGGCCATGGCTAGATCTAGTTCTAGATCTCCAGCTTTCGTCATGCTTCTGCCTCTCTGGGAAAGGTCCCCTGGTGCAAGCCTCTACTCCAGAGCTGATCGTGTCAAAGTCAGAGAAGAGAAAGCTAAAGGGAGCTTATAAACAGGAGAAAGGCTGACTTTTTACACAGCCGGTGTGATAGGACAAGGGGGAACCTTCCAAAAGTGAAAGAGGTGAGATGTAAGTTAGGTAATAGGAGGAAATTCTTTACTCAGAAGTGGTGAGACACTGGCACAGGCTGCCCAGAGGAGCTGTGGATGCTGTATCCCTGGAGATGCCCAAGGTCAGGCTGGATGGGGCCCTGGGCAGCCTCTGCTGGGGTAGGGCAACAAGCACATGGCAGAGGGTGAGGCTGAGGGGGCTTTGAGGTCCTTTCCAACTCAGCCATTCTGGGATTCTATTATTCTGTGATAAAGTCCAGCCTCTCCCTCACATACAGAACTAACTCATCCCACACCCCAGCCCCACCTCACCTGCCTGCTCACTGCTTCTGAAGAGCCTGTAGCTGTTATAACACACCAGTCACTGGAATCTTCTCACCAGGTTTTGCTTATGCCAGTGATGTCACCACCCTGGAACTGAGTCGAGATGTCTGACTCCTCTTGCACGCTCCTCATGCTGTCTGCATTGATTGGTATAGAAACATTACAAGCATGGGACTTCTTTGCTTCTGTGCAGCCCAGTTTTCCTCCAGTTGGAATCTCCACCCTGTAAATTCACCCACTGACTTGGAAGCTTTGCAGTGTCTGTATACAGATGCTATGTGCAGGGAAAGCATGGCCCTTACAAGCTGATTAATGGAAACAGCCCAAACTATTTTAATATAAAACCTTATGGCTCTCCTCATTACGTGGAAAACTATTGCTTCAGAGGTCTCTGCTAGGTTTTAGAAATGTCTTCTCTTTTCAAAGTATCATTTTCAGAGATAATACTGATCTACTCGCCATCTTGAGTTTAGGCAGAGATTGCAACTTTCAACTCTACTTCACCAGGTCTGCCCTGCATAAAAACACCCTCTGCCCTGGAAAAATGCTGTTTTTAATTACCTTGCCTTTGACCTTTCTCATACAGCTAGAAGTTTGCCTTTGCGTTTGAAGAAGACTGAAGAAATGTGGACAAAAGACAGTCCTTCTTCTATGTAGACAATAACTTTAGCATATCATACAATCATAGAATGGCCTGGGTTTCAAAGGACCACAGTGCTCATCCAGTTCCATCCCCCTGCCATGTGCAGGTCACCAACCAGCAGACCAGGCTGCCCAGAGCCACATCCAGCCTGGCCTTGTATGCCTGCAAGGATGGGGCATCCACAACCTCCTTGGGCAGCCTGTTCCAGTGCCTCACCACCCTCTGAGTGAAAAATATGCGTTATTCTACACAAGAGAAGTTGTCTATCTTTAGTATTGTATAGATCAAGTATTCCCAATTTTACCCTTTTATAATGCATCATACTTACAGATCAAGATATAAGGCTGGGAACTGCAAGAGAGCATTCATTAGCAATGTTTCAGTTTTAGGTTCAACAAAGAAAACGGTGGACAGGGGCAAATTTTTGTCTGCTGCATACAAAATGTGTACACTTGCAGCCCAGAAGGGCAACACTATCCTGGGCTGCATCAGCAGAGGGGTGGCCAGCAGGAACAGGGAGGTGATTGTCCTCCTCCACTCTGCTCTGGTGAGGCTCCATCTGCAGTTCTGTGTCCAGGTGTGGAGCACCCAGTACAGAAGGACAGAGAGCTGTTGGAGAGGGTCCAGAGGAGGCCACAAAGATGATCAGGGGGCTGGAGCAGCTCCACTACGAAGACAGGCTGAGGGAGCTGGGCTTGTTCAGCCTGGAGAAAAGAAGGCTGTGGGGTGACCTAATTGCAGCCTTCCAGTATTCAAAAGGGGATGATGAAAAGAAGGGGAATCAACTTTCTACCAGGGTAGATGGTGATAGGACAAGGGGGAATGGTTTTAATCTCAAGGAGGGAAGGTTTAGAATGGATGTCAGGGGAAGTTTTTCACTAGAGGGTTATGAAGTGCTGGAACAGCTGCCCAGAGAGGTTGTGAATGCTCCATCCATGAAGGTGATGAAGGCCAGGCTGGATGGCACCCTAGGCAACATGATCTAACACTTGATCTAGAGGTTGGGAGGGATATGTTATGCCATATAAGAAGTGAAAACCGTATTACCAACCAAGGATACAAGCTGTAATTTGGAGCTCTTTGCCTTGGAGTTAGATGGTGTTGCTGGTCTAGATAGTTTAGGAGGTGCAGTGGAAAAGTCTTTCCTAATTCCTCTCAGGCAGTGACAAATTCCTTCCATTGATCAAAGCCTTCAGCTCACAGTTCTGGGCCTCAAAAAATATTACCCCCAGGGATGATTGAAATACTTTGGCTGATGCAAAGATCAGGTGGTCAGATAACTCAGAAATAACGGGAAGTGCAACCAGCATTTGGTTTGCTCACCATACCTGGGTACTGAAGTGGATGTCGAAGTTGGCTGTAAAATTAAAGCTATGCATCAAGAAACTTACAATGAATGGTGTGCAATGTGCCTTCCATGTCCTTTCCCAAACACCATCTGCGACAGCTGTTGTTAGCTTTAAGAGTACCTGTCTGTGTTGTTCATTGCCCTGCAGGGGACATAATAAGTGAGGTTTCTGTAATAAAGGCTTAAAAAGAAAGAAAAAGAAAAAAGAAAAGCAGTGTATCATAGCAAGCTCATGCCTGTGCAGACATGCCATCTGGGTTCAGAAGAATCAGCTGTACCAATTTGAAGATCTGTAACAAGAGCTGAACTGAGTCCTTCAATCAAAATCAATTCCTTACAATAAAGAAAATACACTTCCCTAAAAGATGCTTGCTTCCCTAAAAATGTTATTTGGGAGAGTAAGGGAATGGGCCTGATGACTAAACTTACATTCTTGCTACACTGAGACTAGTGTGTAGATGTTTTAAGTGTTATTTCAGTGTGGAAAGTGGAACTCCTCAGGTTCCCCCCCCTCTGTGCTACCATTCAACAAGACCTGGACAGAGTTAGGTATGGAGGAATCTGATGAGGTTTAACATGCATGCATGTGGTTATTCCTTCCTGGGACACTGCTCTGACATAGGGTGTGGGTTTGAGTGGTGCTGTGTGGAGCCAGGGGTTGGATTCAAGGCGCCCTGTTGGCCTCCTCCAATCCAGGATATTCTATTATTCTGATTCCATGATTCTGTAATAGCTCTACTCCAGTGGCTGAAAGGGCACCAAATGGAGGAGAGGACATGAAGTGAGAAATGCCATGCCCAAAAATAACAAAGGAGCAGGTAAACATAAACGTTTCTACTTATTTTTTTATGTGACTTGCCAGCGTAGGAAGTGCGTTTGGAGGAGGTGTTCCTTTGTAGGAACAACTTTTTTCCTTTTTAAAGATATATTTTTTTCTGTCTCCTTTCCAGTCCACTCAGTTTTGAAGCAATGAGAGTCCTATCAAGGGCTATAGGCAGGTCATAGAGGGCAAATTACTTGCCAAAATAGTCTCTCTGCAGGGTTTTATTGGTGTTCTGTGTTAAGTTATGTGATAAGTCAAAGTTAGTGTTGCATAACATTCTCCCAGTACTTCTTGTAACCTTTTTTTTTTTCAGTATAAAGACTGATTCACTTTCTGCAATGCTGTTGTTGCTTCATTCCTGCTGAAACTTTGCAGATAGATGTTATTGCTCTACAATACCTGCTGCCTATTCCTGAATTTTTGCTAAACTCACATCTGCTTTTTACCAGATCACGTGCTTCTGACTTACTGAATCCAAGTTCAACAGAAGCGTGCACCTTATATGTTCTGAATTTCTGAATTTGTAACTCACTAGGTCTTTGAATCACAAAAAAAGTCACTCTGAAACCTCTTAAATGGATGCTAGTTTTTGACTAATATTTACTAAACCAATAGACCCCAAACTCCGTTGGTCTTGATGGACAAGACTGATGGACTGTGCGAGATTTGTCTTCCATGTTCCCTCAAGTGTAACTCTGGACTCAGGAGGTCTCTCCATATCCCTGTGGATTCCTGCTTTCGTAGGAGTGATGTAACAGGAGAAGGGCATCAGAAATGTATTTCAGATTCCTGGACTAAGCAAGCAATCACCCACGGGAAATATAATTCAAGTAAAAATGGTAGGGAGATAGGGAAGGGAAGGAGGAGGTGAGAGGAGGTGAGATGAAGTTGAGATGAGGTTGGATGGAGGGGAGGAGAGGTTTGTATAGTTATTCTCTATTGAAGCTAGGCAGGTAGATACAATTGATCAATTCTTTGAAATTGCCTACAGTGCATAGTGAACCAAGCCATACCACACCCAGGAATTCTGGCTTTTGGGGTGCCCCAAAGGAAGGTCTTGGTGTATGGCATCCTGAGTCCTGCCTTTGCCTGCACGGCACCTGTCAGCACAAGAATGGGGCACGGGAGATAGGCCCTGTGTCCAGAAGGGGTAAGGAATGGTGTTGCTATGTACTAAAAAGATAAGACAGACCGGAGAATACTTCTGCTTATTTTGTAGGACCTTGCTCTGTGCCTCTAAGCTCATTTATCCTGAAAAAAGGTTGAGTTGGTGCACAGTGGCAGTCCATGTGAGCTGGTTCTGTAAGGTTGCTCTGCTCACGAAAATGCAAAACCGCTTCTGACAGGTTCTTGATGATACCAAGCAAAGTATTTGCCAGTCAGACAATAGAAAGAAGGCTTGAGCTCACCCAGCCAGAAAAGAGTATCTTCAGCTATGCAGCACTCCATCTCAGGAAGCAGCCTGTGTCCAAGAGATACTCTCCTTTCAGAGGCTGGCTCTTCCATGAGTTCAGGGTTGCTTCACCCTGGGTCCAGCTCTTCTGCTCACGTGGGGGCACAGGTGCACACAGTTTGTCTGTGCTCCATGGGCAGCCACACCGCCAGGTGCTCAATCACCAGTTCAAGCCATGACCTAATAGTTCCCATTCAAAGGTTAAGGGCAGGTTTTCTGCTGGTAGCATTAGGACTCAGTGGTGTAGTCAGTGAGGGGAAGCCTCTGCGTTACCCGATCTTAAAGAACCTTTTGGTATTCTTACGTTCTTCATTCTTGGGAGAGCTTTCTGCAACTGTGTTCTCCTTGCCATGAAACACAGACTTCTAGTGGCACTGTTGTTGATTTGGGGGTCTTGATTGATGAAAGATCCAACACGAGCTGGCAATGTGAGCTTGCTGCCCAGAAGGCCAATTGTATAATGGCATGCATCAGGAGAAGTGTGACCAGCAGGGACAGGGAGGTGATTCTGCCCGTCTACTCTACTCTCACCAGATCCCCACTTTGCCACAGCCTCCCTTCAGGTGATTGTAGAGAGTGATATAGTCTCCCATGAGCCTTCTCTTCTCCAGGCTAAAGAATCCCAGTTTCCTCAGCTGCTCCTCATAAGACTTCTGCTCCAGACCCCTCACCACCTTTGTTGCCCTTCTCTGGGCCCCAGAGACTTCTTTTTTTTCTCCTGCCCCCACTACTCTGCTCTCGTGAGACCCATCTCGAGTACTGTGTCCAGTTCTGGATCCCCCAACACAGGGAGGACATGGAACTGTTGGAGCAGGTCCAGAGGAGGGCCATGAAGACAATCAGAGGGCTGGAGCACCTTCTGTGTGAGGACAGGCTGGGAGAGCTGGGGCTCTTCAACCTGGAGAAGACTCCAAGGAGACTTTATAGTGGCCTTCTAGTACCTGAAGTACAGGAAAGCTGGGGAGGAACTTTTTATAAGGGCAGGTAGCAACAGGATGTGGGAAAATGGCTTTGAACTGGAAGAGAATTAGGTATTAGGAAGAAATTCTTTACTGTGAGGGTGGTGAGACACTGGCACAGGTTGCCCAGTGATGCTGTGGATGCTCCCTCCCTGGAGGCATGCAAGGCCAGGCTGGATGGGGCTGTGAGCAACCTGATCCAGAGGGAGGTGCCCCTGCCTGTAGCAGGGGGTTGGAACTGGGTGATCTTAAGTGTCCCTTCCAACCCAAACCATTCTGTGATTCTATGATACCAAGAGTTCCCCCATCTTTTTTTTCAGTTATTTCTCCATCCAGTCGTTTGTCACGTATTCAAACAATGCGGCCACCTTCCTCTGGCAGCACTCCCCTCCTCTTCACATGCGCAAGAGACACAGCAGTAGTGGGTGAGCAGGAACACTGCCTGGTGCCCACATTCACCGTTTGTATGTTACTGCACTACTAATATGTTTCCTGCAGTTCAAGGGAGGAAACGGAAAGACAGAGCATCACTGAGCAAGGATTCAGATTAAAGGACAAATGTGGCTGACCAAACTGAACAATTACATGAAGCAAAGGGAAAATAACAACTAAAGATCTTTCATTGCAGTCAGCTAATTATCATGAGTTCTGGACTTAACTGTTCAGGCATAGAATTAAAAACCTTAATTATATTGTCACCTTTGTCTCTCAGCTCCCATTGCCCACAAATGAATCCATTGACTCTAACTGCTGCTGATGAGAAGAAATAGATGGCAGTCCCAGTGAGGTGGGAGAGGGGAATTTAAAAAAAAAATAAATTGAGAGGCAACATGCTGATGGCTGCACAGCTGGGTGACAACTACATTCCAGGACATTATAAATTAAAAATACTTTTAATGAGACAAATATGGGTTTGATGGATTTCATGCTTTCCCTCCACTCCCCCCCTCCACTTCCCATGCTCTCGCTGCCACCACCGTTGCCTTTTTAATTTTAAGTCATGCCTCTTGTCAAATAATTTTCCTGTCTTTGCCACCGGCTCCCCAGAGAGCCTCATTTGTAGTCCCATGAAATCTTTAGCTTGTGTTTTGCTGGAGAGCAGCGGCCACAGGTGACACATCACAAGGCAGTCTGCTGGCTGAGACAGAGACCCTGTCGGGTGCTGTCCCACGGGCTGTCTGTGGGCAAAGAGCAGCCCTGCCTGCCCCCGGCTGTTGTTGAGAAGTAAGATTTTGCCGGTAAGAAACGTAAGTGTTTGACCCCGGCTGTGAGATAAAAATCTCAGAGCCACACGTAGCCAGAGCTCCCTTGCTGCAGCCCTGATGATGCAGTTCGGTGCTCACTTGAAGCCTACCTATCCAGATAAAGATACAAGGCTTTGGTGGTTTTCTTTTTTCCTCCATTCCTGGGATTATTTTCAAGATATCTCAAGTTCACGTACTGAAAGCGCAAGCAAAATGCTGGAGACTACCAGGCAGACCCAGGGAGAGGTCTTGCAGCTCTGCCCCTGCTCATTATGAGCAAAATTAAGGCACCGCTAACAACTTAAGGCACAGGCAGCGCTGTTGCAGAGCTCAGCTGTGCTGCAGCTCTGGAGGCACTGGGCACACCTGAGCCAAAGCCTTCTCAAGCCTGACAGCGTGTTTTTAACATGTGTTGTCATGGTTACATGGGGTGAGTTAATGTGACGGAACTCAGGAGTGGAGCAGAGGGGCTTGTTTCAGACATAGCTGGTGGGCATGGCTGTGTCAGAGGCAGTGCATGTTTACACCTATTTATTACCTCGTGTAGCAGCAAGACTTCCAGCTGTGGGTTTGAAAGCTTTGACTTCAAACTCTATTTGTGTTCTTCCTCTGCTGGGCTGTTGGACTTCTTCTGCCATGGTTTTGTTCCTCCTCTGCCTGCTGCAGCCCCCTGTCAGTGTCTGGCATTGGCAGGAGGAACTGTTCAACCTTCAGCAGTGGAACCACAGTCTCAGGTTTTTGAGTAGAGAATAAAACATATTCCCTGATTTGGGCTGCCTGCATTCCATAGGCAATAGCAATGGCTTCACCTCATGTTAAAACTGATTGCTGAGTCTGCGGGGTTTCCTTCTGCTGGTTTTATTGGCATGTTATTAACTATTAACAAATGCTTTGCAGCACAACCTGAATTCTCTGGCTATTTGTGCAAATTTTTAAGTCTCAGTGTAGAATCCTCTCTTTAAACGTATATTGTACCATTCTATTATTTCTTCCAGCTGTCATACATTACAATCTGGACTTTACAGCAGGCAGGCCTAAGTTATTTTTGAACTATAAAGCTCCCTCTATGCCATGAATTTTTAAGGCATCCACTCTGCTCTTCCCTATGCAGGTGCTAACAGTAAGCCCAGTGAAATCTCATCATATCTTAGCTGTTCAGTGTACTCATAAAGCCAAAACATCAGTTTCCATCTAGATTTATAAATGAGGTTTAACATTACTTATGCTAACTTTGGACAGATCTGCTCATGCTTACAAACTTTCTATAGGTGCTTTGGAATTGTGGTGTCAGTGGAATTTTTAAGGGCTTTGAAAACACACTGCAGAGCAAGCTGAGGACAAGGGTTTCTATTTCAATGAGTTGCAGTACCCATCTCCCCTCACACACATCCTTTTTTAGAAATTATTTTTATTCTTTATTGCTAAGAGTGAAATACAAGCTACAAATGTAACAGGGGAAAAAATGTCCATTTTGAACCCTGACAACGTTCAATGGCATCAGAAAGTTGCACCACAGCATTAGAAATGGCTTAACAGAACAAGAAAATCTGAACCAAGACAATAAAACAGAGGAAGTGGAAACAAATTGTTTTAAGCTCATTTGGAAGAACTTAATGCACTTGATTCAGTTCAGCTCCCTTTTGCTGAAAAGTTGTTTGTCAGTTGTTTTTGTTTTTGTTTTTTTATAATAATGTACTACCTCTGTAATATATTTTCATACTGAAACCACTGCCTTTGTTGACTTAAAGCTCCTTTCCAACCACAGCCAGTTTGTGATTCTGTAAGGGCCTTCTGCAGGTCCGCTCATGCAAAGCCCTGCTGAAGCAGGACCACCTAGAGCAGGTCGCCCAGGACCCAAACAGTATTTGAAGGTCTCCAAAGAGACTCCACAGCCTCTCTGGGCAGCCTGTGCCAGGCACTGTCACTTGAACAGCACTGAAGTGCTTCCCTATGGTCAAAGGGAATCTCCTGTGCTCCAGTTTGTGCCCACTGCCTCTCATCTGGCACTGAAAAGAGCCTGATTCATCCACCCAGTACTCACCCCTGTGGCTCACTGCTAGACTTTGTGTCACTGATCACCACCCTCAGTTTGTGACCAATAATCCAGATTTCAATCTACCTCACTGCCTGCCCAGCCACCTCACACTTCATCAGCTTTTCTGCAAGGATCTTACGAGAAACAGCATCAAAAGCCTTACTGAGGTCCAGGTAGACTACATCTATTGCTCTCCCCTCACACTTTCTGTCTTCTTATCATTGAAGGTGATCAAGCTGATCAATCACAGCTTCCCCTTGGTCAGTCCTAGCTGACTGGTCTTGATAATTCTCTTGCTGTTTATGTGCCTGGAAAAGGTTTCTGTGAGTAGCTGCTCCATCACCATCTCAGAGATGGAAGTGAGGCTGAGTAGCCTGTACTTCCCTGGGTCCTTCTTTTGCCCTTCTTAAAGACAGGAGTGACATTTACTGTTCTCCAGTCTTCAGGCACTTCTCACATTCTCTAGTATTGGTTGAAGACTATTGAGAGTGTCTGCTTCATGCATTCTGCCAATTCCTCAGCACTCATGGGTGCATCACAGCAGAGAACATCACCCAAGATTCTAAATAGAAAAAAAAAAAGTCTTAAGAATCTTTAGAAATTGTTTGCATTGCAACAGTAGTCCTCTGTAAGATCAGCTCAGCACAGCAGCAGTGTGCAGGCAGCAATCTGAGTTAATGCTACCAAGCAGGCTGTTACAGTCTCCTGAAAGGATTTCCGTGTGTTAATGCTTCTCAGGCTCTTGGGATCTCTTTTTCCAGCTCATCCACCTGCTCCAGGCACTATGTGAGAACTGCTGGTGCATTTGATGTGAGAAGGTGTGTTAGGTTAGGTGTGATGCACTGCATCTCCACAAACCAACGACAAATGGAGAGGAATAAAGAGATGTTAGAAGAAAGGAGTTGTGTGAGGACAGAAAGGACAAGTGGATTGAGATCAGGGTAACCTGAAGGAGAAATGAGCAGACAACTTGGAGGTAATGAGAGAAGGAACTAAACAGAATTTTAAATTGCTGAGGACAAGCTTGTACTGGAGGCTGCAGCAAGCTGTCTGGTGGTGTGACCAGGGTCCTGTTCTTCCTCTTCTCACCCGGCCTTTACACGAGAGTAGGTTGGTACCAATGCCAGTGCTCCCATTATCAAGTCAGGAGAGGCAGAAACTTCTCAGGATTTCTATGTCCCTCTGATGTTCTGAGTCCTGACAACAAAAGCAACCAACCACCTCAGTTTTGTTCATTTCATTGGAGAGCAGGGTACAGCTGCAGGTACAGAAAATCCAGAGGGCAAGGGTCCCCTCATGTGAGCCAAGGCATCAACTGTATTTTCTCTGAGCTCCTGAAATTTCAAGAGCCTAAATGCCCAGCTGCACAGAAGAAGGAGCAGGCAGTATCTGTGTCTGCTGGGACAGGAAGGGGAAGCTCCCAGGAAAAAGTGAGAAACTTGTGATTTCTGGCACCAGTCATGGAGTGGACACAGAGGTGGCAGGAGGACTACGTGTATGAACACAGAGCTCCTGACAAAATTCAAACATAAAAAGAAAGAAATAGGAGGTCTTAAAAGGAACTAGTGACCTGGGGGAAACACAGAGGCACTGTGGGCACTCAGAATTATAGCTGACAAAGACAAAATCCCCATGAAGTTGAATGGGGAGAAGGACATAAAGTGGAAAGCAGATCTTCTGCTGGTACCACAGCAGCAAAATGAAAACTAGGGAAAATATTGGCCCAGAGATTAACAGCAATAAGGATCTATTCACAAAGGGCATGGAAAAGTCTGAATGTCTTCTTTGCTTTTGTCTTTCCTGGTAAGACCTCAGAAGTCCTTCAGCAATTGTCCTGAACAACCTCAGGTCCCTGAATTCAGTGGAAAAGCCAGGGCAAAGCAGAGAGGGTGATCAAGTTAAGAAACAGCAAAACAACCTGGCTATGCACATAAGTCCATGGGGCCTACTGAAGTGCTAAGGGAGCTGGCTTGTGTTACTGCACCTCTCTTGATTGTCTTTGGAAGGTTGTGGTGAGGAAATAGTCCAGGAAGCCATTATTACATACATGAAAGACAAGAAGATGAGCTAGAGCAAGGAACGTAAGTTTACAACAGGAAAGTCATGACTGATGAACCTGGTATCTTTCTACCATTATGGTTCTTTGGACAAGAGAAGAGACGTGGGGCTTTGTCCTCAAACTTCAGCACATCTCTCTAAATTGTCTCCCATAAAACTCTCACAGACAAACTGATGAAGAACAGATGGACAGTAAGGTGGGCTGAGAGCTGGCTGACCAAGAGGGCCCAGAGGGCTGTCATCGGTGCTGATGGGCAGTGACTACTGGTGGACTGCATGGGTTGAAAGTGGAGCAAATATCTTAGTGACATCTTTCTCAGTGGTCTGGACAGGGGGCAGAGTATGTCCTCAGCAAGGTCACAGATGACGTAAAAACTAGGAGGAGTGGGTGATGTGGCTGTGTTGCTGTTTATGGAGACTTGAGCAAGCTAGAGAACTGTGCATAGAGGTATATGATAAAATTCAACAAATGGAAAGTTCTACATCTAGGGAGGAATAACAGCATCCCTCAGGACAGACAGCTTTGCAGACTAGCAGCTGTGGGCCTCACTGACAGAAGCTGAACATAAGCCAACTATGTGCCCTGATGGCAAAGGAGGTTGATGACATTCTGGGATGCATAAAGAGTATCATCAGCAGGTTGAGGGAGGTGATCCTCCCCTCTGCTCTGCACTGATGAGAAACATATGGAGTGCCGTGTCCTGCTCTAGATCCCTAGCAGCAGAGACGTGCACTTATTGGGAGAAGTCCAGTGCAGAATCACAAAGATGATTAATGGACTGGAGTAGTACGTGTCATTCAAGGAGTGGCTGTGAGCTGGTACTGTTTGGTCTGAGGAAAAAGAGATTCAGGGGGAATCCTATCAAAGCGTACAAATGCCTTACAGGGAAAAGCATAAAATACAGAAGAAGGCTCTTCTCAGCAGTGAAGGCAATAGAGATACATTGAAATAATATAAACACAGGAAAAAACATTTTACTAAGAGGGCAGGTGGCCAAACACTGGAACAGATTGCTCAGAGAGGCTGTAGAGCTTCCAACTTTGGAGGCATTCCAAACCCAACTGGAAGTGGCAGTGAGCAATCTGCCCTAGCTGACTCTGCTTTGAGCCAATGGGCTGGCAGGATATCCTTCAGAAGTGTCTGCTAACATCAACCACACTGCAGTTCTGGGATCTTCCTGAGAACAGCAGACAGAAGCTTCGTCCAGCTGATGACAGTGCTGTAGGATGAGAACTTCAGAAAAAAATCTTTCATGGAAAATAGTCCTGCAGCAGAAATGGCCATCATTGTCAGGATTTTTCACCTGGTGTGAAAACACACAAAGCTATCAGGAAGGATCAGTATTGATCAACCTTTAGCTTACTAATTGCAGAGTCCCACTGTACAAGTGGATGTGTAGCAGGTTCTCTTTCTTTTTAATCACTGTTTAGTTTAGAAGTAGCTGAAGATCAGATGTGGACCAGTGCATATTATTATTGTCAATATGACTTTAAATTGCTCTCCCTGAATTATTTGGCTTTACTCATCTTCTTCATCCTTGCTTTAATTTTTTGCTGTTTTATAATCAGATGCTGTAGTATCTGCATGTGATGAGCAGGTCATTCTTATGACAGCAGTTCCACTCCAGTCTATGGAGTTCATTTAATTTAAATGTTACAACAATTAGACTGAAATGATAAACTTTAAGAAAAACTATCGTTGCTTCTTCCTGAAGTTTGCAAGCACAATCTGGCCTTTACCAGGGGCATTTTCATGACTACTAAGAAGAAAACGAATGAGTCACCATTCCTGAATGTGTTTAAAAACCATTTGGATGTGATGCTCAGGGACATGATTTAGCAGAGGGTTGTCAGAGTTAGGGTAGGATGGTTATGTTGGACTCGATGATCTTTAAGGTCTTTTCCAACGTGAGCAATTCTATGATTCTATGATTCTATATACATGAAATTGTGGAAGCAATGACCACTTCAGTCAGACAGTCCTGTCTGGTTGAATATCTACTCTACATACTGTTCCAGGAGGCTGGTAGCCTCAGAGGTGATATCTCCCATCCTGTAGCACATAACTGTGGCAAAAGAAACTGTCTTTTGGTTCAGTCCTCTGGCAGCTAAAGCCTGAAACAGCTAATGAGCCTAGTATGTTTGTTTCCCTACTCAGAGAAGTTTGTAATGCAGCTAACTGAAATGCAGGTCTTTATCATGCCATCCACCAGATGCTGATTCCCTTTCAGAACGGGTCCAGAAAGCATTTGCAGGAAAAGTTCGATGTGTGAAAGATAAATCAAAGGCAGAATAATTAACATCACTCACATCAGAGCTGTCTGTACACAAAAGGAGTCCATGGTGCCCCTTTAGAGCCAAGGGAGGGGCTCTGCACTGTGAGGGGTGTAGGACCAAATATCAAAGACATTACAAAAATGCGAAGCTTTGAACATGATTCCCTACACTATGATAAGTTGTCTCATTTTTCCTTCCAAGGTGTCTGAACATAACTTTAATTCTTGAAATATTCCGTACTGCTGTGAAGGAATTATTTTTCCTTTTGCCTTTAAGGGAAAGTAGATGTTTCAGGCTTTTTTTTTTTTTTTTTTTTTTTAATTGTTATTCTATGACATATAAATTTAAGCTAAACATTAAAAGCAATATCTGTCTTCCTCACACCCTTTAAGGAATGCATTTTATCACTATTTTAATTGAAAAATCAAGCTAGTACTTTGCAGGAAGCAGTGTTTTTTAGAGCCTATAAGACTGCTGCCTGAGTGCCCTTGTCAGATTTTACTTCTTGCTTTTTAATTTTTACTTTTGACTTTCATGAATGTCCCGGGTTTGCCCTCAGGAGTGATGACTGCAAATGTTTCAGAAGAAAATCCCTCATTTTTGTGCCATTAAAAGTGATGTCTGAGTTGGAAGTGTGCAGTGTTGGCAGGTCTTAGGGTTACAGTAAGGCTGTAGTTTCTGCCCATTTCTTCTGCTGAGCTGCCATTGGTGACAGAACTGAGTGATGAAAAGAAAATATTGTGAACATGACCAAAGCAAATGGGTAGCCATGTTGTGTTCATGAACAGAAGAGAATGTCCAGTTATAACCAACTGACGGAGCGGGAGAAGTAAAAGATTGGCGTAGGCCCCCTGCAATGTAATTCAAACCTACCTGACAGACATCGTACTAAGTGAGATAAACGTTTATCTTTCCCTTCCATTAAAATATCAACATTTGTCTTCAAGAAAATTGCTCAAAGAAATGATGATACCGGGATGCTTTGCTGAACTTAATAACTTGACAAGAGCTAAAAATCTGTCAGATCTTACAGGAACCAGTTAAATACATAACTCACGGTCCATCTTTTTGAATAAATTGCTGGTTTAAACACAGTACACATATGAAGTTCTTTGTAATGGAAACTAAACTATTCAATACTAATTACAATAAGATCAAATTATTGCAGTCTTCACTAACCTGCAGATAAAATGATAGTATATTATAAATAATGACATTTTTTAGGAAATTCCCTGAAAGTAAGGGTCAGAACTAACAATTTTATCTCCTCTCCTCTCCTCTCCTCTCCTCTCCTCTCCTCTCCTCTCCTCTCCTCTCCTCTCCTCTCCTCCCCTCTCCTC
>JAOWBP010004700.1:59289230-59306808 GCA_028571105.1 Tragopan temminckii | reverse complement strand
TGGTGTCTGTTACAGGCCACAAGATAAGGATGAGGATGTTGACGAGGCTTTCTACAGGCAGCTGATAGCAGCCTCACAATTACAGGCCCTGGTTACTGTGGGGGGATTTTAACTACCCTGGTATTTGGTGGAAGGTCTGCTCAGCCAGCCATCCACAGTCCAGGAGGTTCCTCCAGTGCATTGATGGTAACTTCCTGATGCAAATGGTGGATGAGCCAACTAGGAAAGGAGCTCTGCTGGATCTTATTCTCACTAATAAGGAGGGTCTCACTGAAGTTGTGAAGGTTGAGGGCAGCCTTAGTTGCAGTAACCATGAGGTGATGCAGTTCAGGATCTCATGTGGCAGGAACAGAATACCGAGCAGAATCACAGCCCTGGACTTCAGAAGGGCCAACTTTGATCTCTTCAAGCAATTGCTAGGGGAAACCCCATGGGTGGGACACTTGCAGGTAAAGGGGCCTAGTATAGTTGGTTAGCTTTCAAGGACTGCTTCTTCCAAGCTCAAGATCAGAGCATCCCAACAGATAGGAAGTCAAGAAGGGGAGCCAGGAGACCTGCATGGTTAAGCAGGGCGCTGCTGGACAAGCTGAAGTGGAAGAAGAGAGTCTGCAGATCACAGAAGGAAGGGTTGGCCACTTGGGAGGAATATAAGACCATTGTGAGAGGATGTAGGGAGGCAACTAGGAAAGCTAAGGCCCCCTTAGAATTAAACCTTACAAGAGCGGTCAAGGACAACAGAAAGAGCTTCTTCAAATACACTGCAGATAAAGCTAACGCTAAAGGCAATGTAGGCCCACTGATGAACGAGGTGTGTGCCCTGGAGACAGAAGATACAGAGAAGGCGGAGTTACTGAATGCCTTCCTTGTCTCTGTCTATACTGCTGGAGGCAGTATATGAGCCCCATACCCCTAAGGCCCCAGAGGAAGCCAGGATCAAGGAGGAGTTTGCCTCAGTTGATGAGGACTGGGCTGGGGCCATTCCTCCTCCAACAAAAAGCAGTTTGCAGGAAAAACACATCAGAAACCCAGAAGTCAGGCACTTGCCTGCAAGACAAGAGCCCAAGACCCAGGACCTGTTTCTGGCAGAACTTCTCCCCTGAGTTAATTCCTGATCACTAAAGTAGAGCTGACACAAAGCTAATGCTTTTTCAGTTGTTGCCCATCTTATTTCTCTCCTACCTCCACAGATAATCAGTCCTAGATTAGAAAAGCTACACCGTAGTTTTGGTCAGAGTGAAGACAACAAAAATATTCCTGGAAGGCAGACTAGATGATGTTTAACCAAATGTTTGCTGGACTTTGCACTAAAAACAACTATTGTTCATTGTAGATCATTGTTCATCTCCCTCTAGTTTTCAGTGGCATCTGCTACAGATGCAAGACCCATAGCAGCATGAAGCTTTTGGTTATGAGTGAAAGTGGGGTTGATAAATGTGTCTCCTCACCTGAATTCCCTGCCCTGACATAATAAAAGGAGGTATGACTAAAAAAATCAATTAATGTGTGGGAGAAAATAGAGGTATGTCCAGAGCTATGATGAGAACTGCGCCAACAAATGCACTGTAATTCACACACCTTGTTTGTTTTAGACAAAAAGCGGTGCTTAGATCCTTCTGCCTCTGAGATTGTATAAACCCTGAGATTGTTACAAAAGCCTCAGAGCAGAGAAGAACTCAGCTGTATGGTACATGCACAACGTCAGTGGGCTCAGAGCGTGCCGGGGGGTCTAGGTGCCTCCACAGAAGAACTGCTATGGTGTGGGCTACAAAAGAAAACTGGCAAATAACAGTCAGAAAATCTTTCCTGAAAATACATCCAATGGCACAGGTTTTAAAAGGGTTTTCATGCACTTCTGTAAATCTGAATTTTATGAATGCTGGTGTTAGAAAAGTTTACAGCAGTATCAAAGTAGGGATACAAACACCTACTTCTACTCACGCCTGGTAAAATGTGTCTTGTTATAGATCTCAGCTTGTCACATTTAAGACCAACAGCATGTGTTTTCTAGGCTAGCTATTCATGAAGCTTGCTCCACTTACTCAGTGAGAACAAGTAAATTCGACATTTAGAGCTTTTGTTCAAGTGTATATGATGTTAGGAGAACTGAGGTGAAATAGATAGAAAAGTTTGCAGCATTGTTGTTATAGTCAGTTATGCACTGAGTAATGCAGTGAGTCTGCTCACCAAACACTAAGGAGATAGCAACATAAGAAAGTTGTTAGTCATGCCGAGTAACTAAGATAAGGAGGCAGTGACAGTTCTCTTAACTGTGGATGGATCTTTCTTATACAGAACTGAAGAGACTACACATGAATGCAGTCTGAAACACAAGATTTCTCATAAAAAGCCTTTGAAAGAGGTGGTGGTAGGAGCTGAAGGAACAGCAGAAACATCCTAGCAGCAACAAAAGGAAGCTCCGTGATCTGAGAGGCAGTACAAGGCACTTGCTCACTTGAGGTCATCTTTCTGGGTGAGACCTAAGGACAGTCCTGCTTCTGGAAGGCACCAGCATCAACAGCACCTGAGGTAGATTCCCATAACAACACACCAGATAAATCATGTCATGCTTCTGCCCAGGGCAGCCTCTTGAAAAACACAGAAAAAAAATAATACCTGTGAGCTTATCAGGTTCTTTTTATGCTTTAAATCAAGACACATTATTTTGCCACTTCAGTATATGCCATATATTCTTTTACTAAAAAGAGTAAATAGAAAGAAGCATCCAAGCCAACTGCATTGCATTAAAGTGGCAGTATACATTTTTTCCCTCTTTTTACCTACTTCTTAATGATCTGTTTCTCTTTTTCACAGCAAATCTGCCCCAGCCTACTCAGGATAAACTGTAGAGTCCTTCCAACACTTGGAATGAGAACTTAGAGTTTTGATGCAAGACTGTAGGAAGCACTTCAACCGTTGCTGTTACCTTACGCATGGAGTCAAGATACCTGCAATTACTCAAGTCCTTGAGATTTACCACTCAATCTTCCCCATACCTGACCAATCAAATCACAAGGAGTCAAATACAAATAAGATGATTTTAGAAACCCTATGTAGCAAAGGTGGTTTGAGAATAAGACTTCAGCGTATCCCTGCTGCTGGTGAAAAGTAACCATTCGTGTCTATTCTGTGTTTAAGGTTTCCTAAGATGATTGTTATGCACAAAGCTTTCATCACAACTTTGCTGGCAAATCAGATTATTGGTCTCTAGCTAGAGATTTTTCCAAATGAAGAAAAGCACAAGCAGACAACAAGCATTACCTGGAGTATTTTCATCTTTTGAAATACCATGAAAGAGTGATTACCCTCACCATCTACCAGGCCCCTGCCGTGCTAGCTGAGTTTATCAAACAAGGGAAATCCTACAGGTGGCCCTGTACTTTCAGTAGGAAGTTATTCTGGAACTCCTGGATGCATCTTGCCTTGCTTACCTGAGACTGACACACTTGCATGAGCTGTGATCTGCTCTTTCGAGGCCCTCAGTATCTGCACCCACCACAAATGCTTTGCCAGCAGCTGCAGCAATTGAACAGCTGCTGCTGTCACCTTAGCCATAGAAACACGGAATCATTAATGTTGGAAAAGACCTCTAAACTCATCTAGTCCAACCGTCCACCTACTACTGGTGTTGCCCACTAACCATGTTCCGTAGTATCGCTGTTTCTGTTTCAAAGCAAAGGGGTTGTGAATCCGTAGAAGTGTAAATATCTGTGTACACACAAATGTGTCCCACAGAGGCCCTTGAAAGAAGATTATAACTAGAACTAATTTTTGCTAGTTCAGTATAAACTCTACCTATGTTTCTTTCTTTGGCGAAAGACATTCTGAAATGCCAAAGGAAAGAAATGTGAGTTAGAAAAAAAGAGCTTGATTATAAAATATATTGCTAATTTGGATCTAAATAAAGAAATTCCCCTTTCCTCCCACTCCATTACACTAAATTACTTATAGCCTGACATTGCTTTCCAGTATGGCTTCTGTGGCCATGGCTCTGTGAATGGAAGATTATTTTTAAACATGCTCTAAGAGCAGGATTCAATTAGCCTTGAATTTGGTGAGTCAAAGGCTTAGCATTTCAGACTCAATTGCCTTTGATAGCATTGACCCAATCACTCCTGTGTCATGGACCTACGGGCCCCTGACTGAAGAATGATCCTGGGATGGAAGAAAGTATTCTGACAGTTCTAAGGGAACTGATATTGTGACTGTAGCCTCAAGTATCTTGTTTTGTAGAGAGAGCTGAGCTTGTTTGTGCAAAGACTTGTTTTGCAAGCAGCTGTTCCACCTGGGCTCTGTATCACGTGTTGGCTGTGCAGGTACAGCGTGTAATGGGACAAAGCCTGCAGACCCTGGGGAGAATCAAAGCAGGAGGGTGGCTGTGGTGGGGGTGAAAGGTGGAGTGCTCTTTGAAGCAGTAGATTCCCTGCTGGCACTGCCTATCACATCCTGTGCCAGCATGGTCCGTCTCTCTCCTTTTGGCAGTTCCCCATCCCTCAATGCTCAGTCAGTAGGAGTGCATTTGCTTAGGGAGGTTCTGCTTCCTGGTTACAGGGATGATTTAAATGAATGCCCGTGTGTGTGTGTGAGCATGTGCATGTTGACTAAAACTCATAACCCTCTGTGCTGCTCTGAGTGCATAATTTGCTTGCCTCTCTGCTCCTCAGACATCCTGTCTCTCAGATCCACATCTACCCTGAAACAGCTCCCCTTGCTGACACTTTGACATGCCATCATCTTCCCCTTACTTAAACATACTATGCTAGCATTATATGAGGATGTAGCCTCTCCCAGAGGGTTTACCTGGCCTAAAAGTAACTTCTTTGGGAGTTTCTTCAGTTGGGAGCAGGGGGCTGGAAGGATTCTGGGTTATTCTGGATCAGTTCAGTCTCATTATATGTTTGTCTGCATAGTTTCATACAGATGGGGCAGCGGGAGTAATAAGACAAGCATGAGAGGTCCTTAAACCAAAAAAAGTAACACATGGGAACATACACATCCTTAATTTTTTTTCCTGGTTCCTATAATTCCTTTTCTAGACAGTTTTCTTTCATTTGGACTGTCTCCTTCCACACGATGTGGTTAGTCCCACATTACCTTGTGACCATTATCAAATCCCAGCTGTTCCTTAACTCCTACTCTTCACCTGCTGAAGAAATGCAGACAATCCCAGAAGAAACCATCACTTTCCATTTAATTACTCAGTCTTAGTGCACAGGTACAGTTCTGTTAAGTGGTCCAAAACCTTTGTTTGGTCCAAAATCTTTGTAGAAGTCAAAAGCATTCAAAACTCAAGCTTGCTCAAAGTGTCATACAAATCTCATGCAGTCAAAAATGCCAGGTGCCAACAGGAAAACAAACAACCAATCCCAAAAGCACAGGCAAGCATTCTGCTTTTCTGTTATATGGTGGTATTTAGAATGCAGGTTTGGAGTGAAGAGGCATATACCTTTATGGTCAAAAGGTATGCTCCATCAGTTGGCCGAGAGAGAACACTAATGATGTATACAAGCTGTGCATCTGACTTTCACTAGAGCTGCTATAAAATCACACAGTTACAAAGAGATGGGAAGGAATGATTTCACATCTGACATCACTCCTTCAGGAAGAGCATCACCCTACCCCAATGTGCACATGTACTCCTTCACAAGACTTACTGGTGTATGCAGAATTGCTTACCTGTTACGATAGGATACGACTGTGGTCCGGGAACACTTGCTCCTAAATCTGCAGAAGTAGGGCTGGTTATGTTGGCCTTCATGTCATCCAGTCCTCCAGCTAATGATGCCATGGCTGAGTATTCAGTTGCCTGGAAGAAGAAACAAAAGGCATTTTAGCCACAATAAATGCACTATTCAACAGTTATTGCCTGCATGGCAAATACTAGTTGCAATGCAGGAACCCTTAAAAGCTCTTGTTCGGTCAGATTGACCAGTTTTAAAAGCAGTAAATACAGGGGCGCTGTAAACTGTAGTGTTAAGCAGTCAGAATAATAAATGGGTCTGTGCTTATCACGAATTGGAAAACACCAAAAGGGGCTTTCCTGGTAAAATGAAAGCTAAACTCATCACTGTGACACAAAGCTTTCCATAAAAAGGAAGTTTTGTAGGACAAAGTGCACCTGCCCTGTAAGGTACAAGTGTACGTTTTTTGCTTGTCAGAGAAAACCATTCACATCTGTTAAGCTGAACTCTCCTTAATTCAGTGGTGAATTAACACACTGGCAAGTAGGTGGGAACCAGAATGTCCTGTTTCCCAGCTTTTCTTAGGCATGCTTCATTTTCTCGTTACTTCATAAGAAGTAGAGTGCACTTAAATAGAAGGGTTTGATTAATGAATGGATTTGAAATCAAGGGTTTCAAAAGCCATATTATTTAAGAATGAATAACCTGACCATTGTAAGGATGCTCTCATTTCATGGGAATTCCTTCAGCACAACAGCCAAAGTTTCACTAACTGAGCACAGGTCCTCAGAAAACAGACTCCTTCTGTCCTCTAATCCTGTTGGTGTCCGTGTAGCTCTGACCATCTACAGCAGTGAGGCCAATCCACACACCCAGAAAGACTCCCATCTACGTGGCAGAAAGCTCATCCTCGCTAGTGTTTCTCGTGGTTTCTTACTGCAGGATCATTCACACAAAACAAGGACATTTCTTTTCAATGTCCTCCCTTCCCTATTGCTATTTTCACTAGTTTTAATCCTTAATTTGTGAGTTAAGTCCACAGCAGTCAGAGGATTAGGACTTCAAGTGAAGAGCAGGCAACAGGAACAGGCAAAATTAGTAAAAACTCCAAGGTGGGTTCCCGCTGTACCACTGCAGATGAAGTAATGAGTAATTACTTGAGCCTGCAGTGATTTTTTGAGCTATCACATCAAAACATTAACTGTAATAATTTTTATTTAAGTAATCAGAACATTTCTTGAGTAACTCTTTCTCTGTCTTCATGGGTTTCTTTGAAGTGCCAGAGATGTCCAGCACACAATCTGAGATTTGCCACAAGCTGAGTGCTGTGGGTCCGGTGTGTACCTGTTTGCGTCTCTGTTACTCAGCTATTACTCAAGGTGAAGCAAATGTAGTTTTATAGTTCATTATTAGCAGGTTCGTACTGATAGAAACACATTTCATTTGAGGCTGCAATCTGTGTGAGGCACAAGCGCCCACATCACCTTGAGAGAGATCTCCCATACAAACCTCTTCCAGATGAGCGTGCCAAATACCTTTTGCCAGAAGGAGCAGCTGCTGGCCACCCGCTCTCTTCACCTGTGCGTGGATCAGTGCTGCAAGGAACTCTGCATCAAAGAGACATGGGCCTGTGGGAGCGTGTCCAGAGGAAGGACACAGAAATGATCCATCCCAGGGATGGAACACCACCGTTACAAGGACAGGCTGGGAGCCAGGGCTGTGCAGCGTGGAGAAGAGGAGGCTCTGAGAGTGGCCTTTCAGTATCTAAAAGAAAGGGCAGACTCTAGCAGGATCTGCTGTGACAGATCAAGGGGAAAAGGTTTCAAACTAAAAGAGGGAAGATTTAGATTGGATATAAGAAATAAGTTTTTTACAATCAGGATGGCGAGGTACAGGAACAGGTTGCCCAGAGAGGTGGATGAAGCCCCGTCCCTGGAGACATTCATGGTCAGGCTGGATGGGGCTCTGAGCATGGTGTCCCTGTCCATTGCAGTGGAGTTGGACTAGATGACCAACTCAAACAGTTGTTCTCTTCCAACTCAAACAGTTCTATGATTCTTTGAAAGACTTCTCATCAAGAACTAATCATCCAAGACTTATCATCATCATCTGCATTTCTCAGCTGCATTAGATTTTGTTCTGTTCCTCAGCCCTTACAGCTTATTTGTCATCCAAACCCCTGCTCACCCTCACGTTTCCCTTGCCTTCATGAACCCAGTCTCTTTCCTCTGACACTGGTTCCTCAGAGATACGCACTGTCCACATCTCTGCTTCAGCAGTGCTTCTGATACCTTTGACCCTTTGGAGCACAGTTTCTGGTGCAGCACTCCTCTGCAGGGATGCTTCCAGCCGTTCTCTTGCACGCTCAACCAGACAAAGCTGCTTCTTCTGTTCCTGTATCCTTCCCAGAGCAATCGTCACAGAAGCCACATCCGGTCTTCTCTATGGCACACCTCCTGCTTCGTGCAGGGCCACAGCAGGCAGCATGGCCACTGTCCTGCCCTTCAGCCCCTGCTCTGTGTGGAGCTGCCAGCCATCACACTGCTCCACATAAATTTGTGTCTGCAGTCCTAACATCGCCCTGCATATGTGTTTCTGGCATCC
Organism: Tragopan temminckii; assembly: GCA_028571105.1. Classification (NCBI taxonomy): domain Eukaryota; kingdom Metazoa; phylum Chordata; class Aves; order Galliformes; family Phasianidae; genus Tragopan; species Tragopan temminckii. Next base: position 59,298,526 of record JAOWBP010004700.1, on the reverse strand, counting down.
TGAAGCCCCAATCTGAAAAGAGACTGGATGAATGAAAGCATAGCTGCAGTCTTGCAGAGACACCTCGTGTTTAACCCCCTCACAGCCAAAAGGTGCTGCAGGGCCTGCTGCTCCTCGCACACACCCAGCTGAGGCATCACAAGCCAGTGCCTGCAAAATCCCTGCCACGAGAGCCTCAGGTGTGCTGCAAATGTCAAAGCATCACAGCTTCCTTCGTGTTTGAGTTCCTAGTAACTAATCTAGGAGGAAACTGTAACAGGAGTAGATCTCAAATTTTAACTGCAATGATTTGACAACACCACATCAGTGAACTTGCTTTTATCAAGCTCAGAGGGATTTCTGTTCACCTGTTACAGCAGCAGAAGCAAATAGCTAGAAGGGTATAGCACACTCTGCTGGGAGAAGGGACAATGGCACACCTCTGCTCCTTCATGTCACCTTGCACAGGGAGAAGGAGCCTGATGAGCTCCAGAGATGGAGTCCAACCTGCACCTGCTGCTGTGGGGGTGCAAACAATGGAATTTTCAGGGATTTTCCCTGTTCTCATGGCAAAAACACACCTGCATCCCTCCTCAGAGGCAGTAGCTGCTGCCCACTCCACAGCCAGGCTGACAAGCCACAGAAGGGCAACAAACCACAGAAGGGCCACCACAGTAACTGCACACAGGGCACTCACCAGCAGCAGACATGGGCTGAGTCCAGACGTGCTCTGGACCCAACACCACCCCCTCACCGCCACGTGGTGCAGGGCAGAAGCCAGCCCCTGAACTGCCCCTGTCCTCACAGCACCTGCCACGAAGCAGCTGGGACATGGCTGGGACTAGCACTAGGCCAATGCTGCAGCAGTGCAGGCAGCTTTGGGAAGAGAAGGAAGCATCCTGCTGCAGAAGGTGACTGCTGACAGGCTGAGACGCTGAGCCCTGTGCTCAGCACCTTGCAGAGAGATCCCTTCCCGTGGTGCATGTGAGTACACATGCAGGGCAGCAAGCAGCCCGGAGGGATCAGTGCTGCAGCACAGGTGTCTCAGAACTGGCTCTTCCACCTCTACTTTCGAGTCAGCATTTGCATGGCCATGGGACCTGTCCCAGTGAAGCAGGAGCCCTGACCTGCTTCGTTGGTGAAAAAGCAAGAGTCAGGTGTTCAGTATCCTGGAAATTACCTGAAAAATGACTGCCTGCGGTTGTACCACGTACTGTCTCATCAGCATGGAGCACCACTGCCATAGCATGGAGGAGAGAAAACACAGACATGTGAAACGAGGAAATATAAAAGAAGAGACCGAGGACAAACCGAAAGGACAGGCAAGACTCTTGGGCACATTCTGCCCTGTGCTCTCAGCCCGGGAGGACAGGAAGCCAGCAGAGGGGCTGGGGCAGAGGAGAGAGGGGAGCTCAGCATGCACAGGAGTGCACTGCCACATGCAGGAGTGCCCACACTGCACCTCCCTTCCCTGCCAGTTGTCCTTGCAGAGTGCAGATGGGTGCTAGAAGTTTCAAATCCATCTTTGCTTCAAAGGCTTTATTTCCAAATATTTCCTCTGTACCAGCACCAGGATGTGCCATGTGCTGGTGCCTCTGCTCAAGTGGTGCTGGGAAGACTCTGTGACACCCAGATTCCTGGGAGGTGTCATTTGAAATCTTTCTCCAAGTACTGTCCTGTTTGTTTTATGAAAGGGGAAACTGACATAGTCCAACATATTTAGGAATAGCTGTGCCAGTGGCTACTTCCCAGAAGTCACTGTGGCCTGGAAAAACAGCTGGAGTGTGAGCTAGGTGTCCCTGCACAGGAACTGTGCCTCACACAGTGCAAGTGCCTGCAGTGGAAAGAGAACCCTCCACAGTCCACATACCACATCTTGTCAGCAGCCCATGAGGGTGTGAATACGTGAGGAGGAGGAAGAAATTACCAACTTTTATTAGCTTTTAGCAGAAAACGCAGGAAACTCCCCCTGCACCCATAGCACCTCCACTGCCCTTGGTTTGTCAGCTGCATACGAAGAGAGATTGCCTCAGACACAAAGTGACGGAGTCTCTCAAACCACAGCATCTCATGGGAGCCCTCACCACAGCCCTCACAGTTACTTTACCTGCAGGAGATATGCTGTGGCATAGGAGATACCTGTGGGGTGGTGGAGGTGATGTGTGCACAGTGGGTAAAGAGATGCAGGAGCACTTGGTACTGTTCTCAAATAATATGAGCAGTGTTAGAAGGCATGCACCTCCTGTGGCACTACAGTTAGGTGGTGAGATACCTCATCACTGACTTCACTCTGCACTTCTCATAGCAAGATGCCTGAGTGTAATTTACCAGGTCAGCATACCCTAAACAAACGGCAGTTTTCTCTTTGAGGTATACCCAGAAGCTTACTGTAAATTAGCAAAGATGGGCAGATAGTGGTGGGGCACAGCCCACTGCAGGGCATACATGGGAAACCCACAGAGGGAACAGCTCTGCTGTGCCAGGGGCTGGGTTAGCACAGCAGCAGTGCTTTCTTCTTCTGCTCAGTTTCCCAAATCACACCTGCAAAAACACAAGCGGGCATAAAGCAGCATGCCTTGCGCCTTTCTGCTACTCCTGTGACCACCTGCAGACAGACCAGTGGGGTTGCTTGGCATGCAGCAGCAAACAGAACCCCAGCCTGACGAGGCAGTGGTGTGGACCTGGTGCAGCCTCAGCTCAGGGCTGCAGGATTTGGCTTTCCTTCTGCACTGCCCCCATGCACAGCCCTCCTTTCCCCAAGCAAACCAGCTGGCAGTGAGATGGAAATGTCATGAGGGCCTGCACGGCTGACAGAGTGCTTTTCCTGATCTGAGATCTGGAGTTAAGGCACAGTGCTGTCTACTGGGCTGCTTGGCTCTGGCTGTGGCCACCAAAGCTCTGCTAAGCACCGAGGGCAGCAGCAGGCGCATACTTAACATATGCAAGTCATCCCTTCCCAACATCCCAAATTAATACAGAAAGGCAGAACTGGCCAACACCTGGAAGGCTCTGCAGAGAAACCCCAACGTCAGCCTCACAAAGAGAAAAGATTTGTAACATTAGATATGGCTCAGGGAGCTCAATCCAAAGCAACTGTAATTAATCTCCCCAGGCTTCCAGGAACTTGGTGCCACACGTAGCTGCGCAGCCACCAGAGCTACCCCCCTCTAATGCTATGGGAATGGAAAATTAACTCTGAAGTCCTCTTCCTCGACCACCTCAGACCTGATCTAGAAGGGTATCTGAGCAGCCGTACGTCACAGTCTCATCGCTGCCACCCTACCAGCCACCACCCTACCAGCCACCCCTCCGTGCTGTAACGCAGACATTTCCTGCCCTACCCACCACCACCACCGGAGCTGATTCTGCTTTGCAGTAACACCCATCTACATGGCTAATAGCAGCTGAGCTCCAATTTCTCTTTGGTTTTGGCAGTGTTTGGCTTCTACTCCCTTAAACGGCATGAAAATTTTATTTCGGCGATGCAGCCTTGTTTCCTTTGTGCAAATAGAATATTTCTAAAACTCTCTTTCACAAAACATACATGTTTTTAAAAAAATTAACAGCCGTGCTTCTTTTAACCCAAATCCAATTAGGATTGCGTAAATCCCCAGAGGTTCTTCTAAAAATAGGGGAAATGAGCTCACCCCGCCACGGACACGTCCCTCCTCATACGTCGGAATAATTGACTGCCTTTTGACCTAAATCTTCAGATTATCTGCATGTGGGGAACTCTGCACTACGTGTTACTTTTCCACGGTCAAATCCGTGAACAGATGCAGCCATCCTCAGATTTTCCAAAGGGATTCCCAAATCCAATCTAAAACGCCTAGAATTTACCTGTTTTTTTTTTTTTCCTTTATACATATAAATAGCCACATTTCCATTTGCTCTTTGTTTCTCATTTTCATTTTCTTCTAATATCTGCATGTAAATGTCTGAAAATAGCATCTGTAATTGAAGATTATGAAGTATAGCCAGCTCCTGACAGTCCGCTAAGGAAGATGGATTATCCTCATTTTTTCTGTAAATTTTGTCAATTTTGGAATTCATAAGCTATCAACACTGATCAAAACGTGAACGCACAGCTGTGTCAGAGGGAAGGCGCAAGGACGCGCGGCTCCCGCGTTCCTGCAGAGCTGCCCTGCCGGCCCTCCCCCGAGCACAGCGCGGGGATGGCTCCCAGCTTCACGTTCACCCCCTCGAAAAAACTCGAATAAATTGGAAGTGGGGAAATTCTCCGCCACGCTGATTCAAATCACAAGGCATAATTTATTGCGCGTTCTCTCTTTTTATTTATCCCTAAGTAGTAAACACGATTTCCATTCGGGGGGTTCGTTATGTTCCGCTCCTAGCAGACAATCACGGCGCAGTTGAGGCAATTGTTTAGCCTCTTCCTCTCAATTTTCCCATTACTGGGAGTAAGTACTGTTGGGACTCTTTAATAGCCCGACTGCAGCCCATATCAATAACAGATGAGGTTTAATCGTCCAATACAAAAATTATTTAGGCTCGGTAAGGACATTCAATGTCATTTGCATAATGGCATTCCTATCCTGAGCACCTAACCCATCGTGCATAAACAAGGCCCCAGGACTATAAATAATAATAAATCATGACGCCCATGCTCCTTTTGCCGTAATAGGAGCCTCTCTTTGTAGAAATTATTTCAGCAGGAAATGGGCACTGCAGTGTTAAAGACGTGGCATTCGCAGACCAGTAAATCACACACGCGCCCTCCTCGGGGGCTGCCCACAGTGAGCAACAAAACCCTGTGAAACAGCAGCACAGAAAGCAGCACTTGTGGCTGGAATTCTTGCTCCTTCTGCTGTGTCGGTTGCTATTTTTGTTATTTTTTTAAGCAGAGCTGGCAAATTAAACAAAACCCAGGTCTGAGTAGCTTGCACTGTGCCTGGATGTGAGTATGCTGGGTTGACCGACTTTATTTCGGATGTGTGTTGTGAGCTGTCCCCAGCCTCTGAGACTGCATAGAGCAAAATTAGCGACAGCAAGAAGCAGTTACTTCTGACAAAAATGAGTACTATTTCAGAATATGCTATTTTGGAATAGTTCAGCTGGAGGGGACCAACAGAGATCGCCTGGCTCTGCAGGGCTAGCCAGAAATCACCGTATGCCTCAAGCAGTGATGAGCACGGGAACCAGCCACCTCTCTGGACGCCAGCTCCAGTGCGTGGCCGTCCTCCCGGCTGGGCTGCCGAGGGGTGAAGCAGGGATTGCCCAGGGGAGGCAGCCTGGGGCAGGGTTGGCTGAGCCGTGAGGATGGCCGCCAGGGTCCAGTGCTTGCCAGGCCTCGGCACCTTCTGCACGGCCCAGAGACTCAGGGAGCCCACAGTCCCAGTGCCTGTCTTCCTCAGGAGGGAATGGTATCCCTACTTCAGAGCTTCCTGCAGCCCTTAAAGGGGTAGGAGAGCTGTGCAGTCAGACCTGGCCCCTCTGTAACCTGCAGAGAGGCGTCCCTGCCTCCCAACGTGATGCCCACAGCAACATCACCGCCTCCCAAAGCAAATTCTGTGCGCCTGTGTCTCACGCTCACCATCCTTGAACTTCTTTTGGAAGGTTTTTGGGGCAGAAAGCAAAGGCCTGAGAGCATGAGGTGTTTTTTTAACCAAGCCTTTCACAGGTCAATAAAAGCATCACCCATCTGGCTGAGGCAGGTAGGCCAGCAGAGCCCTTCCTACTGGTTTGTAAGCAGGAGTCTCCAAGCAAAAATGACGAGAAAGGCTGTCTAAAAACACACAGACATACGTTTCAGTGATCTACAGTGGCTTTCCAGTTTTTAGACTCACCAGGCAAATGACAAGTGTTTGAAGGAACAGTGAGAGGACAGCAGTGGTGACAGCTGATCTCTGCTTTTGATGTGATTTGCATCTCTGTACGCATACCCTCAGTTGCCCATTTCTCTAAGGCTCTTTCCTCTCTCAGTACAAACACCGTTCAGTTTATACAGGAACAACTACTTACTTCGTTTCACACTTGCCTTTGTTAGCACTGGCCTGGCACCAACCCCACCAAAGGTCTTTTCACAATACCTGCACAGGTTCTTTCCCACCGTCTAAATGCCAGAGCCACCTGTTAAACCCAACAGGCAGCTCAGCACCACACAGCCATGGAGAGAATCAGAAAACGGGATAAAACTCATGGGTTGAAATAAGGGCAGTATAACAGGACAGAAAAGGAAGGAAAATTAATAATAATAATAACAGAATATACAAAACGAGAGATGCGTGATGCTGACCCACTGACTGATGCCCAACCAGTCCCCTAGAAGCACACACCAGCCACCACCATTGCCACTTTTATAGTCCTGCACAACGCCATATGGTATGGACTATCCCTTTGGCCAGGTGGAGCCACTTGTCCCAGCTCTGCTCCTTCCCAGCTCCTTCTGCCCCCCAGGCTTCGCTGGCAGGGCAGTATGGGAAGCTGAAATGTCCTTGGCTCTGTGTAAACACTGCTCTGCAACAACTGAAACAAACTAAAATAAAGTTTTACTTTCTGAAAAGTACAGAGATTTCCTAACATACTTTCAGGAGCTTCTCACTGGCCATTTCTTAGCAACAGCACGTAGGCTCATCCTTCTGACCCGTGCCCCACACCCAACAGTGTGGGCATCCTCTCTCCCTAAGCAGCATCTCTACTGTCTTTCTCCTCTCTCAGAGGGATTTCCTCATTTTCTCCTTTCCAGATTTTGCCATGAGTTCATGCAAAGCCCTTCTTATAGCTTCTCCCTTCCCTAACTCTCATGAATCATCTCTACCACTGCGCAAGGAAATGACCACATCACTCTTCGTCGTCAGCTTCTATCATTCTACACACAGAGCGGAATAGAAGCTGAAAAGGAGCATCCAGTTAAAACAGCACGTAACACATTCAGTGCTGATGGAAGAGAATCACAGAATCATAGAATCCTTAGAAATGGAAGGGCCCTCTGATGGCCATCTAGTCCAACTCCCCTGCAATGCATAGGGACACCACAGCTCCATCATGTTGCCAAGGGCCTGATCCAGCCTCGCCTTGAAAGTCTCCAGGGGCAGGGCATCAAACACACTGCTGGGCAACCTCTTCCAGTGCCTCACTGTAAAAGGTTTTTCCTTATATCCAACCTAAATCTACCCTGTTTAAGCTTGCATCCACTTTCCCTTTTTCTGTCATCACAGACCCTGCTGACAAGTCTGTTCCCTTCTTTCCTGTAGCTCACCTTGCAGCCTTCTCTTCTCCAGGCTCTCTCAGCCTGTCCTATAGGAGGGAAGTTTAGCAGTTTAAAACCAAGCTCGCAATCATTGTTGTCACAAGATATTACTGAAACACATTGTTTTTCATGATTCTGGAAGGAACTAGACACTTTCATCAACAATAGTGACAATTTCAGCCATTGGAAGGAGGGTATACAGCATTACAGTGGCTCTCTTGCTTCCACTGAGGCATCTCAGTACAGAGGAAGATGCAACCTGCTGTATGTATTCACCTCAGGATATCCCTGCTGTGTAATGTGAAGCAGAAATATGATGGATGGCGCACTGTGGATGTGCATGAGGTTTACATCTATGTTACCAGGTATTTTTAATCCGTCGAATTGACTGCTCCAGACATTTGAGATGTCTTGTGCACACTGTAAGAACAACATTTGTAATTTTTTTTTTTTACACTTTCAAAGGACCTACCTCAAGGTATTCATAAATGTTGTCTGAATCACCCAGTACTCTTTTTGTAAAGCTGTCTGTATTATACAGATGAAGAGACTCGGTATTGTGAAGGCAATCACTAAATACCCAAAAGAGGCACAAGATACAGCTGACCCCCTTCCTGTCACCTCTTTCTGTCTGAACAATCTTTTACAAAAAGCAAGGTCATAGCAGACCATATTAAGAGCAGACAATCTAATAATGCAGAAAATACCACAGGGCCCAAATTCATATGTTTTTGCTGTGTCACTTCTCTGCCCCAGATTTCTGTTTGTATGACATCTCTTGGGATTCTGACAGCAGCTCAGAATTTCTCTGTGTTTCATCTGTGTGCTGTAAACTGATTACAAAACAACAGCCAAAAACATTGTAGCTCCAGGTACACTCAATTTCCACCCAGATGAAGACCAACAGGGAACGTTACAAACTTTGTAGTATTCTGTGGCTTGTTGCAAAGTTAAAGTAGAGCAAAATCATTTTAACCCACAAAATCCTGACTCAACACACTCTGAAAGCTGGACATTCACATATGCTCTTTGTTCTCTAAAAGATTTTCTTCTTTTTTTTATATTTGCTTTCCAGATGTACCTCTGCTGGTCTGAAGCGCTTATAGGCTGCTGGATGGAGATGAATAGATTCTGCAGCTCAGCAAGTAGAATGACACCCACAGCCTAGCAATGCTCGAGGCCTGGCACGTCCTCGCTCTTGTGAATGACTGCAGCGAAGGACTGCCAGCACGGAAAAAAGAGATGGCAGGTTTTCATGAAATACTCTAGTTTCTGTCATTATTTTTCTTTCCTGTTAGAAAGACTAGTTCAGCTGGGTAATCACCATTTGGCTGCTAGAACATCACCAAGGCCAAAGACACCCAGGTACGTCATGAGCATTAAAACATCTCAACAAGAAAACAGTTTCAGAAAACCAGAAGGAAACCCCACTATTTACGTTACCCAAACTGGGTCAAACTGGGCAGCCTGGTCTGGTAGTTGCTGACCCTGCACATAGCAGCGGGGTTGAAACTAGATGATCACTGTGGTCCTTTTCAGCCCAGGCCATTCTATGATTCTGTGATCTCTACCATGCTCAGTGCTGGCCCATGTTTTCATGTGAGAAGTGTATTTGGGGGTCCTATTTTCAGACTCTTCTTTACAATGACAAGAGTCAGAGAGCGACTGTTTGCCTGAATGAAAACATGGATGTGAGATCTTTGGCTTCAAGAGAAACTTTCCATCAGCGTAAAGCCTCACAAGTTACCAACTTGAAAAACACTCCTCAGCTACTTAATTTGATGACAATTTATTGCCTACCTTAGTTTTGCCCTTATTTAATCATGTATTTTACCTGCTTAGACAAACCCTTACAATTGTTCAAATATTCTCAATTAAAAGCACTGTTCAGTTTCTCAGCCTGGCTCCCTTCAGCACCATCCATCCCACTTCCAACACGATATGGATATTCCACCCAATTCAGTGTTCCTTAACCCTGACATCCAAGAGCTGCTTCCATCTCTGAGATCCCAAAGAAATCCATGAATGTCTGCAGGATAAATCTTTCCCCACACCACCTTTAAGGAGGCAAGTCATATCATTCCCACTTCACAGCTACAAAAAAAAA
>JAOWBP010004700.1:59261331-59275504 GCA_028571105.1 Tragopan temminckii | reverse complement strand
ACAATTTAATTTCTGTATTATGAATCAGCCCTGCAAAATAGCACTGGATAGATCATGCAGCCCCGCAGAAGAATCTAAGCCAGGTGACAGCAACTGAGAAATTGTGCCATGCACAACTTCAACCAGTGTATTTCCACTGTTATTAATCTTTACAATGTACCGTGAATGGCACATGCTACTGGTGCACTTGCCTGGTGTGAAGAAAAGAGAATCTTCTGGTTTCAGGCTTTCGGGTTGTTTTATTTTTTAAACAACTTGGGTTTGCAGGGTTAATTAAGGAAGTAAATAGCTGGTGCAATGAATGGCCCATATTCATAAAGGACATGGTTTCTGTCTCTAATTTGTACTGTCCAATTTCATTACCTGGTATCATACCTAATTACTCCACCTTATAGGGAAATGCAGGCTAATTAGGAGGGATGTTATTCACCACATTTAAAACACGATGAAGCAAATGAAATATTACCGGGAGGTAAAAAGGTGATTTGTTTCCTTGTAGCATGTCTGTAAATTAGCCCAGAGAAGATGAAGACTTTGTTTAATTACCACTCAGGGAGGCTTTGTTTAAAATGCAAACAGAATTTTTATGGCACCTTCTCAGGCCCATGTGCATTTGGCAGCGAGCGGACTGTTGGTCTTCCTAGGAAGGTATTACTTTCTGAGTCATACGTGCTGTGAGAGACCTTTGTATTTACACCATCTGAGTTCTCTAAGCTCTGTTATTTATTGTCAAATGATAGTATTACTAAAAAGAAACTTTATATTTTGAAGTGTATATAGCTGATCATCACACACAGGTTTTCAAGAGAAATCACTATATTTCACGAAGACGGGTATGGGTTTTGCTGTAGATCAAAGTGAGAAAGAGGGGAAAAAAAGATAAATCACCAGAGATCCAAAAATACTTTTCATTTGGAGAAGATATCAGGCCATTTCGATAGCACTGATAGAGTCTCTGCTCTGTCTCCATTACCCACTGAAGGCAGCCGGAGTCAGGAGCTGACTACGCTAGATTATATTCCCTATAAGATGGCCACCAATATATATATATATGATCTTCAACCTCTATTGATTGACCAATTTCACAAGCAAAGACTGGTGAAATGAAGCTGAAATGAACATCATGCTTTAACTCATTGAACCCATCAGGCCTGAGTTAATCTCACTGCCCACTGTCTCTGATAGAATTCAATTGATCAATCATGTTTCGGTGATAGTACCATTTCAGTGGCTTATTGCTTCTTCATTTCAAAGCTTGACCCGTCAGATATACCAGGACCAGCTCTGCTTTTCTTGGAGACACAGAGACCAGCACCTGCCTACTGCAGCATATTGCCTTATGTCCAGGCTTGGGGAAAAAAAAAAAAAGAAGAGGAATTTTTGCTGAACACTCCCATTTTAGCATTGTATTTTCACACCTATTACGCTGATTTTACAGTCAGAGTGGCAGTAAAAACACAACGAGGCCGAGGAATCAGAATTCCCTGCCATTTGTCAGCTCCCATTCACGCACTATCCTGCATTTGGGCAGACGGGCTGAAGACTGACTGCACGGCCTCCCCAAGCCCCATCCTGCAGGCCTAGCACCAAATAGAGTGATGCCCACACCTGTCTCCCACAGGGACAGACTGCTGGCTGGTGCTGCCTGGTACCCAGCAGAACCAGGCTGGGGGGAGCTGGAAGATCACAGCTCCCAGCGCCTGCTGGCTGCAGCAGGATTGCCACGGTTATGTCACCATTTCCCATCTGTTCTTTCCTTCAAGCACGTGGTTGGCCTAGGTGCACCCTCAAACTACCCCACAACCCAACCCTCATCCTGCACTTGGCTTTGGCACAAGGGCGTGCTGCTGCCAAGGGCAGTCAGTGCAGGCACAGGGCTGCTCAGTAGCAAAACAATTCCCACTTTCGTCATCCAACAGCCATCTCTGAGACATGATCTAGCTTCTCTGCACTGGGAGAGCAGCCCTTTGCTGGTTGGGATGGCTGCAAGCCCTGCCTGATACGCAGGACTCAGCCTGGTGTATGTGCCCATAGGTGCACCCCACTTTGCTGCCACACACCAGAGCATGAGTCCAGGAATGCAGAACCGTACCTAGTGAACAGGCACCAGCAGAAAGAGGGATTGTTTAACAGCACAGCTTTCCCGTGGGGTTACTGCCCATTTCCTTCTACTATGATTTTAATCCTACAGTAGCCACATAAGAATTTTACAGCTGACACACCTTGTGAGCCTGACAGCCCATCTGTTTGAAGCAGACGCTCATGTGCATAGTGCCACTGAGTGGAGCAGGACTGCCCGTGCACGAGAGCTACAACGGCAACCCAGCTTTGCTCCAATGGCCCATTGCACAGCACAACATCCCTCACCTATGCCCAAGGGCTGCCTGCCACACCGCCCTGGGCTGTTGGCAGCCCCATACAGGAAGACCAGGAGCCACAGCAGTTTACATGGCCACCTGCCCAGTCCGTGGGAGCAGCAGCAGAGCTGATGGAGCTGCTGTGCACATTGTGACTGCTCTTACAAGGTGCTTTTATTTTAAAAAGCAGCAAAAATGATGTCCACAATACCTTCTCCAGTGCAGAATTCAGAACCAAGGAAGGTTTGTCACTAAGGAAGCTGAGCCAGGAGGTCCTGGAGCTGCCCTGCAGGAAGCAGGCTTTGCATCCCTCCGTGGTGCACAGACACACACGGAGCAGCAAGGTCCTACCGCCAGCTGCAAAGCATGGGAGAAGGCTGTTGCCTCTGTGGCTTCCATGTCTTGCCAGGGGAGATAGAAGTTCACTGCGTGTGTATATAAAATAACTCGTGGCTGGTTCATCCATTAATAATTGTGAGAAACCAATTCTGTTCGTAATCCATTCCTGTAAGATGTGTTCAGCAGCAATCTGTGTAGGAGTGGATATTATTTCATGTAGTCTCAGCCTACAGTGCATTTTTAAATCACTATGGTAAGTTTATCAAACCTGCTTTAACATAGTTTATACCTCCTTCCATACCACACTATAACATATTTTCATCTTTTTTTTCCCCCAAAAAAATATTGTTTCAATATGCACTTAGTGATACTGAAGATGAAACTGTGGTTTGTTTAGCTTTGGAAATGTCGAACCAGTCTCCTGTTACAGGAGACAGAAGGGGAGTGTACAGCCCTAACAAACTGCTGTGCTGAAGGCACCCAGACAGAAGTGCTGCACAGGGCAGGCAGTCTCTGCTCTCCGCATTTGCAGGCATACTGTGCTGCCCCAGCAGCGGAACAGGAGAGGAGAGTCCTCCTTCCCCATCGTGGAGGATTTGGTCACCTGCAGAGCACTCCGTTCTGGCCCTGCCAGACCAAAGCACAGGAGCAGAAAAGGTTCCTGTAGGAGGTTTGAACATTGCAAATGCAGTGTAGCACCTGCAGCCTGGCGACAATCATCCCTCCGTGTCACTGGCAGGGACAGCTAAATTTCTCCCCTTGCAAGAAATGACAGTTGATGAGAAAAACACAGGCTATTATTCAACTGACAGTAGTCAAAACTAATTTTTCCATGCAAGTTGAAAACAGTAAGGCATAATTGCCACTTGATACTCTGAATACTTTGCAAAGCACTCTCTGCAAAAGTTACCTGGAGAGAATAGAGGCAGTGCAGGGCTGACCCACACTCCTCTCACTGTGTGCCGGACTCACTGGCACTGGGAGCACTGCTGTGTCCCCACGGGTGGTTTAAACCCTGGATGAGGAGAAAAACCTTCCTTTACTGTTCTGACAAAGATCTCAGCGAAGTTCCTAAGAAATGCAGAGGACTTCCAAGCAGATTTTACTCCTCCTAAAATACAAACTCCTGGCAAGACGTTGAAACATTGCCACCAACCTGTGACAGGATGGGCTTTGGCATGCACAACGGAGAGAAAGGGAACAACTCCGGAGGAGGCAGGATGCTGCATGAGCAGCATGGCTGTGAGCTGCAGACGTGCTGAGCTCTGCCCGGTGAAAGGTGTGGATCTGTATTCTCCATCCCCTTCTCCAGAAGCAGCATGTACAAAAAGTCACTGCTAACTGTGGATTTTTGACATGCAAAGTTTAAATAAAGACTCGTTTCACAACACCAAGGACTGCAGCCTCGTGTCTGCGAATGTGAGTGCTTAATGTTGAACAAAGAAATCTCTCCAGTGTATTCAGCCGCATGGCTTACATGCAGAACACAAAACACAGGAATAATTTTTAAATACAGGTTACACCGAGTGCGAATTTAAACATGCTTTTCTGCATTTTATCCACATCCATTAGTTGAGTGGCGTCATTAGTTTTTAAAAACCCTCTGTAGCTCTGTAGTGCGGGTTTGTAGACCTCAAAAACTGCTGACAACTTCTCACATCCAGGAACCACTGCTGCACATCTGCCTTCCACTTCCCGGTGTGCCTGCGTGCACTCTGCTGCACGAGCCCTGCACCACACCGCTCTGTGCTTAAGGAGGTGTGCAAGGATGCTCTGGGCTTGGGTGCACTGCCAGCACCACTGCCTGCCTGCCTTCCATCTCCAACCAGTAACCCCAAAGCAGAGAGGTTTCCCCCTTAGTTCAGCTTCTGAAGCGGCAGAACACTGCCTTTGCTCCCACTGACACTATTTTAGCTTTTCAGCTGTATTTGCTGCTCTGTGCTGTTCGGCTCTTTTAAAAGCTGCAGAAGGGAAGATGACAAAAAAAGCAATCAGTGACAGAAGATAAATAACGTTTTGCTGTGGATGTTTTTGTTTTACAATTCTGCCTTAAACATTCTGAGGCACTGAAACAAAAATGATGAACTAAGATCCTACGTTTAAGGGAAAATAGCGTAGCTCTTTGCTAATTACTGTAATTAATTAGTGTCATCTAAACATTAATTATTTATCACGCAGTAAACTCAGCAGTCTACTGTACAATTCCCCTGACAGTGAGCTTATCACAAGAACACCCTTATTAGGGAGCTGTGGAAGAACCTGACTGTATGCATCCCCATTATTTCCTGCCTTGACGACGGGGAGAGCTGGGGGTCCCTTTTGGGGCTGCACCACCGGAATGCTGCCAGCAGACTCCCATAGGTGAGCTGCTCCTGCAGCAGTGGCAAGGGACGGGGAGCAGCTCCAGCACACCGCTGTCAGAGGTGGTTCTTTTCCTGCGTGTGAGCCAGGAGTTCTCCTGGGCTCCCTTATTCGCCTTCCACATAATGCATTAACTCCTCCAGGAAAAAATGACAGCAATAATATGACCAGAACTTGGCAAATTATTTCCAAGGACTGCTGAGTCTGAATGCTACCTCTTTCTTCACGACAGCCAGCTGACGGCAAGTGAATAATTTCTATGAATATGTAATGTCGGTTTGAGAGCAAAGGTCCAGCATGACAGACACAGGTCTCTCTCGTTTTTGCTCCATGCCACAGATGCCAACAGCAGCGAATGTGATTCTGACTGCACCATACATCTGCATGGATGGGGATTTTTTTTTTTTTTTGAGGCTTTCCATCCATTGGAAATCACAGGCTGACTGAATCTGAGCCTTATTCACAAGCGGGGATCATTTCTGAAGAACCATCTTACACAGAAGCCTGAGCAGGGAAATTCCTGAAAGAGCCGGAATAGCCCATCGTGACGCTCTTAATTCAAAATTATTTTAGTTTTCCAGCTCAACATGGTTTTAGCGTTTGAACAGCTTTTAGAGATATGTATGTGCAACTATTCAAAAGCAAATACGCCTGCCATTGCTGCATCTGGATGAGGTCGGGCATCGACCCCTCCTTGCCAACCACGTGCTCCATCTCCTGACCATCTCTGCTCAAGCACAGCTGCCTCCAGCCTGTCCATCTCCTGCAGGGCACCGCACTGCTGCCTGTGCTTGCAGCACAGCGCATTGCATATGGTATAGAACACTTTCTAGGAAATTCTTCTATTGCAGTCCTACGTAATCTAACGGGTCAGCTGAGCCAGCCCTCAAAACAAGGGCAAAAGAGCATACATTTTTAAAAAATACTACAGCTTTAGCTGTAAAATTTCATCAAACTCAAGGAGAGTCATTATTTTTTATGTATGGTGTGTTTATTCTTCATTGTAATTCTTAGCTAAAGCCAAGAGCAGGAAAACAAATAGGGGAGAGTTGGTGGTGTTTTTTGAAGATAAATTCATAGGGAGGGAGGGAAGGAGAAAGGGAGAAAGGGAGGAAGGAAGGAAGGAAATTTTTCACTTTAGAAACAAGCTTTGTTACCACTGCATGGCAGAGACATAACACACTGACCACAGGGAGCTGCAATAAAGGGAGGGACAGGCTGTGCAACTGATATCGCCACTTGACAGGGAAAGACAGAGCCTTTCCATGCAGCACTGCAGGATGGGTTAGGATTTGTTTCCCCTAAAGAAACCGTGGCAGCTCTGCCCGTTTCTGTGGACTGGGCAATGGCCTACAGCCTGCTCTGCCTCAGCTGCTATTCGCCCCACACCACGAAGACGAACATGCCTTGCAGCAGCCCCTATCCATGGAGCGCATCCCACCCACCTGGCCAAAGCCTCACGATGGCTGCCGACATCTCACTGACGGAGCGCTCCTCACCTTCCACACTCACACACCTCTCCATGCCTCCAGGAAAGCTGGCATCGCCTCCTGCCATAACAAACTCAATCGTTCTCAGCGGTGCTCCAGCAAATAAAGTCATTAATTACGGCCTCTCTCCGCACTGCCGTTGGCTGGAGCAGCAATCAATGTGCAACCCCTCATTGCCTTCTCTCAGGGAGCAGAGACAGATGCCATAAAAATAAACTGCAGCCCACACAGAACCCTGCCAGTTCAGCGGCAGCAGGCTGTGCCCAGTAACAGCCGCCACGCTGCTTCAGCCGGCACGGCGGTATTTATTTGGTCTGCCGCATCCATAGGGGAAGGCAGCCCATTAAGCGATCATTTTTATCTTATAACGTCAATTTACTTATACTGATTGGCTTCCTGCTGCCAAATATCAATTAAATTGCAAATGCCTGCTGAAGCTTATTTTCTGCTACTGTCTCTTTTTCCTTCGTTTCCTTTTTTCTTTCTCTCTCCCCTTCTTTTTGTGAGAGAGAGTGAGAGAGAACCCTATGTTCGAACATAATTTAATTTATTTCCCTTTCCATATCTCAAAGGAAAATCTATAACTCCCCCTAGAAGGCCATTTGCCCTCTGTTATTGGGAGCTGAGGTATCACGGCACCGGGCAATTTGTTTCAACCGGCTATCGGCAGCCCATCAGGACTCCTAAGGACCTCTGCCATCTCAGTGCAATTGTATCTGGTATTGCCATTTATGATTTGCTTTTAATAGGTGCTGGTAACCATCAGATTCCCAGATTTCAGTTCATACATGATGCACCCACTCTGCTACCTCCTGCTGCTCCATCCTGCTTCCCTACGATGTTCATCAGCCACTGAAAGAGACTTCCACTCGTGGAAATGCCTTCAAGACAGACTATCATTAGTTCAGGCTGCTGTTCTCCAACACCTGTGTTTCTAAAGCTGATAGCGTGGACAGAACTGCTGGAGCTTAGATGCTGTTCCCATGACAAAGTGCTACATGAGTGGGCTTTGACAAACGGTGATGGATGGCACGAGCTGCCCAAGCAGAAGCTACCAGTGGGCTCTCCCCACTGTGTGCATTCATAGCCATTTCTTGGCCAGGTCTTCCCGTGGCAGCCATGTTCAGTAAGCTCTGGACCGAAGAAAAGGTCTACACCAAGATAACATCTACTTTGACTTGTATATCAAAGTAATATATAAGATATCTTCCCTTTGCTGTAACCTTCCAGAGTCTGTGATGAACGCTGGCATAAGACTCCACAACATTCCACTTCATAAGCAAACTAAAACCACATCATGATTTCCTACCATGGATCTGCCTCTGTGTGCAGTGAGAAAAAGAGGTGGATAGAAGACAAAGTCATGCTAATGGGGCTGGAGAGCTAGCAGATGAGTGTCAGTGATAAACAGGAATGGTCCTTGCAGCCAGAGGTCAGCAAAAGCTGCGGATTTGGAAGATGACTAGAACAGTAAGGCAGCACAGAAGTTCAATCAGCCACATCAGAATGAACGGGCTAACACGAGCCAGAGATAAGAAGTTCCTCAGACGCAGAGCATATTTAATCTGCAGGCCACAGTGCAGCAGTAAATCCCACTGTTCTGTCCGTGCCAGCTTCTCTTTCTTGGGCTCACCCAAGAAAAAGCAGGAGAAGGTAGAAGCCCATCAAAGCAATCCATCTTTCCGCACAGAGAGAGCCTTTATATGCATACCTCAACTATTTTCCTGTTCTGTATGTATGTATACAACCCGTGAGCACATGGGAAGAATACTGCACGTAGAGATGCATTTACAAAGTGAGAACAAACGCATCCCCGTGCACATGCATTCATCCAGCCAGCCATATTACCCAGCAAAAAGACAACTGATCGTATCAGCCTGAAAATAAACAGCAAGAGTCACTTTGCCTGTCAGGATGGTGTTTCTCTTGTTAGATGTTTTAGCTAGCGCTGTCCTTCCTGTGACCGCGGAAGAGAATGTTCACAAATGCACTGCCTATGAGGAGAAGTGAAATCCAGTCATGGCTGTGTTAGAGTACATCATCTCTGGGGCAAGGACTGGCATATGCCGAGTGAATGACACTGATACAACGCAGTGTTTGCAAGCGGGGCCTGGGCAGGGTCTCCATGAGCCTGATGCCAAGCCTCAGCTCTCCACAGCACTCCTTGAAGCCTTGCACAAGATTTTTCCAACCCCTGGTGCCTCAGTTTCTCCACTAGTGTAGTGAGGAAATTGTAACTGAACACACTGTAATTCAGTAAAAATCTTCTGATCAGCCAAGTACTATCCACTGTAAATTGCTTGTAGTGCATCCAAACATTCCTTAGTGCTTGAAAAAAGAAAGGAAGGGAGTTTATCCTGGGTTTGCCGAGTGCCAGGGTGATTATCATGGGTTTGCAATTATCTACACAGCAGAGCTTTGGACAGAAGCTGCATGAATTTAGTTAAGACTGGTTCAAAAATGTAGACTCGTCTGTATCAATGATGCATTCAGTAAGAAAATGAGTTATATGGAAGACACCAGTGTGCACATGCATATATAGATCTGCCTGTCTACATATATACATTGTATGTATACATATGCATAATGAACATCTGTATTCCATTTGTCCAGTCATACAGCTACTCCTTATGCAGAGATGCTCATAAAACTATCAAGAGTAATACAGAAGATCTCTGTATGTTTTTGCAGTGGTGATTATGGACCAGTTCATTCAGTGCTTGATGGAGATAGCATTGTTGCCTGGGATGTATCTTGTAGGTTTCTAAACAGAAGGCTCCAGAATCAATTTGTGGTAACTGGTTAGATGTGACCAGCTTACAAACTCAGAAAGGCTACACCGAAGCTCACAGTATTGAAGATATGTATTTTTCTTGTGGACATAGTGCTTGAAGTTTCAACAGAGTAAAATCATTTGGCCATCGATTTCAGCATTTCCATCACTCTTTGAGGAACTTGTCTTGCAACAGAACTTACATGGGGCAGTTTGCCATCTGTGCTCATTCTAGTGCCTACTCTTCTGTGAATGTGTCACAGAAACTCTTTGCCACTGAAACCAAATCAGCTTATCACAAGGTATACCCTCTGCTTTGCTGGGTGAAAACCTGGGCTATAGTAGGAGGAAGGATGGAGGATGTGAGAATGCCAGGAAGTTTTGTGGGTTAGTTATCTGCTGGGGGCTCCATCCTGAGCCACGGCCAGCCATGGATACCTCCCTTTCCAACAGCTTCTGCCCATAGAGTGATGAAGGAACACTGACTTCATACCCTGGAGACAAACGCTGCATTTTCACCCGTGGCATCCTATGTGCAAACCTACTAAAAACTTGCCTCAGTAATGACGTAGCTCTGTAATTTGAATTGGGCAAGCTAGAGCAAGAGCAACAGATCCCAGAGGTTTACACTGATTTCACTTGCCTGCCACAAGCTTTCAGGGGCACCATGGATTTTTCACATCACCATGCTGTTACTTCCCTCTTTAATGGACCAGTTAAGGAGCAGTGTGGTGATCTGTGAGGCACCAAAACACATCTGTGACAAGGATCATGAGTGCAAGAGAGAGAGAACGAATAAAATGAAGAATTACTCAATTTCAAAACTCAAAGCTGTACACTTTAGTGATTACACAAAAAGGAGTCTTTTGACTCAGTTGCATCTATTCTCAGGTCTTGGCCATTCTTCCCATTGCCAGCTAAGGCCATGATGGCTAGGGGCTGTTGTTCTTCCTTTCTGACTGGGGCTTTGCAGGAGAAGACCTGCTTTCTCAGTCTGGAGAAACAGAGCTACCAGAATACCAGTTCTCTGAGGAGAAACCAAGAAACAGAAGTAAAAATTCTTCCTTACTAACAGACTTGTGGGGGGAAAAAAAAGAAAGGAAAAAAGAAAAAGAAAGTCATACACTATTAAAACTTGAAATCTTGTTAGACAACAGATATGAAATTACAAGCTGGGAGATGTCAGGATGGTGCACAGCCCTGCTGAAAAGGACCTGAGGTACTGATAGATGGCAAGTTGAACACGATCCAGCAATACAACCTTGCAGACCAGAAAGCCAACAGTATCCTTGGCTGCATTAGAAGAATCATGGTCAGCAGGTCGGGGGAGGTGATCCTGCCTCTCTGCTCTGTGCTGGTGAGGCCTCCCCTTGAGCACTGCATCCAGACGTGAAGTCCTCAGTACAGGAGAGATGTGAACCGCTTGGATCAAATCCTCAGGAGGGACACAAAAAGGATCCCAAGGAAGGAACACCTCTCATACGAGGACAGGCCGAGAGCTGGGGCTGTGCAGCATGGAGAAGAGAAGGCTGCAGGAGACCTGAGAGCAGGCTGTCAGTGTCTGAAAGGGGGCTGTAAGAAAGGAGGGGGCAGACTAAACAAGGTCTGCTGTGACAGGACAAGGGGAAGAGGTTTCAAACTAAAAGAGGGAAGATTTAGATTGAATATAAGGAAGAAGTTTTTTACAGTGAGGGTGGTGAGGCTCTGGAACAGGTTATCAGAGATGTGGTGGAAGCCCCATCCCTGGAGGCATTCAAGGACAGGCTGGACAGGGCTCTGAGCACCTGATTGGTGTGGATATCCCTGTTCATCGCAGAAGAGTTGGACTAGATGACCTTAAAAGGTTCCTTTTTGCACAAACCTATGATTCTATGCAAATGTATTACACACATGAGAGAAAACACAAGTGAGCCCTGATGATACAGCAGGAAACTCTTGAGCTCTTTCCAACCACAGAAGCTAGCAATCGTTGTCTGTGAGCAGGGGACACCACTTGCAGGTTGGCTTGGGAGCTTCCTTCCGCTTCCCATTGAGGTGTGTAAGAGAAGACTGAAGAGAAATGCACCCATCCATCAGACTTCACGCCTCTAGGTATCACTGAATGGTTTACAGCTAGCACGCAAGACATTGCACCAGCTATCTATTTCTCAGTAGCACTTTAAGCCCTTATATCACACAGTCAAGAAATCATTATCAAAGCAGGATAGAATTTTTTTAAATCTCCGACACAAAACCTGTCTCATTCAAAGGAACCTTGTTCAGGGCTGTCCAGCAGCTGAAACCCATCAAGCACTACAACAACAGTATGTTCTGAGACCTTCCAAACAAAGAAGAATCTGAAAGCTAGCATGAAAACAGACCTCATGTAGCTATTACAGATAATTATACGCCAAGGAAAGCAAAAACAGCAGGAGTACATTGACAGTTTTACCATAGTTTGTTAGAATTAGAATTGGGACAGGGCTGAAGTGGTTTTAACTGATGTAAAACAAGCTTCTGTCTGCACCTAGAATGCTCAGCAATCGCAATTCCTTCAGCTTGGGCGACTGCGTGTGCCAACACCTCGCACCCCTCTCCGCGGGCCAGACCTGTCTCTCCCTTGATACACCACAAGAGGCAACAGAAGCAAGTCCTTACCCTGACCGACCAAATGTATTCAGAGAGCAGCAGGCAGCGCCTTTTGATGTTTCACTACTTTGGCACCCCAATATGCAGCTACCAGGAAGCAGTTTCATGACTGTGTAGTGGCCATATGACCAGAAAGCCATCATTTTTCCCCGATGTTCATCCCTGATAGATTTCCAATACCCTGACTTCTGCTGAAGACATCTTTTTTGCCATGTTACAAGTCAGCCTGATCAGTGTGTAGTTAAAGCAGTATTCTGAGTGGATTTCCCTTCAACTCGGGGTCAGAGGGAAGCACCTAAATTTAAGATTTTTGGTTTCCAACCTCAATTTGTACAACCTCAAATGGTACTGCAGCAACAAAGAAAAATCTGTTTCCTGCTACTGCCATAAGGTAATTACAATAAACACACTTCAAGTACAAATATCTTTCAGGAGATTCTCAGCAGACATTAAACATGGGAGAACTACATGCTTAAATTTCCTAGGCATCTGACAGAAGAAAGACATTGATTCGTTTCAGAAGTGCAAGTATTTTGACTATTCTTTCCGTCTCCAAAGTCATAGTCGTCTTTACATAGATGATGGCTGCTACAGAATTAGGAACATACATAAATAAAAAAGCAGTTGTGCAAGAATCTCCATTTACATGCCATTCTCCTTCACTGAGGTTAATGAAGAAACAGAAAGCAAAGACCATGGCTCTGAAACTGACTCCAAGCAAAAAGTTTTGCCAAGTTTCTCAAGTTTCAGTGGGGTGCATCAGTGGAGGCTCACTCTTGTCACAACAGGAGAGCTGGAGTACACAGAGAGCAAACCTCAGACCACCTGGGGCAAATGCACAGAGACAGAGACAGGAAAAGAATCCAGCTAAATATGAAATGATAACACAATTTGAAATACGTCTTCTCTTAAAGCTTAGGAAAATATCAGTGAAATGCTGTATCTATCAGACAATTTTGCTTGGTATTGGGGTGGTTAGGGACACTGTATCTCTGGATTTTCTCAACTCTTTCCATCTGAAAAATCTGCTCAGAAAACGAGAAAAGGAGATGGATTTGGCCCTTTGTGCAGCACATCTGGATATTCTGCTGTCTGCTGTACTTCTGCCTAAGTCACTGTATGTCTGAGACCCCAGGCAGTCACTGGGCATGCAGAGGTTCTCCGTGCACAGAGATGAGGCATAGGAAATTCACAAAGCCTGAGCAGCAGAGGCTGTTGGCATGTTCACACACTCTGCTCATGCCAGTTGCACTTGAGCCTCTGCACACACATTGCACAAAGCATCCTCCTCTACCTCTATCTGTAGTTCCATGGCTGGGGAACAGCAGCTCTGCTCAAGTGTTTTGTGCTCCGACATGGCACACAGCAAACAAAGTACCATCCCTTGTAGGCAGAATCACAGAGTCACAGGATATCCCAGGTTAGAAGGGACCCGTGAGGACAATCAAACACAGCCCCTAGCTCCATGCAGCACCACTCAAAATCCAAGTGCAGTGCCTGAGAGCGTTGTCCAACGCTCCTTGAATTGCAGCATCTTGGGGCCATGAGCACTGCCCTGGGGAGCCTGCTGCATGCCCACCACCTCCCAGGCAGGGCGTAGAGAATTATGACAAATGTACTAACAGCCTCTTCAAGATCTGCTGTGTCCTGATCACTAAGCCATGACCAGTTTGTCAAGGTGCTTTTCTTGACTCTGGGGCATTCAAACAATAGACATAGCCTGTGAGTATGAGCCCAAAACTTCTGTAAACTCATTACAACTTGAGACCAATACACCAAAAAAAAAATTGAAAAGGAAAATGCAGCCACAAGTCTGGTGCAAATAAACTCACAGCTTGTCTTACGTTTCTTTCCAATGTTAGCCAAATCTTTCGAATAATGGAATAGCTTTGTAAACAAATACTGGGAGAGAACAAAGTGGTCAGGATTCAGTCGATCCAGTGTGCAGTAACCTCTGCCAATGAATAAACTTTGGTGCAAATAGTACACAGAAAGGTCACAACAGGAAAAAGCTGGAATGGGAAAAAAAAAAAAAAATCCAGTATCGAGACACCTCCATTTTCTGCCTCTCACTGATTCAGTGTTGTCTGCTTACCAGGAACATCCTGTTTGGCAACAACAGCAACAACAGCTTAAAATAATAGCTTCCAAAAGTATCAGCAGGAAAAAAAAAAAAAAAAGGAAGAAAGGAAGAAAGAAAGAAAGGAAGGAAGGAAGGAAGGAAG
>JAOWBP010004700.1:59192451-59209321 GCA_028571105.1 Tragopan temminckii | reverse complement strand
ACATGTTTGTAATCATCGTATCTCTGTTAGAGCACTGCTATTGCTGGACTTTTTTCCATGTACATACGTGTATCAGAATTTTTTTTCAGAAACACATATAAATGAGAAGGTTTTGGGATGCAGGGAAATGAAACATTCTATGGTGCTAGTGTGCAGGCTGATACTGGTGACGTTTTTCCTCAAGATGGCTTTATAAATGATGTTACTGTTCGTATGCTGGCACTAAACTTGTTGAGAAAACAGAGAAATTCTTTTCTTCTAAAGCATCTCTTCCGTGCCTGTGAATGTTCACTACCATTTTTCTTCTCCATTTCTCTCATGTATGTCTTTGCATAGTTATCCTGGTCTACTGCTAACTAGACAGTTGTGCATTCAGTCTCAGGTGATCATTCAGTGACATCAGTGTGGCTGCCCAAACTTCAGAGGTGGGGGAAATGCCTTCCATATTCCCAGTGCGATGCCAGAAGAATGGCAGAGCATGCAGTTACCATGCTAGAGCCAGAGGCAGCCACATTATATTCAGAATGTATGTCACTTTTTCTCCCCGTAAATCATTTTAATTATTCTAAACTGCAGTTGCTAATACTTATCTTGAAGTTGCTAAATTCCATTCATCATCTTATATTTTTGTGTTCTGCTTTTTTGTTCAAGACTAGAGTGAATTAGTTTGTGGGATTTATTTTTTTAATTACCTGTTGGGAAGCAAATGTTTGGGGCCAAATGTTGACTTCTATGGCAGCAATGCTGTTTTGCACATAGTATGGTTATTATGCTTTCTGGAATTTTTGTGTTTTTTTTCTCATAACTAACGGGCAGGCAAATAGCCTGGAGTTGCATTTCTTTTATTCAGTCTACTCCATATATTTCCTTGGTTTCTGTTCTAAAACTGCTGATGCTAGCAGTAAAGTTTCTCCCCCCCCAAAAAATGAAGACAGAAAAGTGTTTAAACAGCATTTGAGACAGTAAGCAAATATCATCGTTACATACGTTTTGGCCAGCAGAATGGAATTAATTTATCAGAATGACTATGCTTACTCGGAGAGACATAAAAATGAAAATTTATGACTTCATTCTTTGTACTATTCTAACAACGGCGTGCTGAGGGAGGTTCCTAAAGACTCTTATGCAAGGTTAACATCAGCAGAAGGATTGTGTGGTATGTTTATTAACAAACGTAACACGATGTTTGATGATCACGTTCTTAGATACTGACAATAAGCAAGCCACATTCTGAGAAGATAATGGAGAATTTTCCTTTACTGTATAAACTTGTCACAATCTTCAAAACTAGAAATGTTTCATTCAATGTAGGAGATGTGCATATTTTTCTGAGGTGCTTGAATTTGAAGCCACAGTCACACAAGCATATATATCACAAATATAACTGTTCTGATTTTTTTCTCACTCCTACTTCTGAGCTTCTTGAGAACCCCCCCTTGTGCCTTGCCTCACCCCAGTGATGCGTTACAGAACCCTTGTGCTTGGAGAGCTGAGACATGCAGAACTGATGAGGTTTGGTTTATACACACATCTTTGATTCCATTTGAGCTTTTTACATTCTGCATCTGTAGTACTTTGCAGAACATCTTAACACTTGCATGTTTCTTTCTAATTTTGACCAAGTTAATCGTGTATCTACCTTGAGGAAACCCAGAACAGTGTGGCTCTGATCCTGAGCCCTGACAGAAGCCCTGATGTGTAAAATACAGTGGTGAGCTGAACTCTAGCTTCATCCCACATTTTTCAGCGGTGTTTGAAATTCTAGTGAGTGTTATTCAGGTAGCTCCAGCGCAGAGAAGTTTTGCTCAGCCATTCTTCTTTCCAGTGCATGTAGCAATGACGATGCAGGGACAGAGGTTTACAGCAGTTATGTGTTTTGTATATATGTGTGTATATAACTAAAAGCCAAAACAGTATCAAAATAGCTTTAGGAGATAGGAGCCATAACTCTTCTTAACGTAAAGTAACAATAATCTGTGTATTGAGCTTTACACTGCCTTATCTCCCAAGTTCTAAAGGACTCCTTTGTTGAAACTTAAAAGACTTAAATCTAAGGAAAGAAGGGAATTTTCAAAAAATATTTGTGTTAGCCAATTATCCTCTCAAAGATAATCTTTGCACAGCCCTCTGTTCTGAGTTTCTCAAGAAGATCAAATCTTCAGCTGACTGCACAATGTATAAATCACTGTTTGAGCCTGCTGTGCCAGTATGGACAGCATGTGGACCACAGCAGCTCCCCAGGAGAGTGTGTGAGTGAGTCAATGGACAGACCTCCAGCAGCAGTGTGATAGCATGTGCAATGCTCTGTTTGCCTCTCATGAAAACGGGGACTGGAACGTGAGCAGTTCCTTGATTGTAGGAGCAGCCTCTTCCATCACTGGAGGAGTCTGCTATCTTGTCTGAGTGCCTGAAATAGAGGTGCTGAGGCTCTGCTCTACTCCTTACATGCTTGCCTTGCTCTAGTCTAGCAGCCTTGTCATTTTCAATATTCTTAATCAACAAATAACATAATTTCTCGTTTCCTGCAGTGCTCAGAGAAATCTGCTCCCTGTGTGGCCTTCTAGCTTCAGTCGCTTTCTGCTGTAACAGGGAGAGACAGCCTTTCTCTGGCAAAATGAGCTCTGATTTCTGAATTGTACCTGGACACTCACCCTGTCTTCATTTAATAGTTTAAAAGCTATTGGTCCACAAGCAGTGCTCTTGAACAGAGATGAAAGCTTTTTCTCCCCTTTCCGATCTTTTCCTTTTTGAGAGGCTTTATATGCCTTTCACTTGTTGTTATTGCTTGCCTACCACTGCATTTGTCCCCCTATTTCTGTGAAATGCAACTTTCTGTCATACATTAGTAGTTTTCTCAGCAGATGTGGCCACATCTGCCAACTTTTAATTGCTTGTAGTGTGAAGATGAGTGCTAGCTTTCTTCTTCTGTGTACAGAGAAACACTGGGGAGTAGGGGAAAGTCCTCAGTGTGGCTGCAGGGATTTTTACCCACCACACTTAGACCTCACTTCCCTGTGGTGAGGTAACACCCAGATTGGGAGTGAATGAGGCACCCAAACAACCACACCGGGCCAAATCTGAAGGCAGTAACCAACAACTGATGGCATTACTTGCACCCTCCTGCTCGTTGTATGGCTTCTTTGCATGGCATTTACAACAGCGTACTCTGCTGCTGCCATCTGCTTTGCAAAAAGCATCCTAACCACCTCCTTGGGCATTTTAAGTGTGGGTTGTCCAGAAGATCCAGATCTTGATTATGATTTTCCTGAATTTTTAAATGATTAGAATTAATGGGAGAGTGTACAATTTCTGCTGTTCATTAAACACATAGAATTCATTTCTAGTGCTGGGAGGCTCCCAGGTCTGTGAAGGAGAGCTCTCCCCTCCTACACCTTTGTCCACTTTGCAGTAAGAGTATATGCAGTAAGAATGTTAATCTCCCACAGCTGGAAGACTTTCATCCATTCCTTCATTAAAAGCTTCCTTTTAACATATTTCTTCTCCTGTCTATCACTGCATTTTTGTCCCGGTGGCTTTTAGAAAGAGAGTTGTTGAAGCTGCAGCATCAGTGTCCAGCTGCTAAGGGGTACAGAAAACAAGCTGCCTTCCTGTGCCTTGTCCATTGCCTCCCCCCTTGCAGCACCTTTTGGAGTCGAGGGGCTAATTCTGTAATTCTCTATGCCTGGCAAGTTTGTGCAGTGCAGTTTGTCCGATTGGTTTTGAATCCAGTGTTTCTCTAAAGCTGAGAACAGAAGGTACGAAAGTCAGCTGAAGTCTGTGGGCTGTTACAAGATGCTGCTCAGATGTGTTTGTCAGGTGGTCTGCCTGAATACCTGAAGTGATTTCTTGATGGACTGAGTTCTGGCACTTGGTTAAATGCAAATGTTCTTAAGCTTAATGGTCGATAATAGTTCGGAAAGGAAAAGAGCATTCAAGGAATAACATATTTTACTTGAGGTATGGAATTTTACATCAAATTTTGTCCTGTTAAACTGCCCTATGCCACAGGAAATAATGTCCATGGAATAAAGTGTAAGCTAGGTTTTCCAGAGCAGGTTTTCCCCCTTCTCATTTTAGCATCCCTTTCCATCTTTACTCAGCCTAGACATGCTTCTAAGCACCCATTTTTGTCTGTAGTAAACAAGTATCTCATTTAACATATTAAAAAAAAAAAAAAAAGGAAACTGAACATTGTGAATGAAAACAAAACAAACAAAACAAAAAAAAAAAACAACCAAAAAAAGCCTAATTTTTTTTTTAAAGGAATTTGAAATAATTTTATTTTTGCCTTTCCCTACAAGTTGGTGCAGGATGGAGTTTTCTGCAGCTAATGGAGTCAAAATGGAAATGGGAGCCTTGTATAAATTTGTGTGTGCTTTTATCTCCACCAGCCACGCTCCGGGGGAAACATCCTTTGTTTGCTATCAGTGTTTTGAGTGGCTTCTTTGAGACACATGGCTATTCATTTCCTTTTACCTCTGCGCGGTCCTAGACAGAATATTCAAGAATCTGACCACATCTGTGCTTTTTATCCTCCGCGCTGTTATTCAATCCGTGTATTTTTAAATAGTAAAAAAGAAAATGTGCGCTAATTTCTACAATGACTAGGAAAAAAAAAAATAGAGTGTTTGCTTGTTTCCAACACAACTCCGGTGCTGGACTGGACCCGAGTGCCAGCTTCAGCCCAGCGTGGCCGTAGCATGGAGGCTGAAGCGGTGGCGGCGGGGCAGCTGGAAGGGCCCATCTGAAGGGAAGCCAAGCGAGTGTCGGCGGATGTCAGTTTTGCTCCGGCAGCAGCCCGGTTTCTGATCAGCCGGCTGCCAGGCGCTGCGCTCTGCCCTGCCCGTGGCACGGAGGGCCTGCCGTGTGCCCGGCCGTGAGCGGTGCTGGTGGTCCCTGCTGCTCTGCCAAGGCCGTGCTTCCTCCCGTGTCAGCTGCGTGGCTGTGGGGCCCGGCATGGCGGAAGGGCAGGCTTAACGCCCTGCACTGGACCGCGGCGGCCGGATTTAACAGCGTGCTGGTTGTCGCCGGAGCCGGTTTTTGTTTGTTTGCTGAAGTATTGCTCAAGTCCTTGGTGAGCGCTGGTTCCTCAAAGCCGGGCCTCGCCGAGCGCTGCGGTGCTCTCTGTGGGCCGGGGGAGTTCTTGCCTCTGTGCTCTCTGTGGGCCAGGGGAGTTCTTGCCTCTGTGCTCTCTGTGGGCCAGGGGAGTTCTTGCCTCTGTGCTCCAGGACCGAAGCTTTGCTTACATGTGCCGGAGCGCTTTGTGCATGAGTTACTGTAACAGGATGCACCCCAGAGCTGTAATAAGCAGTGGGAATCCACCTACGTTTGGGAGATACAGCGCATGCATATGGATATTTTGATTAAAGGAAAAAGCTTAATCTTCTTTGCCGTGTAATGTGGATACACTCGAATCTCTTGATTATTAAAAAAAAAATTAATAAAACTAATAAAGTTCTTTCGGAAATCTGAGAATATCTGACTGACTCTACCTGCAGCCTTGGCAGCCCCTTTTATCTGTGTGGATTTCTCTGCCTATTGTAGA
Organism: Tragopan temminckii; assembly: GCA_028571105.1. NCBI lineage: Eukaryota > Metazoa > Chordata > Aves > Galliformes > Phasianidae > Tragopan > Tragopan temminckii. The sequence continues at coordinate 59,203,776 of JAOWBP010004700.1, read as the reverse complement.
CCCTGGCTCTAATTTAAATTTCCCATGGCTTAGGACTGCTGACTAGGTTTTCTGCAAGAGTGCCCATGCTTACATGGTCATATATTCTGAGTGACTTTTTCCCTTTTTTTCCTCCCTTTTTTTCCTTCTTTTTTCTTTTTTTCTTTTTCCTTTTTTCCCCCCTCTGCTCTGTCGATTGTTGTAAGGGTGTTTTCTCCCCCTGCTTCTGCCATCGGTTTGATCTTTCTTCCTTGTCCCTATTTGTTTGGGTCTCTGGAAAACTCCTCACATTGCAGTTGAATCTTAAAAGCAGATGGGCAATTAATTCAGTTCTCTTAGAGGAGAAGTTTGAGATTTTTAAGTAATTAAAAAATAAAAGTATTTCAGAGGCAATGGAGAATATACTGGGATCTGAGTTTACAAAGGGAAGAAATGGAGTGTGAGTTGGCCCGTGGAGGTGTGTGCGCCAAGTAAATATGGGCCTGGGACAAGTCTGGGTGAAAAAAAATTCTATGAAGTTTAAAACAGAATGAAAATCTGAAGGCGATAGGAGGAATATGATGGTTGACTGCTGATGGTTCAGTATGTGTCTTCCTGTTACAGAAGCACCTAGTGAAGGTGGTTTGTGCATCAGAGCACTGAGCAAAATGGACGTTCACAGGGATTTACAGGAGTGGCAAAGAGTTCATTTTGTGAACCCCTGGGCTGCAGTTGGCATGTTTTGGAGCAGGCAAGGCCTCTGCTGCAGAGCTCACTCTGCATCTTTGTGGTGTGCACGGGAATTGCTGTGCAGGTTTAATCTGCTAGTGTGCTGGGCTGTGCTGGTGAGGTGGGCGCACGTGCAGTGCTGCAGATCCTTTTGGAAGTTTCTTACTCATACGCAGAGAAGACTTGTGCTGTGATACCATCACGGTCACTACAGTTCTGACAGTTGGTATTCAGCAGTCCATTTTTTGTTGTTGGTTTTTTTGTTTGTTTTGTTTTGTTTTGTCTGGAATAAATTTCCAGACTGTTGTATTACCTGTGCTGTGCACTGGTGTAACAGCAGGTAACATTCTGGGTGACTGACGCTCACCTGTATGCTCTGTTGGTGTATGTAACTGGTTCTTCCAGTGTGCTTAGTTACAAACATCGCATGCATTTTCTTACTCTTTTTCATACTGAACAACTCCCCTGCAATAGCTTTTCTAAGCAATAACTATGTGTCCTTGGGCAGGGAGTCGGTATGCGTGGAGGCACATACAGTGTTATTCACCAGCAGTGAGCCAACAGCCCAGCATATTTCAAGATGAAGGCAGTCCTGAGCTGTCTTTCAGTTTCTCATTTGACTTCCTTTCCCCCCACGCTGCTCGAAGTTTCAAATCTCCAGGTGTAAATGGAAGCAACTCCTCAGATCTCTGGCCAAGCTCTGCATAGGTGAGAGTTTGGCCAGAGCCTGCCCTGCAAGCCGGTGCTGTTGACTCAGTGCATCCTATGCTTCCAGAGCTCTCCTGCCTGCTCTCCTGCTGTGCTAGTGAAGGAGCAGCAGCGTGCCCGTCCCAGAGGCTGCTGTGGACATGGCACCTGCAGGCGGAAGGGCCAGGAGACGGTGTGCTCCTCAGCTTCTGTCCTTAGGTTTTCCAGTTAGTGCTGATGCTTCCCATTAACGTGGAAGTTTTAGCTGTTGTTTTACTGTAAGCTGATTCTTTTTTGTATGAAAATTGTTTGCACCAGGCGTGTTTCACGTCCTCGAGGCTGACCCTTCCCTCTTTCCTCGCTTTGTATGATGGTGGTTATGTTCCTCTCCCTTCTTGCATTTGTGCAGCAGTGCTAGCCACCTCCAGTGTGCACAGGGAAATGATGACACTCACAGCAGTGAGAAAGTAAGAAAACGAGCACCATCTATCCAGCTGGACTCCTTGTGTGTATGGTAATATATGCCTCACGTTGTGTGAGTGGTAAAAGCCATCACCCTCACATTTTATGAAACAATATGCAACGTGCATTTCAAACCTTTGTTGAAATACATTTTGTCACCATTTTGGTGTTAAACCTGTGAATTATTTTGCTGCCTTGTACAATGTCAAATCTGATACTTGCTTTTTTTTTTTTTTTCCCCTTTGATCATTTCTGTTCCTGAAAAGTGTAGGCAGTGGGAAATACTTGCAGACACTGATAGAACCTTGCTGGATGCATCATTTTTTTGTGATGGAGCTGCCCTTCAGTTGCTGAGCTTGTTGCACGGGCTGTTGTGGCATGCTCCTCTGCCTGGAGACCCCAAGCATGAGAAAAGAGCAAAGCCCTCATCGGGCAGTCTGAATACTTTGTAAATATTTCTCCATGGAATCCTTTTTCTTAAAAAAGCCCAAATCACCACAAGAGGAGGAGAGGTGCGGGGGAGGGGGGCAGTGCTGGGGCAGACACAGACCCTGCCAGATGCCTTTTTCGGTCTCTTACTGAAACCGTGTGGTGAAACTCTTGAGTTTTCTCTGCCCTCGTAAAGCAGAGGCTGTGATGTGCTGCGCGCCCCTCAGCCTCTGTGCTGAGTAGTTCTCTGGCATTGCACTTGCTGCCCTGAAGGTAAGCCAGTAGCTGATAGCTTTGTATCTTTGTTTAAAACTTTAGCTGCGGAGGTCTGGGGATTCCCCCTCCCCTCACAACACTGGGCTCAGTCTGGCATGAAACCGGCTCTGTGCTCAGCTCTGTGCAGCTCTAATGTGGGGTTGCGTTTAAGTATGGGTATGACTATATAAAAACACGTGCACATGTGTAAACGTATATAAATGTGTTTATTGGGATGCTTAATTTTAGATTTGTAGGTCGAGCTTCAGCTTTTCTATTTGCATTCTGTCCGCGTGGAATACCTGATGCGTGGCTTTCTAAAGAAAACCAAAGTGAAAGCAGTCGCTAAGTATGAATACGGCTTTCACTGACATTTCAAAGTGTGTCTGTGAGAGGTGAAGCGGTGTTTCTAGCCTTTATGGGGATCAATGAAACCCATGTGATAGGTTTCCAAGAGAGGTAGTCCACTTTCAAACAGAACTGTTCCCAGCCTCCTGCTTTCGGGGCATACATCATTTCTTAACTGTTTTAACTGCGCTGCTGATATTTCTAGCAATAAAACTGAGCGGGTAAATACTAGAGGTAAACAGCCTTGCAGGGTGAATTTCTCCTTGGCTTTTGATGCTAATAGTTTTGTTTTAGCACAGAATTTAACATAGCAAAGAGGAATATCTGTTCAAGTAGAGTGCGAGTATCAGCCATCGCAGCAGCGGAGCAGCTCAGCTGACATCAGTAATGTGTGCTGTTCAGCTCCCTGCAGGAGCTGCTCTGTGCCATTCTTTTGGTGAGTTGCTACTGAACAAAGTTTGTTCTCTGTGGTTTTGGTTTTTTTTTTTTTTTTTTTTGGTGCTGGTAGTGAGTGTCTTATTTTTTTGGAGTGTCATTTTAAGGAAAATGTATTTTGGAAAATTTTCAATCTCTAGATATTAAAAGAAAAAAAAAAGTTTTAGACACTGTACAATGCCCTTCTGGTAAAAAACAAATTGTAAAAATGGGGATCCGTTTGTGTTTTCCAGTTGTTTTCTGGGGTGTGGGTTTTTGTTGGTTTTTTTTTTTTGGAGCAGCAGACTTCTGCAGGTGGAACAGGTGCTGTTTCACTTGCAGTTTACCTGCAAATGGAGTGATTTCATTATAGTTTTTCTTTAAAAAAATAAAGCAAGGTGAATAAGCCCAGCAGAGGAGGGATTGTGGAAAATGAAATAGTTCCCAGCAGGGGAAGCCTCTGTGCTTCTGTGCACAGCCCCATGCCACAGCCCAGCACCAGCACCAGCCTGCCCTACCAGGAGCCTCTGGCTGCCTGCCCTCCTGCCTACCTGCCCTGCCCTTGCCCTGCATGCTGTGCCTGCTGGCCCTGCCTCTCTACCCTGCCTGCCCTGCCCTTTCTCCCTGCCAGCCCTGCCCTTTCTGCCCGAAGCACAGCAGCCGTGGCCACAGTGCCACTTGCAGAGGAGCACACCGGGCTGCACCTGCCACACAGGGGGGCTGTCCAGGATGCAGGAGCCCACCCCTGGCGGGGCAGTGCTGAGGAGGAGCCCAGCCGACGCGGGCCGGGATGGGTGAGCTGCAGTTGGGCCAGGCTCTGCATTGGCTCTGTCGTGCTGCGGCTCAGCCTGCTCGCTCACGGTGGCTGAGAAGCGAGTTGTTGGCTTGTCTTTGCTGCGGTGATTAGCGGGATTAAATGTAAGCTGCTGTGTACTTTGTACCAATTAGTTTCTCATCGGAGAGGTTCATTATGACTTCTTTCTCTCCTTGCGATGTTTTCTCGACGTTTGATTACGTATGTGGCAGACTCACGGGCACACTGCTGGAGCTCTGTCCTGGGTGTGTAACTGCTGTCAGCTTTGTTTTCGTGGCCTTTGCTTTCACGGCAGAAACACCACTGCTCGTAGAGAACTCTGAACCCAAGTACTGACAATTTACCTTAAAAACAACCTCTGCTTAGCAACGGCCGCAAAGTCACCAACCTCAGAAAACAGAATGGTCGGAAAGGGCCACTTTGACTCGTTTTGTTCAATCTCACTTTCCCTGAGGTCTTAGCTGAGAGGTGTACACACTGTTCTATATCTGAGCCTTCATGCTGCAGGGGCGCCGTGCTTCTAAATGAGAAATGACGCTTCTGTGTTGTACACCAGTGATAGAATTCTGTTATGGCACACACGTCTCTAAGGGACAAAAGCTGGAAAATGCCCTCCCTTGTATGAGAACGTACGTTTGAGAATCGTTATTCAGAGGGCTCTACTTGGAAAGAGCAGATGAAAGAGACTGCAGTGCGTGATGATGTAGTGAAACAGTTGGAAAACACTTGGAAAAAAGGGAGAGGTAACTTCTTTTTGGCTCCCGTTTTAGCACAGTGAAGGGAAATCAGTGCAGGTGAGCAAAGCAGGGCAGATAGCTGTTAACCATCCAGCTGCACGAGAGTGAAAAGGTCGGCACAGAGCAAAAGCACAGTCACTGGGACCCAAGTCTGAGTGTGCCCTGACACACCAGCCTAGGAGTGCCCCTGGAATTAGAGGGACTTTTCATTAATGGGATATAATAGCTGTGAGATGTTAACCAGCATTTGCTAACTATGTTAGCTGATGGCTATTTCTAAGCAAGCAAGTTAAATACTTCTGATGTATTTACACGATATAAAACCTTCTCAGTTGGCTTGCTGAGTATGCTCCATACGTTGTTGAAGAGATCATCCTCTCACCTCCTTTTTATTCTCTTTCTGGATGTCAGAAATCAACTGAACCTTCATTAATTTGTGAGGCTTTCAGTCTGTAGTGCTTTGAGGGAGGAAGAGGCTTCTCAGGAACCCAAAAGACAGGTTTTTTTAATTTTTGCTTTTTTTATAGTGTTGTTAAAAACAAAAAGAAAAAAACTTAAAATGGATTGATTGATTACTAAGGATAAGTTCATTAAAACTTTTATTTCTCTTTAGTTTGCCTACAGTCTGTTTTGCAGCAAGGAGGAACTTAAAAACACAAGGGAAACGCAGCATTGGTGGGCTGTGGTGCCAGCAGTACCTGCTGCATGCAGCACAGCTGCCTGGAGTCAAATAGCAAGGGTCTGAATGTCCCTGCTGTGCAAACTGTAGGTACCATACAAATCTGTATTACACACAACAGTATTAGCACTGTGCAAGTATTAAAAAACTACATTACTAGTAATTCAAAACAGCAGGAAATGTTCTGTAAGAGGGCAGTGTGCCTTTATGCTTCTGAGGTTTGCCAACATACTTTATAACTGATCTTCTCTAAGGTGATTATGTTAGTTTTAACTGCAACTGTACCACCTGAAATCAAAAGGAAAAGTGGGACAGGACTACTGACTTCTGGTGTTACCTGCAGTGAAAGTTACAGTCATCTGCATCCGTGTGATTGCCCAAAGTATGCCCATCAGTAGTCTCCAGGGTGAGTCGGACTGGGAATAACAGGAGTGAAGACACTGTCGTGTCTCAGAGGAGGGGGGTAGCTGTTCTCTTGTGTCACATTAGGTGATTTGTTCTGAAGTGGCATAATTACTGTTAATGAGAAAATCATGAAAATAATTGTGAAGGACAGTTAATGCAAGGATGTGAAAGAGAAGAAAAAATGTTAATCCATTCCAAATGGGAAATTTGGACTGTCAATAAAATCTTTTCACTTTGTTCTCCAAAATGTAAGTCTATTACTAAATTTGAGGTTTGTTAACAAAATGGAATCCTATGTAGGGTGCAATTCTATATGCAGTGAATGAAGAGCAAGAGTTTGTTTAAACGTTTCTCGTCAAAGAAAATATGAGAAAAAAAAAGGAAGGAAAAACAAAATGACATGAAGGAACCGATTTCAGACTCCTATAGCTTGCTGACATGCTTAAAACTTCAAGTTCTCGTTGCCATCCAGTGGCAGTGTGGCTCAGAGCTGGCGGTTCAGACAGGTGATCAGAGCAGAAATGTTGCTTACAGTTGAAAATAGTTAAGTAATGATGTGGTTGATCCAACCAGCAATCAGGTCACAGTGTTAACCCTCCGTATATTCAGCTCTATAGTCCACACACATTAACTCTACTTCTACTCTGTGCTAAAAAAAACACTTGATTTTTTTCAGCTGTTTGGTCAAAGCATTGAAATACAATTTGTACATTAAAAGTACACTCAGTTCTATATTTTCTAGTATTCTTGATACGTGGTGAAAGAAGTAAAGAACTGCATATTTCAGTGGTATTTTATGCATTGTCACAGTGATTAAAATCACTAATACAGCCTCTCTCTGTGATCCATGCAGAATGCATTGTGTGCTGGACACCGCACGTCACAGAGGGGAGAAGAATTGTGCTGAACAGTTTGGAGGTGGATAGTACAAAACCATCAGTGATTTACGAGTGGTTTTAGATCATAAGTAAAACTGAGAATGGGGTGGTCTGAAAAAGACATCAGAGAAAAGATGGGAATTGCTGTTTTTGCAGCCTACCTGAAATGTAGGATACTTGCTTATTCATGTTTTAAGTCTGAGCTTTCTAGAAATGTAATTTTTTTTAGCACAGTTACATGGAGAGCTGCGAACCGAGCAATTTCTGTAATATTTATACAAACTGCAGGATAAGTCTAGAACTTCAGTATAAACTTTAACTGTACCTTTGCAGAAGCAAATGTTACCTCTGTGGATTTCAGCTCTTTATGGACAAATTTTGTTAAACGAATTAATCAGTTTACACCAAAACTCAGGCGTTTGTGCCTGTATGGCATTTCCAAATGTGCAGATGTTAAATGCAAGACATTTCAGGCGCAGTACATGTGAAGAGATATGTTTTGGTTCTGTATTAAATTTAAACTCAAAACAGACAATAAGGAAAAAACAAACAAAAAACCAAACCAAAAGCAGAACAATCTTCCAGAAAAACCCTGCAGTCGTGTTAAGCTGTTGTCCAGAGGCTGCTGGTAAGACGTTAACTCCAGGAAATTCAGCTGCATTTTGTCCTGGACCAAAGTATCAATGGCTTGTAATGCACCAGAAAATTGGATGAAAGGAATTTGCAAAATATTAAGCTTCTTGCATTTAAGTAATCTTCTTAAAGCAGCAAAAATGGGCAAATATAAATTCCAATTTTATTTAGTTCTCATTTTCTGATGCAAAAAAAAAGATAAGTTTAAGTGGGAAGTGTTAGAGAATGTACAGAGGAATAGAAGTGTGTTTAGGGGATGATTTGTAGTAGGAATAGCAGTTAGCACATGTGCACTGAAACATACTCCTTCAAAGGTGGTTTTAACACCACAATAGCTATCTCATAAATCTTTTACGGAAGTCATGGTGTGATTTATCAGAATGTGAGCCACTAAAACATATCTTTTAAAGTAACCTCTGCTATTTCTTCTTCGGTTTAGCTGTTGGAGAGACAGAGATTCCTTAGAACATGTGATGATCTTTTAAAAACTATAAATAAAAAGCAGGAAGGAAACGGATAAAATGCTGGTTTGACTGCTGATTATTAAAAATGCTTACAGTGATGGTGACCACTGTGTTTATAAGAAAACTCTTTTTTTGGTCACGTGTAATAAATTGACAGATACTCCATGAGAATGATACATGGTTTATTCTGAAAGTTAAATAATGACTGAATTTCTAATATATCTATCCTTTGTCGGAGAAATTTAAGTTCTCATACAGCGGTAGCAAGATGCAGATTTGTAAAAATGTTGGATGTGTTTTTGTATGGCATCAGGGTAGCTCTTGTGTTCATTTTGGTGCAACAGTGCTTCGTCCTTTGTGTATGAAGATAAATGAGAGAGGAGGAGGAAATAATACAGGTTGTTGGGCTGTGCTAACTGCTGACATTTTCTTGAAGGTTTCAGCTTCTTGCATTTATCAGCAGCTGCACAGACCAGATCTGAGTGTTCAAGGCTTGCTCTTACTGCTGTACCAGTGCTGTAAAGCAGGGCTTGTTTAACGTGATGCGGAGGAGCTGCTTTGGATCAAAGGAGCAGGCTGGCATTCAGAGGCTGTCCCGGACAAGTGCTCTTTCGTCCCTGGGACACAGGGGAATTTGTAAACACACTGTCCTGTTGGATTAAATTCTTGCCACAGGTCACATTCTCTTGTAAATGCTCAGTCATCTCGTTGACTTTCTTTAAAATGAGATTACTATCACTTTGTGCATCTCAGAATGGTGGCATTTTAACTCTTTGGCTGGCTGGATTCTTACAGCCTAAACCATTGCTCATCTGTGTGACAAAAAGCTAAGGCTGCTTCAAAGAGTGCCTGATGAATTCTGTCGCACAGCGCAGGGGGCGAACTACTAATTTTTCCCAATTTCTAATTTATGTGCTTGCCTGTATAGTAAATGTAGATGTGTTGTTTGAAGACCTGCAGAGTTTATTTGCTTTTCACCAATTTCCTGAGCCGTTCTGTGGCCCTGCAAGGGAAGGCACACTGCACCAAATATTGTCCAGACGGCATCTCGGGGCGCTCCGCTGCCAGCCCTGAGCCCTCCCAGCAGCACAGCATGCTCTTCGGGTGCCTCAACTCACTTGGTAAATTTTTATCGAATGCCATTTTCCAACAAATACTGTGTACAGCTGTCCTATTTTAATGATATTTTTCCAGGCACGTGTCTTAGGTTGAACTGCCTGTTTGTAAAAACACACGCTGCTTTCATCGTTTGCTAGAGCTCAGCAAAGATCGGAGTCAAACAGATAGAGGGGCTGCTGGCTAACCACACAGCGTGGGACGGACAGACAGGTTGCCCTGTCCCAAATGTCAAATACTTATTTTTGCTCTTAAGAGAAGCAAGGTGCTACTGCCAGTTTGTCTTATGTGCCCTCTTGTTATTGTTATTATTACTGCTTCCGATTAAAAATCTTCCAAGTTTAACCACAAAGGTGAAATACTGAATAGAGAAAATGGCCTCTACTTATCTTAACCAAAAGCCTTTCATTTCTGTTTCCTTAACCACACCACAGTGCCTTTACAGAGTTTCAAATGATGAAAAATGATCTTTGGAATTGCTTTTGCTCCATAATTACAGCATTTTTGGTTGCATGTGTGATGGTTTGAAAGATGTGGTGAAATTGCTGTTTAGTTGGAATAGTATTTTTAAACAATTCATACATTTTGAAAACTAGTCTACAGCTTGTAGAGTGGAGCTGGTGACCTTGTACTAGTTATCACACCCAAGTTGAAAAGGGGAAAAATAAAAATGGAAAACAACAGTTAAACGACATTTTATGACTACAGGTGTTTTCTTTGGCCAAAGAAGGGGAATCTCTTGAATTCTGGTGGGTTTATGAGATTGTGTTGAATATCACAGTGCTGACATAAGCACTGCATTCAGTTACAGTGTGTGGTATTTGTGGAATGGAAGGAAAGCAAGCAGGTTTTTGTCTAGCCCTTCTAGTGTTAGCTGGTGCCATCAACTCTATCATGTAGGATCTAAGAAGATCACTGGTGTTTAAACAATTCTGATCTCTGGTCATCCAACCTGTAGTGCTTTTTGTCTCAGAGGATGGGCTGGGAAGTGAACAGAGCTGCAGGATAAAGCTGGTAGCCCCTGTACGAGGGCCATGTGGGGTGGGTGTATGGTTGCTGTGGGTTTCACTGGCTGCTGTAGCAATACTGTGTGGTGGTTTGGGGCACACGGGTACCTAGCATGGCTCCTGTGTTAAGCCCAGGGTCTGCAGTGTATCTGTTTCCCCTTTCAGGAAGCGGGGAGAATGGAAGCCCTTTTCTTTCCTGCAGATTTGAGAAAAATAGAGCATTTACTCCTGTCCAGAAAGGAAGGAGGCCATGGGCCAGAGCTCAGGCTGAATTCTGCTTTGGCTGGTGGCAGCTGAGTAGGGTTTGCTTTGCTGCTCTGTCCCTTCCTCAGCCCCGTGCAACAGGCAATTAAAGCGAGTGAGGATGCTGTTAGGAGAAATGAGGTAGGTGCACCAGCGTCACAGGGCAAGGCAACACTTTTCTTGTCACCATGTTGGGCATTCTGAAGGCTGGCTGCAAAACAAGAAAACCTCTAACAGAAAGGAGAAGGTCTTTGCAGCTGCAAGGAAAGGGAAGGTTTGTTTGGGATGTGTGTGGATGAGTAGAATGGTAAGCAGGGCAGGGACCAGCTCAGAAAGTCTGAATGATTTTCACTTTTTCTTGCCCACTGCAGCTATGTGTAAGATGACTGTTTGGATTACACAAAAGATGAGGTAGCCAAGTCAGTAGAAAAGCCTGAAGGTGACATGTTGTGGAAACCAAGTGAAGAGCTGCTGCCCGCAAAGTGTAGTTTCATTGCAGCAGGGTTTTCCAGCTCTAGCCAGAAGTTTACTGTCTGAGCCTCCTGCAGGACTTGTCTCTCTGCTTTTAGGGTGGCCAGTCTGGCACAGAGCTCACTTGCATGGAATTTGCCTGAGCTCGGCACTGCTGATGTTCTAAAGCCCCCAGGCAGTGTCGTGTGTCAGGTCACCGCTGCGGTCAGCCTCTGCACTCAACGTTCTCACTTAGTGGTGGCCCTGTGCTGCTGAATGGCACTGGGGCGTTCACGTAACGCTGTGCCTGCCCAGAACAAATCCTGCCAGTCCTGAGCTGTTTTGATTACTGGAACGTGGATAATTTCTGGTCTGCTGTAAGGTATTCAGCGATGAGTGGGCATTAACTCTGTGCTAGGGCTGGGTTCGGTGTTCCCCTTCTGTTCAACGGGAGATGCCTGAACACCTTCTGTCACTTTTGTGCAAGTTTGTTTAGTCCAGATTCTGAACCACAGATTCGTAAAGTGGTTTAAATTGGCAGGCTGTGTACTGCTGTACCTGTAGTGATGGGTAGGTTATTCCTTAACTGCTGGGTGACAGAAACAACTCTGATTTGA
>JAOWBP010004700.1:59148525-59192351 GCA_028571105.1 Tragopan temminckii | reverse complement strand
TAGCAGCGTAGCAGTTTTCTTACATTTATTTATGTTTGGAAAAGCAGAAATCCAAATCAGTAATCTCTGATGTCTTAAAAATCTGCTTTGCTTCAGGAAGAGCATGCTTTGGCCTGGACTTCTTGTTACTGAATGGAAATGAGCCTGTAGCCAAGGAAATCTTGGCAGGACTGGTGTAATTTTAAGGCTCTAGGATTTTAAGGACCTGTGAAGATTAAATTATCTCAGTAATTACAACCCCGTAGTACAGAAGTTCTCGGTGTATTTCTGATGGGCATCACTGATGCAGCATGGATACTTGTGCAGAAGCTGTTGGTTGCATTCAAGACTTGCAAGAAAAAGGTGTGCGCTACCCAGAAGGCAAGTTTTACAGTAAACCCAGAAGTGGTTAGAATGCTCTTTTACACAATTTTTTTTACAGCACGGGCTATAAATTGAGACAGTGCATTCTGTCTATAAATCTTACATTTTAAATAGGAGTTTGGAGTACATACGTGCTAAATTTTGTCCCCTTTATGGAACAGCCTGGCTTATGCAGTTATTATGGTGAAGTAAGCATATTCACTTCATCTGCATGGCATAAATATGAATAAAATAAATGCCACCAGTTTTTAGGTTTTGAGGAGCCACAGTCCATAGCCTTTTCCTCTGGCTTTCTTCTGTATTAGCAATCATTTTATTTCAAATGTTGGAGACTTAATGTTAGTTAGCACAGCCTTTCTTGCTTTTGCATATGTTGTGTATTATTTTGGTGAAGAATACTGCCAGGTTCATAAATTCAGCAACCAACAAACTCAGTGAGTATGTACACATATTGTGGTAAAAAGAGCAGTGTACGAATATTAGATCAAGCTGAGAAACTTCTAATTAGTTAGTCTGTAGCTATGATATGTGTATTTTGTAGTAATTTGTCAAAAAACCCTGCTTGGATGTTGTTTTTCCCTTTGGTCCTGTGATGGTTCTTGGTGGAATCCAGGCCTCATGATCTCCTGCACTGTGCCATGGGTGGTCTTTGTGTCTGCTGGAACAGCTGCCATGTTTTTTTGTGTGTGCTTCATTCATGCTGTACACATCTGTCTCCCTTTTTTCCAAACCACCTGTTAGGAAAAATTCTGCTGAGAATGAACTTCTACGCGTCTAGAGAGTGAACACAAAACGGTTCTCAGGGAATCCATACCTAGTGATGCAGACTGAAGTTTGGAAGATAACAGTGTTTGTCAAGACCAGAAATGTAGATTTGTCAGCAGTCAAGGTACAAGATGCTTAGGATTTGGACAATATATTTGTAGTCAGAGGTAGGAGCGTGCTGTTTAAGTGGTGGGCATTAGATAAGCTAGGCGTAGCTTGGAAACCCAGGTGCCTGGAGCACTTAGGGTGATTCCCAGGGTGCTGCCATGCTAGCAGTCCTGTCCGCAGAGAGAAAGAGAAGACGTGAAAGGAAAGAGTAAGACCCGTGTTTTGGCCTTGAGCTGATGAGTAGCCACGAGGAAGGATCTCACAGCAATAACTTGGTTTGGGGAGAGAAACCCAAAGCTCGACTGACTGAGTTCCCCTTGTTTGCTGTTGGCTTGTCCTGTATGAAGTCCCCTTCAGCTCAGGCAGAGCTAGAGAAGCCCTCAGTCGAGTCCTTCTCTCTGGAAGCCAGGCAGAGCTGACTTACAGGTGCTAATTCAGGGGGAGAAAAGGTCTTCTGTTTGAAGTGGGTTTCAGTATTTCTCAGGCTGTTGCTCTGATGCTCATCTGATGCTTTAAAAAGTTAATTTGCTTATTTATAACAAGGCTGTCTTACTGCAAGCAAAGACTTCATGGAGCTAAATATATACCTAGTTCCACTATAAAACTTGGCAAAGATTTTAGCAGTGCATAAGTCTTCCATGATAAACTAACTACAGAAATTACAGAGGCCCAGATTTATTCCGTCTGGTTCATTTATAACTCACACCAACTTCATGCATTACCCACAACGATGGACTCAACTCATGATGCAGTTCTAGGTGACGCTTATTTGCTGTTTGTTCCTTTATGCTGCCAACTGCTGATAAAAACGGATGTCTCTGAGCATTCTCAAGGCTGGGATCTCTGTTCTCTGTATGCTGCATGCCTTTTCTATCTCAGATGAAACACTGAAGCTAAAGGTTGCTGAAGGTTAAAAGCAAATGATCACCTGCTGATGCTTAAAGTGGGGGAAAACTGACAGAATATCACTAATAAAGTGCACCGTCTTTATTAGTTTAAATCTTGAGTACATTTTGCTATTCTCTTTAATACCACAACTGGTGAATTGGATGTTCCTCAAGTAATGCTATTTACTCACTCTTGACTTTCTGATCTGAAGTATATTACTAAACATGTGGAAAACATGTTTGCCTTGAAGTCAGCAAGGTAGTAAGCTGAGGAGAAGACTTGAGTTCAGATTTTCATTGCAATTATTGCATCAACGCTGTTGTTTGCTTCTGTTAATACTGTAAGGTAAAAATCTTTTGCAAGAGAAAAGCTTCAGTGCCTGTTTTTTTCCCCCTTACTTTCACTGTTATTTCTGAAATCCCGCTTGAAGTGGGACAATATGGGTAAGTGGCAAACACACTGATAGTTTTTTTCAGCGGGTGGGTGTGAACTATTAAATCAGACAGTTGAATGACGTTCTCATTATTTTATTCTACACTGCAAAGTTCTCCTTACGCCCCATAAAGAACCTTGGAACTAGAAAGTAAAAATGCTGTGCTGCTCTCTGCAGAGAAAAACGTCCTGTAAAAATAATGATACTGTGAGGGCAGGGCTGGGAGGTGCTCTGAAGAGCAGACAGCACAGGTTTTGCTGAGCTGCTTACATGAAGAGTATTCTTTCAGGCTTGGCCATAACTTTATAGTCAGAGTAGTCACCTGCTATACAAAACTTTCCTCCAGAGTCTTAGAAGATAGTCTGATGCTAAATTGTAATGGTCAAATGCAGGTTCTAGAAGCTTAATGTCTTATAGCAACTTTCCTATCTTCACACTTTATTTGCTTTGTAGCACAAATTAATTTTGCATGGTCTGCTGGATTTACACTGGTTGTTGGCATAGAGGAATGAGTGCAGCTGTGCTACTGAAGCACCCACAGCTAGATCTTAGCATTCTCCGTGCATAAGATGGGGAGGTCAGTGCCAGAGTGATGGCCTTGCCTCATTTCTACAAGTACTGTGCCTTACCTGACTTACTCTTTTCTTCTTCTCCGAAGCTCAGACTCAGAGAAGTGCAGGAAAACAGGCTTTTGGTGTTATTCGTTTTTGTCCAAATTAGTTTCCAAAGGAAACACTACGTTCCTGAAAATGAGGAGTAAGTGTGAAAGCCATGGGTAAGTTTTCCTGGGACACATCAAATGCGTTTTGTAAGTCTGAGCAGGATGTTTTCTGGAATGTGATGCAGGTAACTGAAATCTTCCCATTAGCTAGGACCAATGGTCCCTATGTTTGTACATCTCAAGGTCATCTTTCCTCTCTCCTCTGCAGTTTCAGTGGAAGCCCAAGCTTCATGTTTACTGATTGGAAATGTGTACCAATCAGAGCAACTGCTGCACACCAATCTCTTCCAGGAAAACAGCTGATTTGAGGAAGAATGACTGTGAGAGGTTGTCATTTTAAACCAGTGAATCTCAGAGCTTGGTAGAGGTTGTTTTTAGTTCATGTTGATGCTAATCAAAAGTACATTTTATTTTGTCATAAGAATGTCATTATAATGCTCTCCTGTTTGTTTGTTTTATTTTCTGATTTTGGGAAGAAACCAATGTTAAGACACAGTAAATATCAGAGGAATTACAATATATGCAAAGCTTAGTTTGTGCAGTATTACAATATTTGTAGACATGAAAGATGAGAAAGGAATTTTTTTAGTTGACTGGAGTATATGGACTTACATCATCTGTCTTTTTTTTTAACTATGGTATCTAAGGCTTCATGCTCATCTTTAATACTGTTTGGTTGCTAGCTATTCACTAATATGACAATTTGAATGTTCTGAATGTCTGTTACAAGTACTGCAGATTATGCCTTGTCTCAAACACGGTCATTTTCTAAATCTCAGTCCTAAAAGCTACCTCAGTAGCTGATGTGGTTGTGTGAGGTTTTTGGTGACTGAGATTCTGCTCCTGCGCAGGTAATAAATGTGCTGAAATTTGGAGCCAGAGGGAGTGGAAATGAGCCTGTGCCCAGAGCAGCTGCACTCCACAGTGCTCTCAGTACCCGGTGTTTGTTGTTGCTCCAGCCAGGACTGCAGTAACAGTTTGTCACTGCGGTTGTGAACCATGGAGGAGTTTGGGTTTTCTGAATGAGACGTATGAAACTTCAGTGTTTGTTGGATGAAGTTCCAAATTTAGACAGCTGCTGACCTTTATGTTAATTTGCAAGAA
The DNA here is from genome assembly GCA_028571105.1 of Tragopan temminckii. Classification (NCBI taxonomy): domain Eukaryota; kingdom Metazoa; phylum Chordata; class Aves; order Galliformes; family Phasianidae; genus Tragopan; species Tragopan temminckii. The sequence goes on along the minus strand of JAOWBP010004700.1, from coordinate 59,187,969 downwards.
TTTCTCCAAAAATTTGGTCTCTGCTGTGTAGGTTTAAAACTTGAATACTGGTTTTTATTGCTAGTTTTTTCAAATCTAAGTTTATTTCTTACATAATAACTTGACGTGAAATTTAGTTAAAAAACTGTTTCAAAATGGAATTAGGAATATGGTGTGGATTTTTTTGTATGAGGTTCATCTCAGTGTACAGATTTCTGCCATTGCTATACAGCTTAAACATGGTAATTTTTTTTTTTCTTTTAAATAAATGCTGGAAAAAAATTGCAGGAGTAACAAGGAATAAAGAAAAAAAAAATTGAAGTACGTAAAACAATAAAATCCAGTGTTAAAATTGCCCAGGCATTTAATTAATAATTTGAACAGTGTGCACTGATTGAGACAGAAATATGCTGGAAGGCTTTGGTTCAGCAAAACGCTCAAACGTGCTTAAATTCAAATGTATGCTTATGTCATCTGGATTTAGGATTATTTTGGCTTAAGGCTAAGCACAAGCTTAAATGTTCACTTTGTTATAGCTGGGGCATTTCAGCCTGGTTTGTGGGCACACACTGCCTGGAACTTCACAGTGTAACTTTGGATTATGACAGGAGTGCCTGCCAGTATAAGGAGAAGAAATTTCATTTCTGTGACACTACGAGTGCAAGAGTGGCGTGGTGATGGAGCAGCAGGTTTTTAAAAAGAGGATATTTGCTCCATTTGTCACACATGGTGCAAGACCTGCAGCAGTGCAGGGCTCCTTACGCTGCCCCGGGGAGCCGTGTAACTGGAAGTTACACCTCCTTGTGTTCCACGCCAGGCAATTCTGGAGCCACACGGGCAGGCTTTAATTTCACCAGATCCTGATCGATGGCATCTGGCTTTAAATTCTAACAGTTTTAATTTACACTCTTGCGTTTATATTAAACTTCTTATTTATTTATTTAGTCTTGGCTAGTGAATATCCGTTCTGCCCCTCCAATCAGCACCCAGATATCAGAGACACCCAGTTTTCGTTTACATGTAGCCATCAGGATCTGCCCCAGGCAGCACAGTGCAAGATCCAGGGAAGCTGCTCGATCAGCTTTAAGGCAGCGTGCTTTCCTTTTCACGTTTGATGAATCACACTAATAAAATCCAGAGAGTAACATGCTCTAGATGATATTTGGTTTGTTCCACCTGCTTGGTGTATTTAATGCAGAGTAGTGTTAGTGAAATCAGAAACAGTATTGGTAGTGTTTCCCTTTTCCCAAACCATTTCTATCTCAAGTTGATAGAATCTGAAGAAGATTCGTCTTCCCTTCAAGACAAATAAACAAAGTTCTTTTTATCATTTGGACAGAACTTTTTCGGGTGGTACTAAGTAATTAGTGTCCTCATTTAAGAAACAGTGGTATTTTTTACCAGCTTTTCAGCAACAGCTGAAAGTGATCTCTTTGACTGTATTCGATTGCTCCTGCGCAAGATGTGAAGATGAAAGCCTCTGATTCGTGCTTCAGATGATAGTGCAGCAGAGTACCAGCACCCACCACGGGCATTCTGCTTTCAAGAAAGAAGCCAGCTCACGTGGAGGCTGCTTGGAAAATAAGACAGAGGTCCTGTGGCTTTTGAGCAAAGCTGCATCTACTGGAAAATAGCGGGGGGAGAAGTGTGTATAAATTCCTGCTCTGCGTGTGGATGCATGCATGCATTTACGTTCTAAATGCAGCTGGTAGCTCTGATGAAGGCAGGACTTTCTGCAGCTTCCCACTTTTCACTGACTTTCTGATCGGTTGTACCTGAGGCTCAGTGGTGTGAAGGACACGGGTGCAGCACTTGGCTGGGATGTGTCTTTCAGAAGCTCCATCTGTGTCCCAGCAGGCAGCAGTGCTGCGGCTGACCAGAGCCGGGCACTGAACCCTGTCTGAAGTACGGAGCTAACCTAACTGCGTAGAGGGTGTAAGTGCAGCAGATGCTATGACATGTTCGTTGGTCCTGGAGATCCAGAGTTCAACCGCAGAACTTAAATTTGTCATTCTGAACTCTTAAGTGTTTGGGTGTTTTATTTAACAAGATTTTAGTTTTAAAGACACTGCTGCGACAGTGCCTAAAATACTGCAGCGGTTAAAACATGCCAACATAAAATTGTTGTATTGATTTTTTGAAAACAACTTTTGTTTTCTTAATCTAGATTCAAGACTCCGTGGTGTGTGTAAAGCTTGCTAGAAGACACCATGAACTAACCACTGAAGTTCTTGTTGTTAGAGAAGCAAGTATTTAACAAATGGAATAATATGTGAAAACCACACAGTTTGTTAGGGAAAAATGAGTCTTGTCGCTCTGTGAACAGCAACAGAAATGAAGAACAGCGTTAGAAATACCGTGCTTCTAAACCTGAGTTTCTGTCACTCACTGCCTATCTTTACACTGGTAGAGCCTCGTGTCCAATGGCAAATTTTAGCTGCAATCTGAGGAAGCGCTGACAGTACTGGCTGTCACCGACTCTGGCAGTGTGGCTGAGGGCATGGAAGTTGACCAGAGAACAGCGTGCTGTATGGTTTATGCAGTACGTGTGTCCCAGCACCGTGCAGTAATGCCGCATACTCACAAGGACACGTTAGCATGATTGCTGCAGTTCGCTGCAGGCTCTGTTTTGCTTTCTGGGAGCAGTGCTGATCCTCAGCAGAGCACCGTTCGCTGTGCTGGGTTGGAGTGCCCCTGCACAAGCTGAATTGCCACCCGAAGCTTTACCGGCTGGCTCTGAGCCTACGGTGTGTGCTGTGGTCTGCACTTGCTCTTCAATGTCAGAACTTCTGCATCTGTAGCTAAAAGACTAAAAGGTGTGAATGCTTTAAAACAAGAATAATTGACAGTTTTCCAGATGTGTGCTGTCAGTTCCTATTCATCTTGACATAAAAAAATTGTAGCTATGCATAATTTATAAATGTCATGCATAAGACTATATGGATCTCATTTTAAAATTAAGATGAAAGATTCATTTCTGGAATTTTATTAAAATATTTTAGGGTGTTTCTTTAGGCAGCAGGTAGTTGAACACTATCTCATCTATTTAGATGTGTACTCCTTCTGTCACAGCAGCATTCGCATATATAAACGTGCCATAAATGAACGTAAAAGTCAGTATGTTAATACCAGTTTTTAGAAGTGAGTGAGCCAGCACCGGTTAAATGGTCTGGCAGAGTGCGTGACGTATGTCTGTAGGAGAGCCAGGAGGTGAGTTAACAAAAAATCACACCGTTTTTTTTTCCCCCTACAATATTTTAGATTTGTTTGGTCTTGCTTTTTATTTTAGCGTGGAATGAACAGGAGAGGTTTTTGTATTATGCCCTGATCTCAGCTGTCCAGCAGACTGTGTGCAGTAGCACGAAGCAGATAGGAATAACCCCGTGTACATTTCCTTCAACTTTTTTAAAAGAAAGAGGTGGAGTCTTTTTTCTCTGTGCTCCTAAAACATGGCGGGGTTACAAATATGCTCAACGCACCTTTCCTTGTCTTGTCTTAGGGCTTTGCTCCTACCTGGAAGGTGTGGTTGCTAAACAATAAGCGATGTGGCTGCCAGGTGAATTTCACAGTTTACCTGCCATCATCGTCTGCTCTATTCTGCCATTCAATCATCTTGGAATTTTGCTTGCCTGATTAGTTGAGTGCAGATTTTCAATTTAAATGTAACTTCATCTGCTTGATTAAAAATGTAACAGAACATTATCCGTTGCAAATAAATTTCAGGGGAAGAGATGATTTTGCCTGTTTAAAAAAAACATCTGTTTATATTGGCTGGGAGCAGATGATTAATACCTCTCTAATTTCGAGGTTTACCAGTCCAGCTCACCTGTCTCTTTGCATGGGTAGCTGAAATTGATGGCTGTCGGGTATAAACATTTACCTGTTGATGTTTATTTGATGGATTTCTTTTTTAAGGATAATATAGAATCCCATCATTGGGCATTCATTTATTTGCTGTTCATCAAGATGATTGACAGTTCTGCCAGCAACATAGAAAAGGCTTTCCTTCTTGGCACATGGAGAGAAATATACTTCCGAGCGATAAGGGCCTTGAAGAATAAAGCAGATTTTCCAGATTTTTCACTTCCAGCATTCATTGTAATTGTCTTGAATGGAGGCTTAAGGTTGGCACGAACTCAGTGGGATGTAGTGGGAGGTGGATTTCTAACAAGCAGGACAGTCCTGCAGCTGTTCTTTGTGAAGTGACAAATTGTTTAAGCTTCAAAGCAGCAGTAGGGAACTGCCTGCAAACCCAGGAGGCTGTGATCTCAGCCAGAGCTCTGCTGGTGAAGGTGAGCCCACGGCAGCATCGGTGTCACAGTGGCTGCGGGGCACAGGGCCTGCCCGAGCTGCAGGCCGGCTGCGCAGAGGCCTGGAGCTGACACCTCCGGCCGGGCTGCTCTGGCAGGGCAGCTGGTCCGTGCTGTGGGTCTGCCCCGCTCCTCCATGCCTGCCCTGCATCCAGTGCCCCTGTGCCTGCACAGAGCCATACGCCGCACAGCACTGTACGTCACAGCCAGGCTCGCGCTCTGCAGGCGTGCGCACTCCTGCCTTTTGCTGCTGCAAGTTATTCTTCCATCGACATCACGTTTTTAAATGTTATTTTTAGATGCTGTATGCGCAAATGCTCCTAGATGAGAAGATGGGGCTTGGTGTTACAGTCCAGAAGAAAGGAGGAGGATGGTGGTTGCAGTAAGTGTGAGGAATCGCCAGGTCTGGGTGCGTGTCCGACTGGTAGGAGAGCATCCCAGTTCTCTTCGAAGCATGAATCCTGCAGATTTTGTCTCAGCAAAAGGGGAGCTGCGTGTGATCCTGCTGTGGTAGCGTGGCTGCGAGGCAGGGCACCACGAGAATCTGCGCCCATTTTGTTCACAACTTCTCCGTGAGACTGAGTAAACTACTTAACTTCTCTCTTACCTTCCTGAGCTGTAGATGTGAAAGCAGCTGCCCTTCTTTGGGAAGGACGTGTGCGTGCTTTCTGCGTCTGCAGTTGTCTCAGTTCTGCTAGCAAACGGGCAATTTGCTCAGACTTTCTTTCAAAGTGCAGGAATTAGGCGTTACAAAAAGATGTACAGTCATTTAGTCTTGCTCCTGTCCTACAGTGGTGAAATATAATTTATGTGAGAAATCCAGACGTGTTTGAATTAATTTCTGATCAAGGCAGCTGAGGAAGACACGCTGGAGGGCTGATTTTCTTATCCTTGGGCCAAAGTTTTGCACATACTGAGGGCCTGGTCCTCTGCTGCATGTAAAAGACATCCACAGCATTGTGCTGCTAAAATGCTGACATAAAAGTCTGCACGTGGCATTGAAATACCCTCTGCTGATATTTCCTTGTGCAAACTGCAGCCCCTGGTCTTTCCTCTTCACGATGTGTACTAGGCCTCAATTATAGCTTACTCAGGAATTTATTTTCGTTTTTACCTGCTCTCAGATTATCTTGGGAAACTCAAATACAGCCATATGTTCAATTTGTATTGTTTTCTTGGCTTTTGTTTTTGTGGATTGGCCTTTCTGTTACTGAGATTTCTGTTATTGAGACAAAATGCATCGTTCCCTGCTGCAGAACCTGTCCCCCAGGCATAGCTTATCTTTGGCCAAAAGTAAGTATAAATTAGGAGAGCAACCCTTGCTATACGTTTTTTCTTCTGCACTTTCTTAAGAACTTCTTTTGGATCTGATTTAGTGTGTAGATTTGTTTACTCTCGTGTTCTCCTGAAGGTTTGTTAAAGTTCAGCCTTGGCACTACTACACACCTCTGCCTCTGTCAGCTGGAGACATGAATGCTGTCTCTTTTACAGTACTGTGAAAATGGCAGACCGCATTTAAAGACCTTGGAAACGCTATTATTGTTGGTTGATTTTTTGGTTGTGGGTTTTTTTGTTGTTGTTGTTGCTGGTTTTTTTACTGACATTTGTTTTGCACTGTTTTGCATTCTGTACTGTAAACACAGAAGAGGTTTATTTGCAGGACATATAAATCTATTATGTTTTTATATTTTAGCATAGCCTATTTCTCCTTATTATATATGAGTGAAAGGGTTATTGTATATTTAGATCTAGAAGCTCAAGACTAATCCAGGCTGTGTGGAAAACAAGGGGATGTACTTCAGAGGATTTGCTGAAGTTCTGCTATTGTTGGTCTGTGAGGTTTCAAAATGCTGTTTCAATAGGCCTAGATGACCTCACCTTTCGCTGTTCACTAATCCACAACCTCCATTTGTATAATGTGTTAGAAAAGTTTATTTAAGGAGACTTTCACTGTAATAATAGGTGATGCTTTGCATAAGTCATAAAGTCAAAAGTTAAACAAGGACATCTATGTTGAGTGTAGTTTGTATACTCGACCCCAAAGGAAAAATAGTTACAAAAATTGCTGTTTGACCGAGTTCTTTTAACGTATTTTTATGTGACAAAACTTAAAGCAGCCTCAGAGGATCCATAAGCCGTACTCCAATTTAGTATTTGTGGTTCAGTTATCCTTTTTTTTTTTTTTTTTTTTTTTTAATTTATTTACTTCCTTTTTCAGTCAGTGCTGAGAAGAAACCCCAGTGAATCTCGTTTGGGGGATGTCCTCTTGTCCGCGTTCTTCCACTTAACGCCTGTAGGACACTTTTGTCATCTGACAGTGTTTTGCTTGCTCAATTACATGTAGAGCTGCTAAGCTGAAGCTGCTAAGTGAGCTGGATTGCAGAGCAGGTTTACCACACGAGCATTGCACTTGAAATCCTTCTCTTGGCTTGCTGTGATTGGTGTTGGTTGGGCATACTACCATCTGGACATCTGCCAGCTGCTGCCATCAGTCCCATGGAGAAGCCTAGAGGAGTTTGAAGGACCTTAAACTTATTTTTATGCTTGTGTGAAAATGTGTGTATCTGTCAGTTGAGTTGCTCCCAGCAGCAGAAGGGGCAGGAGATGATTGCTGCTGTTTTTCTGCTGGGCCTGTATGCTGTTCCAAACCACTTCTTTGTCAAAAAGAGTTTTAAATCTGTCGTGATGCGATCCAGTTGTGTTATCACGGTTGTGCTTAGATCACACCACGGGTGGCTTCCATGCAGCACAGTCTCACCAGTACTTTGAAATCGTGGCATATATTGCTCATGTCAGAGACATGCAAGCATATATCTGACCGTAGCTGGCAGGAGGGAGCGACAGGAGAGGATCATTCTTCTGGTGTTGCAACCTGATTCAGCACCCAAGGAGGACCAACTCCTCCCCTGCCAAAATGAAGTCTCCAGAGTCAGAGTTTGCTCCGCTCAGTGGATATATGGCATTAAGCATTAAGAAGCTTCAAAAATCTGTCTATCAACACCTGGATTCACTGAGCAGGCAATGTTTTTGTAATCTTACAGCAGGTAATATTTATGAGATACTTTTCAGACTGTTTTTTTTTTTTTTTACCACTGTTCACATGCTGGTGGTGGAAAACATGGCAGTTCTGCAGTCATCCTCTGCAGAATCAGTGTAAGTTATCTGTGGATTCAGAGAAATACTGTTCCTCTCTAATGATGGTTACAAGAATGTCATTTTCCCTCCTCCCTTAATTGAAAGCCTCAGTCTATTCATTGCAAAAAGAAGCAGTAATGCTCTATAGGCGTCCTTTTAATTTTTTCAGCAGAACTGGAATCTAGTTGCCATGCAAAGCTGCCTGTGAATTAATTACAGAAGAGAAAAATGGCAAACTTGACCAGCAAGATATCCTTATGGCCTTATCCCAGAATATAGTTTAAAATAGGATAAAAAGAGGTGTGTGGGATGTGGACTTTAACCAGTCACAGGGTCATATAAGGTAGGACCTGGAGATTAAAAAGCGGAATTGGCACCAAATAAACAATTGAAGACAAATGTTTATTCCCTTATGTGTCTGTCATACCATTAACTTCTGCAGCCATTGAGCTGGCAGTTGGATCATGAAACAGCAGTATTTTAATTCTGATGAATGCCCATAGCCAAGTAAGAAAGGAGTCTGCATGTCTGTGCACCACACCGAATTTTCATATGTCATATGAAATCTGAGAGAGTGTAGTCCCACTGTTATCCCGTTCTCTCACCTACCTTTGCTTTCCTAGGCATTTTTTATTGTATTAACTCCTCTCTTTTGATGTCAATGAGAGAATCAGTTTCAGGCTGCCACGATAGTTTTGCAGTACCGCACCAAGCCTGAGCACAGACAGCAACCAGAAGCGGTGGCCTGAAAGCCTACATGGCAGAGGGTTAGGACAGTCAACTGACCTTTCACAGTGAGCCTGCAAGGTGCTGTACTGGGCAGAAGCAGGAGGTGAAAGTGTTGAGACACGGTGCAAGTGCATCAAAAAGCTTTGCAAGCCATCTGGTCTCAACTTCTGCAGCGGTATGAATGCAGATTCTTTGCTCCGAGTCTGGTTTGTGCTGCACACAGACAGGATAAAAGAATGCAGCTTATTGTGCAGATTATCTTCCAGTTCCTGCAGTTGAGGCACCATTTTTTCTAGCTTGGGAATATTTTTTTTCTGCTTGCTGGAAAACAAGGCTGAGATTTGCAGCGCTCATATCCTGTGCTCTCATGCTTAGCTCAGTATGTCACTGCAAGGGGTACGCACTGTGTGCCTGCAGCGATGTCCGCATGGGGAAGATGGAGAGAAGAGGCAGCTGCTCAGGGACAGAAAATGACAGATGTCTGGCTGCAGCAAAAGCATGCTTCTCGTTGAGAAATGCTGAACCCCATCCCTTTTGGAAAAAGAATTTGAAAGCTTAAATCCTGTGAAGTTGAGGAAGTTGAGATGAATTTTGTTAACTCCCTCATTCAAAGCTTCTTGGTGCAGACTCAAAGATATCAGATTTTCATATCTCCTAGCTATTACTACAGTTACTCCTTTAAATAGAATTACAGTGTGGAAGGCGAGGTGAACCCCATAACCAAGTTATTGGCTGAATCACCTGGTTATGGTACAGCTTGTTAAAATGTCATCAATGAAGTGTTTTTGTTGAAATATTCTTGTGATACTGTTTGTTTGTTCCAAGTCTACATTGGTAGTATAATGAGCGTACAATTACTGTCGTAGATACTTGTGTAATTTGAATGTCTCTGCTTGGATGTATGTATCTGAGCATCTAAGGTCAGAAGGGCTACACTGTAATACCAAGTAATTCATGGCTACAGATCACAGTTGTTTGTATTCTTTCATTATTTTGCAGTTTGTGTCTGACATCCAAGGGGACCCATTTCCTGGCTCTTTTGCCCACATACCCCTGATCTTATGAAATTCTGAATGTCACAGAAGGGTTTGGAACTTTAACATTTGTTTGAAAGTAATCTTATGTATTATTATTTTTTTTTTTACAATTTTACTGTTAAAAACAAATAAAAAGGGTCACATTGAAACTAGGATTTTACAACCCTTAACTTGTAAAACAGCGTGCCGTCTCCTATATATTATATTCACGGTTTCTGACGTCTATTCCTTAAGGTTTATTTCCTCGATTGGTTTGTAACTATTCTAAAGCTTAATGTTATTTGCTAAACAAGATTCTTCAAATGAAACTGTATTACTTCTGGTGTTCAGAAAGTTGCAGCTTTGCAACTTGACACCTACAAAACCTTGCCCAGGAGGCACTGGCATGGCTTTGTGACTTCAGAGATTTACATTCGTTTCCATGTTATTTACGGGGGATCGGGAAAACTCATTCAGCCATTGCAGAAAAGCTTTTCCAGGTTCTTCCATTTAGAACTACTGAAACAAAGATACTTTTCTCCTTTTTTTACACAATAGTACCTTATAAAGCTTTCACCTTTTCTGTTTTCCTGATGTCTTGACATGAGAAGAAAATAAGTTTTCAATCAGGGAAGCTGTACACTGAAATTGTTGAACCAACTTGGACCTCCTGTGCCTCAGTGCTGTGCAGCGAGCTGGACAGCTAACAGAGATGTAGCACTGGGAGGTGTTTGTGGACGTGCTCTGCCAGCGTTCCCTTGCCCCTGTAAATTATTGTTGTCCTGTGTTCATAACTGCCCAAATTCTAGGCAGGAGGGAGGATAAACGCACACCTTTGCTCATATGCGTCTGGGTGCCCAAATCTTTTTATTTCTTGCTAACGTGCGAAGTGCTGTGTGAAAATCCATAAAAGTTAAAAGGGAAGTGGGTGAGAAAAACACACATTTCAAAGGCTGGCACTTGCAAGGCGACGGATTCCCAGGATAAACAACACATAGTATGTAATAGCTATGAGAAATGGGTTTCCATAAACTCCAAAATAACAGAATTCTTCTATGCAGTGTAAGTGGTGTTATAAAAATGTAAAGTTCATTAACAAGCTGTTTATTGTTTTATCCACTTGAATGTAATTTAGAGATTATATACTGTAATAGGATTTATAACATTATACATTTATAATCTCTGTGGTTTTACAAACACATCAAGTACAGCTGGCAGAAACTGCCATTTGCCTTCAAAATAAAAGTGCTCTGACATAAAAAAAACAGGCAACACCTGCTTATCTGAAGAACTTTTGTTTGGTTCCACTGGTATTAATGGATTTAAAGAAATCTCTGTAAGCAGTGTAGAATGTAAGCCTAATGAATTCAGCATCTTACTTTCAAGGATAAGGTAGTCCTGGTTTAAGGGAAATTTGTATTAGATATTGAGGGTTAGTTATTTGTGTGTTCATGTCAGCTCGCTTCTGTGCTTGAGGATATATTTTATAAAGGAACTTAGAAAGTACTTCCATTAGATAGGAAAGACCATATTTCTCTTGAACTGGAGTAATTTAATTTTTTTACTCTTTTGCAGCGTATGAAGCTGTAAACAACATGGTTTGGGCACAGGTAATTTCTCATTTGCAGTTTAGGCAATGTGAGAAAACTGAAAACAGGAATTGAGAAGGGCAAATGAAGGGAGTGAGCACTGTTTTGCAGCACACTTGTAAATGCATATTAAAGTGCTGGTCCAAGTCAAGCTAGCTTTCCTCAGCAGAAAGTGCCCTCAGCCATTATTTTTAGGCTTTGTCACTTTCTTTTTTCTCTCTTTTTTTTTTTTTTAAGCAGTAGGCAGTACATCAGATTTTGATGTAACCCGACTCCCTTGATTTCAGTTGGATGCAATGCACACTTTCCTGTCTTCCAGCCCTAAGCAGCTGCTCCGAGATTGCCAACACATCTAGATGCTGTTGCCAGCCATTCTCTGCCCTTAATTATTTCCTGCCCCACTTTGTGAGGAATTGCAGTAACCAGTAGTCATCAAAAGACGCTGAGAAGCTTCATTTGTGGTTGCTGTGTTGAAGTAGAACTATCTTGCTGGGAAAAGAAAAAAAAAAGAAAAGAAAGCCTTCTTAACACTTCTGGTGATTGTTGTGTTCTTTGAAATTTGGATAAATGTGTTAGAGAGGGTGGATTTAAGAAAATGCGCTGAGGTCAGCTTATTGCACTGGCTTTCAGTAGCATGCCATTGATGGAGGATACCTGGGTGCTGGAAAAAATCTTATTTGTGCGTGAGGTCCTTAATCTGCTAGAAATAGAGTGGTAATGTAGAAGCACGACTTACGTTCTGTCACTGCTGTGTTCTCACAACTAGGCGTGCACGAACCCTGAAAAGCTGTAATTTTTCACCAGTCTTAAAACAGTGCTATTTCTTACCCCACTTTAGGTTGAAAAACAGTACTGGTCTTCTGAAATGCAGGAGTAGTTTTGGAAGAAGGATCAGGGCTAGGAATGGTTGCGTAGATGACAAGGCGTATCTTCTTAACTCTGACACGAGACTACTTTTAACCCTCACCTAATAAATGTTAATTTATCAGAAGCTAGGTACTGCTGTTCCTAGTTCTCTGCCTATGGCAAGGGCATGTCGGTGCCTTTCATGAGAAAACAAGACTTGTTTGCTCAGCTCAGTAGGTTGTCTTACCAAGTGGTAAAAATTAAGGAAAATAAATTGGTGATAACTTTTCTTCCGAAGGAACTAATTTACAGTTTGTGAGCGTTTACGTGTAGGTATCCGTAAAACACACCGTTTAACCATCTGGAAATATATACCACCACCTACTGAAAGTAAAAGTCAAGAGCCTTTCTGCACAAAAAGGGCTCGTATGCAGTGCTGGTACTTAAAATAGCCACAGAGGAACACCTGCACGCTGAACCTCGCAGTGCTGGTGCCTTTGCTGCCTCCCTTTCCCTTTTACAGTAGCCTTCCACTGGCTGGTTTGAAATGGAGGCCAAGCCTCGCGTCTGCTTTCCGTTCGCAGTGCGTTTAGAAAATGACCGCCTTTCATTCCTCCAGCACAGACCATTGTCAGGAGCTTACTGGGGCAGCCGGACCCCTGGAGCTATGGAGTATGACAGCTCCCTGCTTCTATAAGAAATGCTACTTTCGCATTGATTTGCACAATAACTTTTCCTCCTCCTTCTCTGAGCCGTATGTTTCTCAAGCAGGTCTTTTCATCCTTAAGAAAGGTCAGATGGGCTGAGGATAAGCTCCCCGCGCCAGGAAAAATTTGCTGGGAGAAAGACATCCAGAAATAAAGCAGGCATAGCAACGCAGCTCCAACAAAGATATCCGTTTGTCAGTTGGTGTCACCCCATAAACCTACCTAAAGGTTTTCTTTCATTTCTCCACATAGCTCTCCTGTATTATTATTTTTTTTTTTTACTCATTTAACTTTTTAGCATTTGGATAGTTCCTCAGAATGGCTCTTTTCTTTGCATAAAATGAGCTCCGGCTGTTTATTTAGATGTCCAACGAGACTGTGTGCAGAACGGTGATTGTGTTGTACTCGAGAATTAATCCATTTAGTCATGGAAGCGCCGCTCAGCGCTTTGATGTCACTGGCAACTTTGAGGAATTAGAACTTAAATTTGGAAATTTAATGTTAGCGATGGTACCGATGGCCTTTCTTTTCCTGGCTCCTTCCACACGTCCACGACTTGTTTTCTGGAGATGCTGCTTTCACAGAGGCTGCTAAGCCAGCTTAGGGCATGTCACCTCTGAGCATGTAATTGTCTACTCACAGCCCCACGCTGGCGAAATAAAGTACGTATATATCTCGCTGTATCTATTGTGCTTTCCTTTTCACTCCCGTTAAAGCAGTCATGCTTGATTTTCTTTTTTCTCTCTTTTTTTTTTTTGTCCTCCCCCTGAATATTTCCAGGCTCTCACTGTATGGCGTTGCCGCCTGTGTTAGCAGCGCAGCAGGACACCATTTGTTTACTGGCTGTTAAAACGGTTTCCAGAGAAATTTCAACGCGTCTTCATTCGCCTCTGGAGCGTTGGAGGGAGCAGCTGCGAGCGGCGCGGAGCCGAGCGGGGCGGCGGAGCTCGGAGCGGGCGGCCTGGCGGGAGGCTGCGCGGTGTGCCGTGGCTTTGGTGCCCCCTCCCCCAGAGAAAAAAGTCGTTATGAATCTGTTAATTGTGCTGAAGGAACGCGAGGAAGCGCTCGCGGAATTTGCGTCGCCCGGTGCGAGGCTGTGCCGCCGCGCTGTAGCATCGCGGCCCTGCCCTGCGCACGAGGACCCGTCGTCCTGCGGCGGTTGCGGGGCTGTCGGATGGCGGGACTCCCCGGGCAGGACAGCACTGCTCTTTGTTCCGCACGGGCCCTGAGGACGACGCGTGGCGAAGGGACGTCCGATGGCGTCATGTGGGCAGGCCGAGAAACGAAAGGAGGAACCTGCAGTTAACTGCGTTTCCTTGACGTAAAATCCGTACCCGCAGTTTGCCCTCCGTAGTCGTGATCTTACGTTTCCACTTTTTTACGCAGCGATGTTTAGAAAAGTTTTACACTGACTGGAAATGGGTTAGAAGTTGTGACACTGGGAGCGTTTGGAGCTGCTGAGGTACAGGAGGCTGAAAACCGACGGACATCTTTCCACTTCTGCCTGCTTTCCGTTCCGACTTCTAAAGCGGGCACAAACGGAAGAAAACCGCTGAAAATACTCTGGCACATGTATTTCTCAGCTGACATAAAGCTGGTGGGCTCAGCAGTTTTCCTGTGACGCCTCAGTCCTTCAGAAGGGAAAGTTGAAGTGCTTTTAAAATACAGCCAGCCCGGTGCTGTCAGAGCAGGCGCTGCAGCCCGGTGTGTTAGCTGTCCTTCACCAGGCTGCTGCTCACACCAGAACCTCAGTTTTCAGTATCGTTCAAACGTATCATCTTCATTGCGATTGTGCAAAGGTAGCACAGCCTGTTTTTGCGCTGCTGGAAGGGTGAAATCCGTTAAGCTCAATGCGAGAACACCAGCTGTTCTCCAACACCAACTGGCAAGAGTGGGACAGGTAATAAAAGATAAAACATACAGCATGACTTTCTGTAGAAAGACGATTATTTTCATTTCATCGTCACATGTTACCATCGTAGGAAACTGTAATTCGTGAAAGCATTCAAACCTGTATCTGATCCTTTCTGGTCATCTCAAGTACCTGTAGCCGCTGCTGTTCGATGAGGCCTTCAGCAGGGGCAATGAGATGAAGGGCCACTCTAAAATCATGTCTATGTGGACAAATTATTATTTTAAAAGGCATTTCTGGTCTGTGACAGACTTCAACTGGTCTTTAAAAGAAAGTGCTTCTTCAGGCTATGTTGTTCAGCTTTGTAACTTCATGCCACAAAATGCATTCGTGCTTACCGTTTCATGAGCTCATAGAACAGTTGGAACAGCTCATAGGCAAAACAGCTAACAATTTGAGGGCCGCTGAAAGCATCCCAGTCTCAGTCAGAGGGAGCTGAGGGCAGTCAGAGCAGTCAGGAGACATTTCAGTGCCTGCTTACCCTGCCTTCCAACTGCATACTAACTCTTGGCCACAGCTGGAGGTGGGGGTTGACCAAAGGAGTTTTTGTTCCAAGCTGTACAGCCGTATTTGTGCCTAGTGAGCAGCATGCAAGGTGGCTGGGATTGGAAGGGACCTCAGAGATCATCACAGAACCATAGAATGATATGTCAGAGGAAGTGGGTAGCACCAACCCTTTGGAGGTGAAATAGAGCAACTGTAAACAAGTGGTATGGTTTGCTGCTTTTTACCGTTATTCTGTGTTTTGGCTCCGTTGTGTTGCGAAAAGAGGTGGGCGTACCTGGAAAGCGGTATTTCTGAGGCCATCGTCTTTATTCCAGTGGGCAGCTGGATTCAGCGTATGTTTGAGGTGTACTGAACACACAGCCAGTGAAGTCCCTCCGCTTGTGTCTCTTCCTGACCCCTCCCTTGCGTCAGCACAGTTGCTGTGGGATCAGGCGGTTAGCTGGATCACCAGAGCTGCTGCAGCTGAAAACTGGCCTGGCAGTGGGGGCACTGGTGCCAGCCAGATGGTCTGCTGTGAGGTAGCTGGCACGGTGCTGGGGCAGCTCGGTGGCAGGAGCAAAGCCAACGGAGGTAACAGCTGCGTGATGCCAGCCCTGTCTTCCCATTCTGCCTCCTGACCAAGGCCTGTGCTGTGGCTGACCCATGTTTTCAGGGGTTTGCTTGAAATGGAAGGTGGTATTTCTTTTAATGGGTCTTGGATTCTCCTGTACCAAATCATTTGTGTTGAAGTCTTCCAAAACTGTTTATCCTATGAGCTCGATCACTGTATTTTATCTGTTTCTCTCTACTGGATGTTTTCTATGCCCAGTGACTGTATCTAAGTGTGATGTTTGCAGGTTTTTCTACAAGACCCCACTGCTTCTAAATCCAGGGGACAAGAAATTTACATCACGTCCGGAAGTTTTTTTGAAGCTTGCATCCGAGGAGGTTGAGTAAAAGGAGTTCGTGCAAGTGCCAGTGTGGTTCTTGGCTCTGAAGCCATGTCCCAGTGAATGCAAAGACTTTTTCAAGCAAAAGCTGTGAACTGAGGAGTGGCGTTTGGTCGCCCTATTGAGACCATTGTTGCCTACTGGCTACATCAGGTCTTTTCTGTTTGTCTTTCATAAGAAATTTGTTAATGTTTCTTTTGCACGCTTCTCCATGAATTGATTTAAATGGGATTTGCACAGCAGTAACTGTAAGGCCTGCCAGTTAGTCTCAGCAATCTAATGAATCCTGGGCTCAGTAACAAAGCAGCTGTGGTGACTCATGGTGAAAATACAAGCTTGTCAGTCAGTCTAGCCGTATTTTCAGGACAACTAGTGGAACTTGTGCTTTGGGTGGGAAGAGGGCAGGCCTGGGTCTCCTGATGTATATCTATAGTGCCTAAATTTTTGAGCTTGTTTTAAAAAATAAATGCTTGAAATCAGGCTTCTTATTATTTGGATTGGTTTAAAGGTTTGGCATACACTTAGAAATCTAGTTTTCCGTGCCTGTTTTTTACATACCTAACCATCAGGTCTGGCTGGATAACGCTGAGTGTCCAGCACTAAAGCAGCACCTCTGCTTCAGGGAAGGCCTGCTGACTGTTTAGTGCCATCCCATAGAAAGTCTCATTTGGAAATGTCCGCCATCTACTTGAGAAATGCATCAGCTGCTTGTAGGCTTTATTGCAAATGCTGGGCTGTGCATTTAATTCCTTTTCCCTGTTTTGGCATGTCCTGTTCTTTGGCTGGTTTCTTTTGGTAACTTCACCCCTCAATTTCCTTGTATTCAATACAAAAACCTGTAGACCGTTTTAGCGAGCTTCGGGAAAATGGCTTCAGATTCAAAGAGAGGAACTTCTGAAGTTGTCTCAGAAACACAAAAGCTTGAGGTTTTCTCCAGCTGGCATTTGCTCTTTACTCATAGGCTAGATTAGCCTCAGAGCCTCCAATGATTGTAACACCTAGGCTAAGTGCTGTACACCTGCTGTGAAAAACAGATATGAGGAGGTTCTTTGCGTTCTCTGACTGCCCCCAAAATGTCTTTGGCCTACGTCTTGTTTTAAGAGATGGTACTGGAAAACAAGCAATGTACTTCTGCATAAAAGCAGAGTGAGCTTGAGAGAGGGGCGCCAAATAAGGTAATAAATTCTGTAGCAACCACATTTGCCATGCAGTGAGGAGCACCTTATCACAAAGCCAAGGAGTAATTTTGCAAAACCCCGCATTAAAAGTCTAAGAAATCACCGAGACTTCTGCGTTTTGAGGCATCTGTTTGGAAAGACACGCCAGGAAATCACACCATTTTTTCCCCCTTTTTCCCGCTGTTTGTTTTGTCATCATTAATATTTCCTTATAAAAATAATTTAATAATTTTAAGAACCTTTATTGGTTGCTTTTAGGTAGCTCCCTGTCAGTTGTCTTAAGAGAATCACCAAAAAAATGATGCAACTGCAGCAGGAAATAAGCAAAGCAATGAGGAAAAAAGTGTCTAGAGAAGAAATTGCCAAAAATCTCTGGGCAAGGATTGTTTCTGCTGTTAGGCCAACAGAGCAGAGGGCATTCTGTGTTTGTTTCATTTATTTGTCTGCAGGCTTCAATTTGGAACAAGTGCAAGTGATTTAGCAATTCCCTCATTCCCTCATAATGCCTAGAAAAAAATTCATGATGGGATTCTAATGTGTTTGAAGTTTAACGCCTCTGACAAATGCTTTTGATTCTTCACCTGCACAGAGAACTGTAGATGTTCAGACTACCTAACCCTATAGCTCCTCGTATAGGTCGTTTTACTTATTTTAGAAATTTGGAAGTATTGCTTCTTACGAGTGCCAGTAGGAGAGCGTGTCAAAAACTTTGATCCTTTCTACATGTCCTGTTTTTTATTAAGCCTTTGTACCAAGGCCGTTCACCATAACTCCGTGTGTCTTAGGGGGGTTCCTCTTAGCCAGAGAGCTGCCATCAACATTCATTGGAGCTTTGCTTTTGAGAAGGGAGGTCATGCTGTTATTTATTCTCCCATATTTTTTTTTTCAGAAGGCAGCAAATTGTAATTGAAACCAAGTTGCAGCGACTTGTTAAGCACTTCAGGACCGGCACTCGTTTTTACCCAACACCGATATTTAGAATGCAGCTGCAGCAGATAAACGGAAGGCCCCAGATGGTGGCTGTCTAATCCTCATGAGAATTCATGTCCTAGAGGCAGCTCTTATCTCTCCAGACCTGACATTGTCTGCAAGTCTACTATAACGGGGAATAATATAAACATGCTATGCATGAGTTTCACTTCCTTGAATAACACAAAGACACAGGAAGTTAAGCTAAATGTTACAAGAATAGAGTTCACATTACCGAAAGTCTCGTTATTTATGTTACTCTAATGGGTAGCCAGCAGTTTGGGGGACACGGTGCATACTCCAAACACCACACTGATTGTAGTGTGTTGCTCAGAACTCTGGTATATAGATCTGCTTGAAGAACATGCTTGCATCTGTTTTCTACCCGCTGCTAGTCACAGTTAGGACATCACTGTAACTTTTCACTTTCTTTGCTGATACACAGGAGGTCATGGTAAAAATCTTCCAGTTCTTCAGTTTTCCTGGTAGAAATATACCATGGGTTTCGTCGTGAAAAACACCAGAGGCGGACAGGTTTCTAATGTTTCTTCCTGGTGCTGAGTGAGAGTCTTCCCTTGCCTGATGTAATGACTTCTGTCCAGTGCTCCGGGCAAAGAAGTGAACGTCTCAGATGTTCACTCAGGTGAAAAGTAGAACATCTCAGGTGGTTCTGCCAAAACATACAGCTAAGTCTGTATAACATTGCAAATGAAATGCTAAGTTTGAAGTTGCTTGCTTTTTTAAAAAAAGAGTGAGCACAAATCGCTAGACTTCATTCACAAGAGAAGCTGAAATTTCAACTCTCTTTACCATTGGAAATGAGGACAGAAATTATTAACCAAACTGTTATTGACAGGTTTGATCTAGTTTAGGTCCAGCTGCACCCAGAACAGAGAAGATGTGTTTTTTTTGTATTTCAGCCAGCTGTGTCACAGACAGTAGGGCGATGGCGAGCAAGTATGTGTGCTGAAAATTGCATTACTCTAACTTACTTCAGTTGAAACTGTTAAACGAGGAGCTATTTTTTCTATGCCTCTGGTTTAATTATGGCAAAAAAAGACAGTTGCATTGCAGAGCCTTACAGAAGAGCACTGTTACTGCTCTTACTGAGCCGTACTGGTAAGCTCTTACAGATTGGTTCTACTGCCATGTAAGTTGTAATTAAACGTGATTAAACCATAGTTAACAAATTTAAAGCAGTGTCCTGAAGCTGACACTGGCCCGTGTTTTAACTCTCTACAAGCAGTATTGCTGGCCTTTCTATCAGAGCCGTCACCTTCCTGCTGAGCCACGTAGTGCTGAAGTTGGCTTGTCCAGATGTGCTGACTCAACCTTGTAGATGGGATGTTCACGTGAGCCACTCCAGGTTGAGCAGGAATGCTGACAGACTTTCATAGTACTTGCCATAATATTTTTCCAGCACAGCTGGAAAATTGTCCTGAAGTCGATTACAGTCGTACAGTTTGTTTGTCAGTGATCCGAGTTCATAAATAATGACTGCTAGCATAGTTTATAGTGCCTGCTGGTTTCCTGGGTGCACACTGCTGCGCTGTAATGGCAGTAAGAGCAAAACGGAAGGGTGCCATCTCAAGAGGTGGACGTACAAGATAAAAGGTGTTTGAGATGAATGTGCAAAGGGTTGAAAAACAGTGGAATTGGAAGGCACGCTGTACGCTTCCTGAAGGTGGCATTTTTGTGTAACAAGACGTTCAAAACCGAGAGAGGCAAGTGAAGTTAGTTTTAACTACTAGGAGCACAGGCATAAAAGAAATTATGCAGTTTTATTATGGAAAGTGAGCCAGGTATAGCAAGGGTTTATTCCTGATGTAACCTTAGAAAATAGTTTGCAGTAGGAATGAACTTCCCTGTTTACACTTGATAGATTTCTCTGTGTTCTCTTTAATTTTAACAGCATTGATATTCCGTTTGCTTTATGAAACCCTTTATTACAAACAGTTATGAATATGAACATCTCATTTGACTGCTGATGAACAGAGGGGAAAATCTAAATTAAAACTTTAAATACCACTATTTAATTACCCAAATGGCTTTGACTGTGTTAAAGAGTGCCTGGGATTATTCTGTTTTTCAATTTGTTTTAATGCTTCCTTGGTAAAAGCTGATGGATTCCCAGGCCCATTGCTGTCACTGATGAACTATATAAAGATAAATGACATTATGGTAAATTCCACTTAATGACACATTTTTAATTTTCAGAACACAGACATTTTCTGGCTAGTGAATGAAGGCTAATTACCTCAAGATCAGAACGAAATAACTCCTCATTTTGAAAGATAATAGAAAAGAAATGTTGCAGATTAATGATGCTATTTATCTTTAAAAGAAAAAAATATCTATCTTTATCCTGATAGTGCTGTTCCCTGAGGTACACGGTTATAAAATGAATCTGAAGTCGCAACTTAATAGGTTATTAAAATTATTTGAGTGCGGGCTCCTCTGGTTCAGCCTTTCCATAAATTTAAATTGAAGGTCTGCTGTATTTCTAAAGAAAGCAGCTTGTTTACGAGACCGTTGGGAGAAGATAGGTTACTGACAAAAGATGCACTTAACCTCATTCTGTATCTCCTTTTATTTCTTAAACCTGAATGGAATAGATATGTTTCAGAATTGTTGAGATAAAAGTTTCAAATGTCTGAATTATCTTACGCTTCTGTCTTTTCCTTGCAGCATATGTCACTGTTAGAAGAGTATATAGGAATAAACAACTTGGAGGTAAATTTGCCTTGGGGACATGGCAGCAAATAGTACCAACCATTTCCTGGAATCAGCTCTTCTAACGGATATTCTATTACTGCTTGCAGAGAGTCCTGGCCGTACTGTCTTACGTTCAGAAAGTGTAGGTAGAAGAACATGATGAGTACTGCTATGAGTACTCCATGTGCTCATGCCTCTTTGGGTCACCCTGCTCTGTTTGTTGTTATTCATAGCTAGGGCACTGGTTGCATTTCTTCTGTTGCAGTCAAGTTACAAGTGTGCATTGAAGACAAATTCCTGTCAGGCACTGTTCTTCTGCAAATAACTCAATTTTTGAAGTGTGAAAATGCAATTAAAAAAAAAAAAAATCCATGAAAATAGCTTTCATGTAAAGTTCTCATCTAATCCTGAGGATCTGGGCTCTTGCTCATATATTGATAACCACATCAGTACACCACAAAAGTGCTGTGTTCCAAGCAGCTTTCCTTCTTACACCACTCCTACGCAGTTTCATGCCGTTCTGTCAGATGAGCTTTGCTGCTGACTGTCAAGGTTTCCACTGAGTAGGAAGGTGAGGTGGGTGTCCTCAGCCAGCCCAGCTCAGATGACAGGTGCCTCGGACTTTTTGCAGCGTATGGAACCCAGGGGGAAGGGGAGACCCTGTTCACTGTGTTGAAATATTGTGGGCTGTCAGAACTTTGTTTCTAACTACCATTTCCATTCCCACAGGAGGATTTGTTGTTGTTTTCTCCCTCTGAGCTGGTGAGTTTTTGCTGGCAGCACTCTGCAGTCTGGGTGCTGCTGACACTGCCCCATGGGATGCTGAGGGCAGTGGGGCTGAATGTTTCCCTCTGATGTTTGCCCTCCTTGGCTGCAGCCCAAAGTCACCTGAATCTGTAGTGCTTTCTTTGTGTCCTGTCCTTGTACATCCTCTCCTGTCTTTGGGAGGCGGAACAGCTGTGAGTTTTAAGTACATTTTGCATTTCAGGGAATCCTTTCTGTTATGGCAGCTCCGATGCCTCCCATCCCTCCCAGCACACCGACTGGCTCAGTCCTGCGATCCATGCTCTGTGCTGCCAGTGCCCTGAGGTGGACTCCACTGCACACCCCAGGCCTCCATTTGCCCTTCATGGGCGAGCTGTGGCTGGGCTGCCCTTTCTGCTGGCCTTGAGTCTGGCATCTTTTAGTTTAGTTTCACTTCACCTCTCTGTCAGCTGTTCAGACAAAAACTGTGCTGATTTCTGCACTGTCGGTGCTGGGCTTGCTTGCAGCGCAGCCGCAGTGCCCGCTGGCCTCAGCCGTTGCAGTCCCCAGGGCTCGTGCCCTTGGCAGAGGCAGACCCAGCAGGCCTGTGATGCCGGCACGCAGCGCTCCCCGCCTCCTCCCTGCCCTCAACACCTTCTTCTTCCTTCCTCTTTCCAAACCTGTCCCCTTAGGACTGACAGATGTGTTCTGCCTGCTGCCTCTCTTGGCCCAGTAATACATGTTACTGCATGGTGAAATTAAGAAAAAATTATCTTGGTGGCAGCTGATAAATGTTTGCGGTGCTTAATATGGTTCTGGCATTTGCTGTGATGGAACAGAGTGGTTTGCATTTGGGTGTAAGCACAGAACATTAACAGTTCAAGACTCAGTAAGGTCGCTTGCTCACAAAATCCATTTTTTGGAGGGAAGGTGACGGGAAGAGAAAGCAAGTCTAGCTCTTCTGTGTTTTGCACTATTTTCCATAGTTCTGACCAGCTATTTCTGCTCAACTTTGCTCTCTGCCTGTAGCTTTCCTTTTTTTGAGATGTCTGTCTGCACTGCAGGTGCTTGGGCATTCTCATCACTAGCCCTGCTTTGTCATCAGCAAGAAAGACAAAACCACAAGGAGAGATTATCACGCACAAGTAATATGTCATGCCAGAGCAAAGAAGCAAACACCAACCGGTCTCATCCGAACTGGGCTTTTTTAAAAGCTGTCTCTAAAAAGGTGTTTATTAAAAGATGTCTTGATTAAACCAAGCTCAGTGCTTTTAGTTTAGAATGCCGCTGTGGATATTTGTTACCGTGGATAAATCAGCAGGGTGTATAACATTATTTTCTGAGAATTAGGGATCTATTCCAAAAGGTGTAAAGTGAGCGTATTTTCTTTCCTGCAGGATTCCTTCTGGCGTTTACTTACGCCAGGGGCGCGGTGGCCAAACCGCCTTTGGGTGTCTGGAAGTCAGCCAGGCCTCAGTGGTTCCATCTGATCGCAGAGCTCACGCCGGTTCTTCCACAGGGCCTTCCAAGGAGACAGCAGTGTGAGGGCAGGCCGTGCTCCCTGCTGTGTGCCCGGGGTGCTGTGCTGGGTGGTCGTTGGGGTGTAAGCACTGCTGGAGATAGCAGCAGTGCACAGCGCCAGGCGTAGGCTGCGGAGCAGCGTTCTGGTTTCTCTCTGAAATACAGACATTTTCACAGAAACAGATCTTTCTGCATCAACTCGGAGTTTTTAGGTGTGCTTCAGATGGTAACTTCACGTCTGCGTCTGTGCTTCTTTCAGAAGTTCAGGGGACACATAGGGAGTGGTCACCGGGAAAAGCAGTTGCTGTGAGAAAAGTTTTGATTCTCAAACTGTTAGGACCTGAGGACTCGGATGTCCCATTTTTCTGAAGTATTTTGAAAACACGCCACGTACAGAGTCTGGTTTGTCTTGGGGAATTATCCACATTCATGCTGCTTTATCATCGTACTGCGTGGAGAACTGTGGCTTCTTATGCTGCCCTCAGTTTCCTACTTTCACTGAAATGAATGTTCTGTGAGCCTGTGCTTGAGAGGTGACCGCGATGTAGTGCTGGCCTGAGGGAGCATGCGCTGCGTTTCTTCAGTAAGATCTGTGAGGAGGATTCTGCACGTAGCAGATAAGGCAGAGCAGGCTGGTCCTACACAGGGCCAGGATTTGCTTTTACTCCCTTGTACTTGTTCTCACTCCCTTCAGTTTAAGGATTCTGAGATTTAGAGTAATGAGGATAGTCTAGAGAAGGAACTTCTTGTAGACAGACAGTAATATCGAAACGATATGTATTTAATTATCTAATTATGACGTTATTTATATGAATGATATATATTGCTCGTTTTGATAAATAGTGCAGTGCTTTTTTGACAAGGTTTTCCTCGATTTTATTACAGCAGTGCACAGGATGATGGATGCGTATCTGCATTTTGCCTGCAGCTCCGTGTGCCATCCAGCTCCAGAGGCTACCATTTATATTTTTAAGTTGTGTGGCTTTGAGATTTTGCTGGACGATTGCTAATGCAGCCAAGGAGATCTTAAAAATAAGTAAATAAACAAGGGCATTTACATGATGTTATCCATAGGCACAGGTCTTAAAAATAGCTGACTTCCGTGGCCGCTGTGGCTCATGTCTGGCATTAATGTATAAATTCTTCCAATTGTACTAATGGAATTCTAGCCCCAGCCAGCCGCGTTTTACAGCCCTGTAGCAAAAAGCAATGTCTGAAACTAGTAATGTCTCTAAGAAGTTCTTTCACGTCCGAGCAAAAATGTGCTCAGCAAAAAGAAATGTAAATTTACGGAAAATCTCCAATTTCCTATTCTATGCAAAGCTTTGATTTTTTGCTGACTCAGGCAGTAGGGTTGACATTGGAGCTTCTCATTTCGTCTGAAATAATCACTTTTTACTTTGGAACAGTCTTTCATTTTTTGCAGCACTATCTTCTGAAACAGTCCACTTTGTATGTATGAATCTGTTTTTCTCCAGATAACACAGAAAGTAAAACTATTAGAAACAGCTTCCCATCTATTACTTTCTTGAGTGCATAGAGAAATACCGATTTTCAGTGGTGCCCACTTGGGGACTTTACTGATGGTTTTTTTTAACCTTTCAAAAAAGACAAAAAGGGGAAGAAGGAAATATATCTGTAGTCTAAATTGACTATGCCAAATAAAGCATTAAATTTCAAAAGAAAATTTTAAAGGAACGTGGTTAATGTTAATAAAGCTGTCGGTGAAAACCCAATTTCTGCAAAAACTCTGTCTGAGCTACTGCTAGAGCCCATAGAAAAACACTGGGTAAAGTGGAGTATGGAAGCAGTGCCTGGAGTGGTAAACTTTGCCTGCTGGTTAACAGCGCGGTTATTTGTTCCTTTGCACCTCACCCAGTTAAGATTTCAGACATGGCAGCTGTGCTTCGCGTTGCACTGTGTAACTCAGGGGCCAGAATTTGGTACAGCTTAACTTACTGTTAGGAGGGTTGGTGTGGCCGGGTGCCTGTTTTGGAGTCAAGAAGTTGTACTGGGGAATGGTGCAGTGCTGATCCTGCTGGCGTGCACTGATGGTTGGTAAAATCCTGGCCCCACCGCACAGATTACTAACTGGTTTATTTAAAAGGCAGATTGCCGTGTTACAGTCGTACAGTCAGCATATTCTGAGTGAATCATTTTCGCTTTCTGCCTACAACTCTTAGGGCGTGCTTTGTTCGGTCATCTCATGCCAGCTCCACGCTGCAGCAGAGCTTTCTGTAGCAATGCTTTAGAGGGACTGCGTGGAAAGCTCCACACTGTCGTTCAGTTCAGCTCTGCTTGCCGCCCATGTGTGACTGTGGTGGAAACGCACCATTTTTGACTGTTGATTTCGGCAGCTGTTCCGGCTGATGTGACACCGCTTCTCCTGTTACCACCCCAGCAGAAGTGAGCTGATGTAAATTCTTTGCTGCGTAGCTTCTTCCCGGTGCGATTTCAGTTGCAGTAAGCTTGAATGCTGATCTTTGCCAGAGCTGGAGGAAACCTCCTTTGGTGGCAGCCACATTGTGCTGCGTGCCTGGACCAGCCCAACCTGCAAGTCTCTCTTTGTAATTCTGTCTTTTGCTTTGAAGGTAGCGTGTGTACCAAAACGCGATACAGGTAGACTGTGTTAAAGACACAGCACAAGAATGTTTGGGGCATAGTGCAACCTGGAGGACAGTCACTTGTTAAATAGGGTATGACAGTAGTGCTGGGACTGGGAGAAGCAGATTACGTGAGAAGGATCAGACAGAGCCAGCAGTGCTGATGCCTGCGTGGAGCAAACTTCAGTAAGAATATTTAGAGCACTTCATACGGGAAACTAAATTTCTCAGTAGTTCATGTTGATGAAAGTAGCAAATGTGACTTTCTTGATGGCTGGCAAGTGAATGCAGCTTTGATGATCTGTCCAAAATTTTGTTTTATTTTTTTTTTTAATCCCCGATTAGATTTTCTCTTTGTAATGATTTGTCCCACCAAGGGAACTGAGAAGAGCAGGGCTTACACCGTGCTGCTTCATACAGACACAGCTAGGTTATGCATCTCCGATGCGCTATGAAGGACGTTGTTGTTGTCGTTTTTCTCTCTTGTAATCACTGCTACTTTCTCTGTATTGGTCTACGTGCAAATAAAATCTGCAGTCATCCCTTATGCTGCTTCACTGCAGAAGTCCCTTCTGCTTGGCTTTGGGCTCTTCAGTGGTGATACCTTAAGTTCTGCGGCACTTTCTGACTTTTCTTTCAGGAGAATCAGGTGATAATCACTGCCAGGCAGCTTGGGTCAGTGCTCTTGGCGATCGCTGGGAGGACACCCAGGTGCTGACAGCAGGAGTTGTGCCTACAGCCCATGTTTCTTTAGGATACCCTCTTGCTACTGCAAGTCTTTTTGAGCCAGAAGTTCAGCCATGTATCCGACTGCAACCGTTTATTCTTTTTCACAAAGATGCCATATGCATTCGAAAGGCAGATAGCTTCTTACTGTAGCTGTGGAAACAACCACCTCTCCCTGGTAAGCAATTAAGGTTTCCTCTAGCAAACATCGTTTTTGACAATTGTAGTTCGGTGCCGTTGCCTTTAAAGTTAGCTTCAATGGCTGAAGTAAAGACACCTTAGGAAAACCTCCTGCAGACAGCAGTCTTTCTTTAAAAAACGTGTTAAGTATGATTATTGTGCCTCCCCCCCCTTCCCCATCCACAAAATTCAGTTCAGTAAACCTTACGGAGCAAATGATATATCTACCATTCTTGTCAATGTCACGGCCTTGTGTCACGATGCCGAAAGGTATCTCCTCAAATTATTGTTCCTCAGTGGTTGTTTCTTTCAGAGCAGGCCTGTTGTATAGCTATTTGTTGAACTGTGTACCTACTGAATTAGTCAAAGACCTGGCTAAAACTATTTTTTTCTTTTCCACTTTACCCCTCCCCCAGACTTGCTTTTGTTATGTATTGGCTTGCTAATCCTTGTGTTGAGCAGTATCAGACATCACCTTTCTTGGGGGCACTTAGTCCACTCTTCCGCTTTCTTTGTCGAAGGGCTCCCTTAATAGGAGAAGTCAACAGGGAGGACAAAAGGGATTGAAAGTTGTATTTAATCGGGGTCAGAGAGGTGGTGTTCAGAGTGACGGGCCCACAGGCAGGCTGGCCTTTTATGCTTTCCGACGCAGATGGTCCCAAAGCATTCAGCTAAGTGAAGAGAAAGCTGCCCAGTGAAAGCTATTGTAGGGCAGCATCGTTACAGTTGAGAAGGGTTGCCAAGGGTAACTGGAGAGTATCACCAGCATCCTGTGATCACTAGTCTGTGCCATTGAAAACCTTAGACTGAGGATTGCTTTGGGTTCCTTAGCATCCCGACGCTCGTGCGTAAGCGGTAATATCTTCTGCTTCCATTTAAAAAATTAATGTCATTATTTTTTACTTTGAGGCACATAAACTGTAAAACCATTTGCATTTCTTAATTTCAAAATAGCCACCTTCTGCAGAACGTACAACTACTCGATTTAGAACATATTGCTTTTCTTCCCCTGGGGAATGGTCTAATAATATTTGAACTTATTAAGATAACGCTGTGTTTACAGAAACTTAATTTTTTAAAATTTGTCTGAGTGCAAGAACAGCCGAATTCAAGAAGAGAAGAGAAAGAAAAAAAGGAGGTTCTATTATTTGACACGGATAAAGCCTGCAGTCATGTGCAAAAGCTTTGGAAACTGTGCCCAAAATAACCCGGGGGATTACTTTAGTACCTTCTTTTGTCAAAACAAATAGTACATTGCAGCAGGTAAAATGTGCTCCCGACAAAACACTCGAATGCTTTTTTTGTTAAACTGGAACCCCGCTGGTTTTTTCTGTTGAAGCCGTAGATGTTCAAAACGATAACTGTACCATAAGTCTGGCGTGCAAGCCCATTTGAAAGTGTCAGCGTGTGTAAACCTTCAGCGAGAGCGCGCCGTGCCCGCGAGAGCCTGCACGCAGGGGGAGGTGAGAAGCATGGAGCTGGACACACGTGCCACAGGAACGCCTTGGCTGCACAAGTAAGGCCCTGGAATGCCCGGATCCCAGCTTTCGGGCCCAGTCCTCAGCTGCGTGTATCCGGAAGGGCAAGGGTTGTCCCAGGCCCGGTCTGCCACTTGATCCGGAGCCCGTCGGGATCCAGCCGATCTCCTGGCCCTGCAGCTGCAGGGCACGGTGCCCTGCCGAGGGCTTTGGCTGGGAGGCAGCTGGGCCACCCACCGGTGCCTTCCCATCCAGGGGATCTCCAGCCTGGTGCTGAGCCGGCCCTGCAGCTTATTTGTTCTGCCCGAGAAATGAAAGGGGCGGAAGTGGGAGACCACAGCCTGCCTTTGTTTTATTATTTATGTTTTCTCACAGCCATTATTATCACGTAGTCCTCTGCAATTTACCGTGGAAGGATCATAAGACTTCCGCTTACGCGTCGTCAGTCATACTGGCTGTATTTACGCAGCGAATCGGCCAGCGGTTCTGTGGAATTCCATGTGTGCTTCGTAAAGCAAATGGAGGCTCGACTAAAAAATTGGCCATTATGGATATTGTAGCACTCTGGTAGGTTTTTAACAGAGGAAATGTTGTGTACGATCAAGCAATTTATATTCTCTTTTTGTTCTTGCCTTTGCTCCTCTCCTGCTACAGATCACCAACGCATCCCAAACTAACTGTGTTTCCCTTGAAATCCGTAGCAGCACTGAAATCTCTTTTGGGTTTTAAGTGCCCTCCAGTTGTCTATTCCATGTCAATAGAAAAATACCTTTTGATTATTTTATTTTGTGTGTGTGTGTATTTTTTTTCTGGGAGGGTTTGGTTTTTTGTTTTTTTTTTTGTTTTTGTTTTGTTTTTTTCCTCCACTGCGTAGCAGTGGTGGAGGGGGAGGAAATACATGTAAAAAAAAAAGAGTGTGAGAGAATTTTTATTACGGTACTCAGATTGCAATGGAAAGAAAGGGTTATGTAGGATTTTTTAACAGTGACAAACCTTGGAAGTCAAAGTGTAATCTTCATTATAATGAAACAAAAATAATGAAGGCTGGAGGCAGGTATGTAATTCAGAGAGCATGTCATCAGACACAATAGCAAAAAAGGAAACGAGTGTTTCTACAACTCCTTAGATATGTTCTTTTCAAGCAAGCAGTTAATTTATCATTCTTTATATTTCCAAGAGAGGGAGGTGAGTAGTGCATTCCCTTCTGAGATTAATAGTGAGTAGATGGCCCCCCTCATTTCACTCATTATAATAATGCTGCTGAATGGTATAAAGTTTTGTTTAAATAACTGGTTTGCTTAGATGCATTTCTGTTCAGTGTCTGCATTTCTACTTCTGTACCGTGTTTTCATTTTCTAAAATCATTTCAAGAGTTTTAGTGAATCACAAATTCCAGCTTGTCACTCTCTTGTACTTCCCTCTGCACTTCTCTTTGAAAAAAAGCATTTTAAAAGTTACCTTTTTAGCTCCTTCATCACTGAACTATTGATCTAATATGAACACAGACTAAACTGAGGCAAATGTACAAGCAAGGAATTTCATATTTACTATCTTGACATTTTCTTGGCAATTTGTATATGATTTTCAACCTCATACAGTAGAATTTTTTTATGCAAAACGTATTTCTGAATTCAGTCATACCAATTCTTCTGAATCACCAATGTGCATTAAAAGAGGGGACAATTGCTAGCACCCAGGAATTTCCTTATTGCTCATGTGTCAGAGATTTCAAATACAATGATTTGAGGTTATTCGTAGTGCACATCTTAACTGCCATACGTGTTAGTATTCTGCTGTCTTTTATCTTGCCTTCATTTTGGAAGACGAGTATATGGGGAGAGTGTTGTGAGCCTGGTTGTAATTGGTGTATTTTTATAAATTGTGTATGCAGCATCAGAGCCAAACCTTTGGGTAATTCCTGGCCACCAGAACTAGGCATGTGTGTAAAACCGTTTGAGCGTGAGGTCACACGTTACTGTATAGATGAGCCCGTTTGGACTTGGTTATGTACTTTTGGCAGTGCAGCTCTGTTACTAATGTAATGAAGTGCCGTTCCTGACCAAGATTGTCTCTGCTGACAACAGTCCCTGGTGCGGGCTTTCACTCCAGCCCAAATCCCTTCTGCATCTATAGCTTTTGAGGTTCAGGTGAAGACGTCTTGACCTTGACTCACTACCAAAACCATCAGTGTTGTTAAAAAGCAAAACAAAACAAAACAAAACAAAACACTCTTATACTGCGAGTATTTGGCAGTCCCATAAAACCACAGCAAATAAAGCCTCTCAGATGTGGCTATCATTTCATTATGAAGACATGACAAATAAGACAGGACTGCAGCTCTTCTCTTTGGAAATCTACAAATACTGCCTTCATGCAGTACTGGCCTGCAGTGTCGGCTCAGCACGCTTGATGACTCGTTGAAGACAAGAGGTAGATATGAATTGTCTTCTCTTTTGCCCTCTGACGTCTGCCTGGTCTGTTTTGAAGTTATCTGTTAAATGCTGCCATCTCCAATCATGACTATCTCTTGCAAGGTTTGTCTTGTGTTTCTGGCTCTCAGCTCTTCAAGACTGCATTAGGAATTGAATTCATCTTCATGAGATCTGTGGTGACTCCATTTCCCAGTTCAAAGTCCATACTGCTGAGGGGTTCAGACTCAGACGTGACGTTTTGTTGCTTTTCTTGTCTCTTTCCTCTATACTTAGAACCTAATGAAAGACAGTGGGAGTTAGAGAGAGTGTCTGTATTATTTGTTTTTAAAGGAGCAACGAGTTACTACGCTGCTCAGGAAATCTGGTTGGTTGCACATTTTAAATGAGGCATTGATAATTTTCTCCAGTGATGGGGCTAGTTTTTTGTGTGTTGCTAGGTTGAAGCAGGATCTGTTTCACAACCAGCCTTTCGTCATTGATTCGGATATCCTTTTTTTTTTGTGCAGAGAAAAGGGGAAAACCTGAATCAAAGATTTCAGAAATTACTGCCCTGACTTGCAATACAGAAAGCATATGCAGTAATGTTGCACAGTAGAATCATAACTCTACTGTGGTGAGCACTGTAAGGGACTTTCGCGTGATGTATGTGGACTAAACTGATTAGTCTTTATCAGAAAAAATTGACTTAAATCCAAACTTAAAAGAAAAAAAAGAAAAAAAAATCAGCGTGCAAGAATTAATACAGATATTTCAGTCCCAGGCGTGAAATTATCGAGCTGATTTAAGCAGACGCTTATCTTAAAGAATATTTCTCTTAAAAAATAAACACTGAAACATAAGAAATTTGCTTTAATCAAAGAAGATGCAAAGAGTTTTTAAAAAAGTCTGTAAGCATGAACTGCATAGATTTTTTCAAACAGAGCTGCAGCAAGTTGAGAGTTGGAGGCACTCTGAGTTCAGGTGAGAACAGTCTGCATGCAGCCCTCCTCCCAGCTCTAACAACGTCAGGAAGGATTGTTATTAACTGTCTCCTAAAAAGCTAATTTTAAAATAATTTTACTCAACTATTCAGTAGTTACGTTGTTTGATTCGTTTTCATCGAAGGGTTACTGAACTCTCAGAATTAAAATGCAAAAAAAGAAAGTTACAACCAAAGAGGTTTGTGAGCTCTGTTTGTGCAGCGCAGCTGTTAACTCCTGAATGCAGCCATGGGTCATGGAAGTACTTGAGCAGTGTCCGCCGGGGTAATGTGAGTCAGGCACTTCTTTCTTGATCTGATGTTCACTCACCATTGATTATTTAGCCAGAAGTTGGAAAAAATTATTTATTTTTTTTTTTAGAAAACAGGACTTTCGAATTTTAATGGCAATTGTTTGCAGCACAGTGATAAGGGCAGTAATTACATCCAACACAGATTATGTTTATATATCACCTCTTTCTAAGTATAAATCAGAGCACGGAGTACAACAAAAAGCACTGTGGTTCTAGTTTAATGGTTGCTGGCTATTGAAACTTGGTTAGTAGTGCATTCAGAGCATCTGCATTGCTGTTGTCTAATTGCAGTTCACTGAAACAGGGCATACCTTTCCTCTGACTTCTGCTGCATGTCCGTAGTGTTACCAGAGATGCAGGAGTACGGAATCAGATTATATCATTTTTGGTGTCAGCATTTTGGAGTAGTCCCCGGTAAAATGCTTTAACCAGTCCTTGGTATTAAAAAAAAAATTAAAAATAAGGTCTGCCTCCATCTTTCAGACTCCGATAATCCCAGGCTAGAACAGCACAACACTTCACCTTCGTGACTGGAAAATTTGTGGCAACTGTCCCGTACAGCTGAGTGCACGGGGAAAAAATGAATTGCAGGGATAAACGTCTGGCACTGGGAGCCACACTGGTCAGTTCCAGCCATGCCCTGAGGCCCTGGTGACACTGGGTGCAAAAAGGGCAGATGGCCAGAAAGGAACCTTTCTGCAGCAGCGTTTGGGAGTGTTGGGACTGTCCTTCCTTGCCTTCTTTATGATGGAACTATGGGAAGAGGTTATCAAGGACCTTAATTGCTTGAAAAGTCTCCTTGTTAGAGGAGCCTCACATGTCATAGATCTGGAAGAAAGCTGTCCTTTTCACTAACGTAATTAAAGTCCGTATTGGGTTTGGTAGAAATGTGGAGGTTTTTCCTGTTGCTGTGGTATCTGCGAGGAGGGAAAAAAGTAAAAACAAGAAAAAAAGAAAAAAAAAGAAACCAAGACTGTAAAAGCAATCTGAAAGCATAAATAAGTACCTTTTAGATATTGCATAAGACACGTTTGGCACAACTGTGTAAGTGCCAGCTGCTCCGTGTTCTCCTCCGCAGGCAAAAGACATAAGCTTTTTTTTTTTGTAACAAAGGGAAGATATACCTGGTCTTTTAAAAGTACCGTGGGAGGATCTGGAAATAATATTATGTGAGGATATTATATTACAGGGGTTATTATTGGGATAATATTATTGGGGATGGACTCGATGATCTCTGCAGGTCCCTTCCAACCCCTACAATTCTGTGATTCTGTGAGGAGCTCCATTTCTTGATCCTTTGCAGGCTTCACGAGAGAAAATTGACTTCATTCTGTTTTACTGTTGGGCAAAGACCTAGCAGGGAGAGCGGGCTGTAGTGAGAGATTTGCAAACTGTTTTAGTCACGAACCCTCTGTCAGTAAAAATTCAGCCCACAGCCCCAGTTTATGTATATTTGTTTGTGGTTTATATATAATGTATATATACTTCTGAGTGGATATATCATTTATACTACAGATCATAAGCTAAAAAGGAGGTAAGAAAGGGTGAGAGAGTTGAGATAAACTCTTAAAAATACATCTCCTTTTAATTTATTAGAGGTATAAAATATATTGGTTCTACGTATGCTCCTGTTCCTGCATGCAGTGTCCGGTGCACCCTCCGGGCAGGGTGTGTGCCCCCCACTCCGGGAACCACCATTCCAGTGTTCAAGGGAAAAAGAGATGAAATCTTGGGTCTCAATTTTATTTCTTGTGGAAAATGTTTAGGTAAGAAGAAATTATATAATCTTGTTGAGAACTGCTGTTTGCTATTTGTAAGCAAAGGTTACTTTTCCTTTTCCCCTCTTTCCCTCTCTGTTTTTGTGGGGGGAAGAGGAGGAAAGAGTAGCATATTTTCTGCTTTGGTCCTCAAGCAAGTATAAAACCATCCCACTAGCCAGTAAGAATTATTTAGCAAGGCCAGCTCATTTTCCATTGCCCTACGGTTGTATTTCCTAGTATACTGTATTTCCAGTATGAAAGATTACTGGGGAGCTCCACGCTTCCCATTGCAAGCAGAATAATGAAGTTTATCATAGTTATTTTCTGTTCCAAGTAAAGGATACTTTTACTTTATACAAAGCAAAGTATACCAAAATAATGGGTTCTTCGCTGCATTTCAAAGCATAATAGAATTCATAGGAAGTATGAATCCCGACTCTGCATCCTCAGCATGCTAATGCTGTTTGGCACTGTTAAGTCTGAATCATTTAGTGATCCTCTCAGCTGTTTGAGAGTGATACACATCTTCTCCAGGACAGCTACAGACCTCCGTGACAGTGACTCTCAGACAAATCACAGAACCACAAAATCACCAAGGTTGGAAAAGATTTCCAGGATCATCCGGTCCAATCATCCACCTACCACCGATATTGCCCACTAACCCACGTCCCTCAGTACAGCATCTGCACGTTTCTTGAACACCTGCAGGGACAGAGGTGTACATAATCTTGATGTGCACTTACAAACCATGAGGAAGGTGCTGAGATGACATTTTAGCCTTTGTGGTGAATGCTTTTGGATATGGGCTAAACTGAATCTGCCTGGATCATATGAAGATCAGAAAAGCAACATCAGAGCAGAGCATTAACCCGTGAGTTTTCTTCTCATTAAATGACTTCATGCTTTACACCTCATCAGCAGCATCCGTGATTTGTCACTATGTGATGGGAGACCTGAATTGTTCTTAGGTCACCTCTCATGTCTTGGTTGTCCTGTCAAGCGTGAGTTGGAGGAGGATGATGTGGGCACGGCAGTGCCGAGGCGCAGTGCGTGCCTCCCACGTGGCAGATGGGGTGGTTTCCTCTGATGGATCTTTTAGCTTATGGAAAACCCATGAACTGAAATTAATTTCTTCTACTGAAATGCAGAAGTGTTGTTTTCAGTGTGAATATTTAGGATCTTCTGCACGTGTTTTTTATTCCTTCTTTGTTACAGTCCTTAGAAGACCAAAACAGAACTAGGGATAAATCTGAGTAGATGCCACCTGCTCCAGGTCTCCACATTATCTTTAGCTCAAACTGCATTTGTGCTCTCAGAATAAATATAATGTTCAGCATGGTTTTGATTGAATTCTTCAGTATTTGTTTCACCCGGGAGTGAAGGTAGTCCAAACATCTCCATGTTCTGTTGTGCTCTACTGTTAGGCTGCTAATGATCATTGCTGAGATCTAAACTGCCTTTAAAGACTCATAAGCGTTTTTGGGGATGTTACAGTTCAGTACCCAGGGGGTTCACACTTCCACTTGCATCTTAGGAAGCGCTGAGGCTTTTCCTCCGTTGTATCTGTGAAAACACCATTAGAAACTGTGGGCACTGTCTAAGTTCTGTTTGGTTAACAGTCTATAAATTGCTTCTCTTACAAACAGCAGAAGGGCCGAATCAGAATCAAAGCACAAAGGCTGCACAGTTCATTTTAATGTTCCTGAGAAAAGAATGAGAAAGCACTGTCCCCTTAGGAGCCATTCCATCCTGGCCACACCAGCTTTACATCATCCTGGACGCACTTTGGTCTTTTTTGTGTGTTCCATCTTCCATCTCTGTATGTAGGAGACTCATCTGACTTTCTGTACAGGCAGGAATTGTTGGAACCGGAATGATTTCACTTGTCTTCACCTAGTGCACAATATTAATTAAATACTAATATTAATGAAAGCTGAACCTAAATTCTAGCCCATACTGAAAGATTAATAATAACCCTGTGCTGAAGTACGTTTGTCTTTTTAACTTTGTTAAACATGTTTTAGATTTCAGAGCAAAAATAGAGACGAGAGCCCAGATTAAGCTATACGTATCCCAGATAATCCTCCACATGATTATTCTTCAAACTCGGGACTTTAGCTCCATGTTTCTTCTGAGCAGCAGCATGAAAAGAACCGTGCTGTTTTGCTGAAAGGCGGTTGGTGTTTACAGTTTACTCCTTAGGTTTGTGCTTCAGCTGAAGTAGGAAGGAGTCATTTCCAGGGAGCTTTAATGCTGGATGCCCTCCATTTTGGCGAGGAGCATAATGTTGTGACCATGTCTTTTACGGTATTTTTTTCAGGCACAGCAGCTTTGCCAAAACAGAGACCTCATTCCATGACACTTCATGGAATTTGTTCCACCCTTTACATTTGTATCTGCTTTGTTTTATATTGATGCAATAAAGGTGTGATATGATGCCAAAATAGATTGACAAATCTCAGCTGTAGAATTTCCATTAAAACAGTACTGGAAAAGTGAACTGAAGTTCTCTTCAGTCTCCAGTCTTACACACTAAGTACCATCTTAGCTGTCTATGTGGAGGAGTCTGTAAATTCGTCGAAACAGTGGGTAGGCATTGGTTAGGCTTTGGGACTCTTAACGTAGATAACTGCAATAGATACCACTCTTCAAGTGCTGATTAAATGATTGAGATTTAGCATGCTCATACAGCCTCCAGCTTTGCTTGCAGCTGCTTCTCTGGTAAAGGTCTGTATCACCATTTAGCTGCTGCACGATAACAATCCAAAAGCTAAAACTGTCCTAGTGATGTACTATAGAACCAGTTCTGGCATCCTACTGATCACATCAGGAATCACCTCCGTGGAGACTAAGCTTTCCATCTGCTGTGCCCCCTGGCCATAATGCCCGAGTTCTGCCTGAAAATGGTTGTGTGAGGGGTAACTGGGAGCAGGTTTACAGTGGCGTTCAGTTTGATACTGCAGGGTGTTGTCAGATGAACGGCACCGAGAGTGAAAGTGATTGTTCCAACTTTGAAATTATAGCTGTATCTCAAAGGGGCCTTTTCACATATAGTTTGGATCCAGCACAGCGCCATTTTTGTCAGTAGTCTTGTCCAAACTTCCCTTTATTTTTCGGCTGTACTTCTAATTTTAAGTGTTCTTGCATTTCAAATGTAATCCTGAGCTAGCATTCATTATTTTTCTCATGAACAAGGGTTGATGGAATGTAAAAGGTATTTAAGACAGCTTAATCAAACAACTAAAAAGACTTTGTCTCCAAAGTAAGTTGCTAGTCCTTTTCAAGCATATAGGAAATAGCCAGAAAACAAATTCTTGATGTATCCTGTGGGAACAACAGATTTGTGTTCAGTTTTTCCTTTTCTAAATTAGGAATCGCAGTATAGACGTTGGAATTTCTAACTGATGTATTATACCTTGTTCTCTGGTGGGAATGAAATGTTCATGTTTGCCTCCTTTTCTCTGTTTAACGTTGACTGCTGTGAACACTAGGAAGAATAACCCTGCAGCTTTTCTATTTTTTTTTTTCTTTTTTTTTTTTTTTAATCTATTCATTTTATACTTCTACAGACAGATTTCTCCCTGGGGTGAAACAAAGGTTAACTGAAATTTCCTCTGTTGTGTACCTGAACGAATCAGCAGTTTGAGAAGGAAATCCCATTGATGGGCAAAGAGAGTGACAGGCTCTATTTAAAGAATTCCCCCGACTGTGTGGTAGACCAACCATGCCATGAATTTAACTGTTCCTGTGGTCCCCATACTTGTACCCACCAAAAAGAGAGAAAAACCTACTTTGTTCCGCAAACGTTGCACTGAGCTTTGAAAATCACGAGCCACAGAGTTTTGTGAATTAACATTTCCAGCAGTGGTCAGGTCTAACAGAAGCAGTATTGATGGCATGAGACAGAAAGGAGGGACAGCTGTGTGAACGTGCATGTTAGAAAAAGCAAACTGTAAGCTTGTATTTTAACGTGTGTTGGCATTTCACTCGTTTCATGCTTTTCAGAAACACCATGCTGGCTCAGTGAAAGGCTGCTGAAAGTAAAGCACTGGAGGTGTTTTCTCACCGACACGCAATGTGTGCTGCTGCTCGTGTGTCTGCACGGACCACACGTGCATGGTAGGGCATCGGAGGCAGAGGCAGCAGTCTCTCTTCGTGGTGAGGAAATGTCTCCAGCTGAACTTCTGTCTATGGTACTGACTGATATCCGTGTGGGAGTTATGGCTCTCTTAAAGTTCTCAGTGCTAAAGAGGTATTGACCTGTAACCCGTTACAACAGCAGGTGTCTAATTGTTAAGTAAATCACCTTTTGCTCGTCCTAAAACACTGTTTGTTACTGCAGTGGCAGCCAGCAGCTGTGAAATTATAAATATTGTTCACAGAGAAGTCTGAAACAGTCCTTACCTCGCAGGTCCTACAGTGGGCTGTAATTAGGGCCCTGCGTTCTGTAATGTTCTTGTATTAATTATCAGTCAAAGGCCAATTTTTGTTGCTCGGCTCTGAAATGTATTTTCCCTTCAGTCTGTGTGGCAGATTGTCACAACTTGAAGCACCCATTTCCGTGGGCTGCTGATAAAATACAGTAAATGAAATGGCTGCATGTATATTCCTGCTGTAAGGGGCCTGTTTTTCCATTTCACAAAAAGGGAGTGTTGCATTTGCAAAGCGGAGCAGCCAGGCTCTACGGTTTCACAGTGGTTTTATATGCAGTAACCAAACAAACCTTTGCAGGGGAAGAGAGCCTGGCAATCTTCTGGCTCCACTAAGTGGAAATAAAAGTGTAACTTTGGAAGAGGTAAAAATCTAGACAAGCTCGCCCTGTTTGCACACTGGGGGCCATGTGTTTGGTTGCTAGGATCAGCAGCAGTACAAGATGTAAGAGTACATTCTGAGTAGTTTATTGTTTGTTCCAGGTCATTTTTTGTTCTGCGGAAATGGATTGTTCCTCTGGATAACTCCAGGTTCTGCCTGCTCATCGTTGTCCCTCCTCCCTGCCTGTCCCCTTCTTGGAAATGAAAGAAGGAAAGCTTGAAAGCATGTTGAACAGTAATTGTAAATCTGGCTTCATCTTGAGCCCCGCTCTGAGATTCACATTTTCATTCCAGTGGAGTGATATTTGTGAATCTCAGTGATCTTGGAACATTTTTCTTCTAAATGAGAATAAAGTTCTTGCGTACTGTGCGTGCTCTGGTAGAGGGCTCCAGGACAGCTAAAGATAGTGCTGTATAAAGGACGACCTTTGCACAGGGCTTTCATTCCAACCTAAACTGCATCATGCATCCTGTATGCCATTTTTTCTGACCTCTGTTTTTCTGTCATTTTGTTCCGTGTTCTGCAGCTTAGCAAGGCCATTTCTTCCAACTGTGAAGAAAATAACTTCGTAGAGGAGGCATAGACGTTGATATAATTATTTTTAAAAAGATAGCTATTAACAAATGAAGATGAGAAGGGAGAGTATAACAAATCTTTGAAGGTGTTCTGGAGGGGTTTTCTTAATTCACTCACAGGACCCTTTACATCATGTCAGCTTTGTTTCTGCAGGATGACAGTACAATCTCCTCGCAGAGCTGTGGGGATCGTGGCAGAGATTATCTGGATAGCTTTAAAACTGCTGCTGCACTGAGGTGCTGTAAAAGAGGAGGAAAGCACTTCTTCCCTCAGCTCTCGAGGCAGACAGCCATCCTGTGAGCGTGTTCCTGTCTGAGAACAGTGACGTGCTTTCACATCGCGCTTGGCGTGAGAAACACCAGGTAGCAGGTTTTGTTGTGCTGATGTTTACCAAGGAGCATAACTCAGCAGTCACCGTATATATTTGTTCTGCGTCTGAGCTCAGGTCAAAATTACATTCTCAGTCCCGGGAGGGGATCTGAGGCTTCTGGTTGGAGTTGTGGAGGTCCCAGAGCATCTTCCCTTGGCGGTGCCCAGAGGTGGTGGGTTGGACTGTGTCCTTGGTCTTACATCCAAGTATGGAGGAGTTCAGTGCTGGGGGAAGAGCGTGGGGCAAAGTGCTCTGCTTGTGCTGATGGGCATCGTGCTGGGAGGCAGGAGCGGGGCAGGAGGATGGCTGGCAGGAGGCGGAGCCGATGGAGTCGTAGTGCTGTGTTGCACGTTAATGCTTTTCTGAGTATTTTCTAATCCGAGCCATTTGAGTTTCTAACACGAGTAATTCTTTAATCATTATATCACAGTTTTCCCAGGGAAGATGGG
>JAOWBP010004700.1:59121694-59147131 GCA_028571105.1 Tragopan temminckii | reverse complement strand
TTGCATATGGTATGATTTTAGTTGCTGGTCACCTGTCTTTTACTGGAAATCAATAATATAATCAAAATTAGATAAATCTGTGGTGTTTTCTTTTTTCCTAATAATTGTAATTCTCGATGTTGCAATTTGTTTTGACAACACGTACAGATGTTTCAGATTCCAGTTGTTGGTAGAGGACAGAACACTTGGCGTTAGAAAGCCTGCAGACATGTGGGATTTACTCACACACTGGCTGTAACGATTACTGTGAAAGTATAGGCAAAGCAAGCTATTCTGTTGACATGAATCCTCTGTGATGGTGAGAAGGGTACCGTGGTGTTACAGCCGCAGTGAGAGAAGTAAACACTATTGACATGCAGAATTTTGAAACGGCTCTTACTGCATCCCTGTTCTTTCAGGGTTGTTTTTTTTTTGCCTTTTATTTCCTTTTGATTTTTCGTTTTTCCTTCCTCCAGTCCCAGGTCTGTGTGTCAGAAGGTCATGGTGTGATAGCTGTTCATTCAGTGTGCTGTTCTTATTTATTGCACCTTACCAGACCCTGTTCTGAAATAGAGTTACTTAGATTAGTCTTAGCTGCTGTGGTTATGCATAAAGTCATTTTGGCACGTGGCCTTCAAGAGCCATGCTGAAGATGTAGAATTTTTGAATTCACAAGGAAGAAGGGTATATCTGGGCTGTGTGTTAACTTCGTGTTCTGTATGCTCCCACTCGGGCAACCCAAGTACTTAAGCTGGCCATGCTCTGCAGTCAGCTCTGGATTCCTTACATCTGAACAAATTGGAACTTGCTTAAGTTTATACCCTAGGGATGAAAGGACAAAAGAGGGTAGCATCAGATATGGTCGAACTGGTAGTTGAGCATATCCTGATTTTAAGGTGGATCACATTGGCTGACAAGCAGGTTGATAGCATTCCTTTCCTGGAAATAGAACTTGTTTCTCTGTTTGGTACATTCAGAATCTATATACCAATTTCAGTAACATCAGTAATCATAATCTGAATATACTGTGAAAAAATATCCATAAGTTAAGTATAATTCGTTGTATCTTTTTTTTTGCAGGAGACGCTGATGTGGACTGGTCCATCAGTAATAAAGATCTAGAGGTAACACAGACAACCAGATTGTTCGATGTTTGTTATATTTGTGTTTTTTAACAAGCTGACCGAAATAAGCAGAATTGGAAAATCCATCTGTGATTTTTGCTTGGAAGCCTTAAGAATGTCATTCCACTGGCAGCTTAACCCAAGCAGTTGTTCATTAGGAGGACGTTCACTTGTTAGGGAAGGCAGACAAATAGTGGTGGAAGAGAAGAAAGGACAGGAGCTCCTCAGCGATGAGAAACTCAGTTCTTCCTTCCCAGTCTCTTTGAAGTAATTGTTTTATGACAGCTCAATCCTTATTCCTACTGTGGCACCAGAAGTCTCTTGTGGTTGGTTGGTCCTCCTGCAGTTCCTGAGGAAGGGCTCAGCTCAGCCATTAATGCTATTAGGCTGTAACTTGAAGCATTTGTGGAGGGTACCCTGACACCCAGGAAGAGTAAGCTTCAACTAGAAGGTCCATCTCCTCTGATTTCTCTTTCTAAGATCTGTTACAGTTTATGTCATGCATTCACAGAACAACAGAGGTCAAAAAAGACCTTAGGAAGCCACCTCACCAACACTCCTACCCAGGCAAGTTGCCCAAGGGTGACATTAACAACTCTTTTCTCATAAGAGAACTCATGTTTTTGTACTTCTGTGATTTGCTTGTCCACAATGTTAATTCAGGGTTGTTGGTTTTTTTTAAATATCTTTTTCTTTAAAAAAAAAAATTCCTTTACAATTGCAGGTTTTCTAAACTTACATGGTATTATACTTCGTCCAAGTTTCCCTCAACGTGTTCCAGAGAACTTGTGACTTGAATTTGCCATTACTATTAATTATACTTGCATTCTGATAAAAATTCCAGTTCATTAAGAAATTGCACACTGAATAGAAGTGTTTCAGCTGACTGAGAGAAAGCAAAATGTCATGACTGTAGTTTTAAACAGTGAAAAAATCATGTCCTGAACTGAAAGTTTGAGCCAGACGGTGCCAGTCTGTCCAGAACAGAATTGTCCAGTTCAACTCCAGATATGTGAATTGTGTTTGTGTTAGATTACTAGCTGAACACTACCAGCAATGACTTTTACACGCTTCTAGCAAACCATGAGTGGTTTAAATGATAAATGTACTTTTCTCTTTTTTTCTCTGCAGGCACAGATCTGTAACTACGCAAGTGTGAGGCGCACAAGCGTTCGGTACTACACAGCCGACAAAAACGTTACCTGCAGAAACTGTGGTAGACCAGGGCATTTGTCCAAAAACTGTCCTGTTCCAAAGGTAAATGCAATGTTGCAGATTCAGCTGTCTTACTTTCCTGCTTGCTGTTAAGAATTTTGTTTCAGTGGCTTGGGGTTGAAAGGTAGCTTGCACAAGATCGGTTTACTGTATGAAATTAACCGTCTGTTCTGAGGAGGTTGTTGCTTTTATAAAGAAATCTGTAAGTATAAGCAGGTTAAAAAGAGAGTAACAGTGTAGGTGTATCTTTTTCATAGTGTAAGACTAGTTTTAAGATATCAAATATTTTTAAAATTTATGTTCAAGGAGAGCATTAAGGACTCCAAAAATCACCTATCATAAATGAATGAAAGCAGATTCCTGTATGATGAACCACAATGCAGATAACGTTATAAAGATATGAGGAAGATGAAGTTGCTTTAAGAAGCTTGGATGGATGCCAAATGCTTGGAAATCTCCGATTCTCCATGAGTTAGAGGAGATGGAGATTTAAAAATTGGTCACTGTGTTGTGAAGAAATGGTGGCAGCTGCATGAGGGTCTGGATTTATCAGTCCTTGCAAAGCCTGAAAAAATCCACCCCTCAGTCCTTGAGGCCACTGCCTGCACTGAAACTTTGCGTATTGGTATCAAGCAAATTCCTTTAAAGCGTGTGTCCTGTGCCTACATCTCATGCAGTTGAAATGTAAGCTCGTGGAGTGAAGATGCACTCAGTCACTGGGAAAACTGGTTTTAAACAGATACAGCTTTGGTTCCAGAGTACCTTTTTTATGTTTGCCAGTTTGTGAGGGCATCCATGTATTTGCCTGAGTTACAAAGCACGGGACTAAGCTGGCCAGCAGGTGAGTCCCACCCAGCCACTCAGTCACCCATACTGGTGGGGCTGTAGAGAGCACTAGAAAGCCAAAGTACAAGAAGATGTTGGCTTGAGATGAAGACAGCTTAATAGCAGTAGGTAAAAAAACAAAAACAAGTGATGCGAAAGCAGTGTCTACTTTGGAAAACCTCCTCTGCCCCCGTTTTATTGTGGAGCATGATGTCCTGTGGTATGGGCTACCTCCATGGTCCAGCTTTCCTGGCTGTGTCTCCTGACAACCTCTTGCCCGTGTGCACCCAGTCTGTTGGCTGCAGGTCAGAATGGGAAACAGAGATCTTTGAGGCCATGCAAGTATTGTTCAGCAGTAGGTGAATGTGAGTGTGCTACCTACACTGCTTTTCAGCAAGCTAAAAGACATCTCCATATGGGCTAATATGAAGAAGAGTATCTCCATCCATACCCAGTGTAGTGGTTGATGTGACAGAGCACATTTACAAACTATGCCAGAATGTCGGTGTGATGTTCCCATGATATACTTCTGTTTTTCAGCTTTTGAGAGATTTCCTAAAAAATAAGTGCTCGTAGGGAGTACTGAACACTACTTACAGGAGCATTTGACAAGTACTTGAGATGCAAAGTCAAAATCAAGAGAATACAGAGAATCTATGCAGTCAGAAGTTGAACTTTTACTCTCTTTCTAGTCTGCCTTTGCTGCAGTTTCAAAATGAAACACAGGATGTCTGCAGTTCCTACTAGGTGGCAGGCATTTATTTAGGATGTTTTCTTCTTTATTTCCTCTTGTAATGTTTTGTTTTGCTTTCTGTAATCTTTTGAAATGTACTCCCTTAACATACTTCTTTTTGTGTTTCTCCTTAGAAAACTCCCCCTTGTTGCCTGTGTGCAGAAAGAGGTCATCTACAGAACACTTGTCCAGCACGGTTTTGTTTGAACTGCTGTTTGCCCGGCCACTATTTTAGGGAATGTCTTGAGAGATCCTACTGGAATAAGCACTGCAGTCGCTGTGATATGAAGGGGCATTATGCTGATGTGAGTACTGTCCATGACAGAAAACCAAAACAAACAAACAAACATTCACAATTGTTTTTGTGTCTGTCAAACATTGAAGTTTACTAGAACCACTGTCATTTCAGATTGTTTTTCATTTTATAAAGTGCATATCTGTATGAGCACGTGGAAATGTTGTAGTTACTTACATGAAAAGTGGTCCAAAGAAAACAAACTGGAGCACTGAAAGCACTTGATATTTAGTTTAATTTAGTTAAATTTTGTCCAGTTCAGTTAGGGTGATGAAAAATGTCAATTGATACAGTTTTGTAGTACTCATAACTCTTAGTAAAAAGGACTTTAAAACCTAGCAAATGCAGTTCCAGCAGTTTCAATGTGCTGGTTAAAAAAATCTGGGGAAACGTGCTGGAAATTATATGTGATAAATTAACTCTTTAAATGTAGTACTTTAGCTTACTATGTTTGTGTGTGCTTGGAGAACCATTGAAAATAACAGCAGATGGTAAAGAATTGAACATTTCTCATTTTTGTTGAAGAAAAAATGCAGGGAAGTTGAAATCAGAAGACGTGATGTGCTGTAAGCACATTAGAAAGAGGTGTAGAGTAGCCCTTTTGCTCTAGAAGTTTCAGATGACTTCTTACCATGATTACATATTCATCAAAGAAAAATATTAGAAGCTTAAATTAGTGTCTAAGTGGGTTTGGCATTTATAATTGTTGCATTTTACATTGCAAAT
This sequence comes from Tragopan temminckii, assembly GCA_028571105.1. Taxonomy (NCBI): domain Eukaryota; kingdom Metazoa; phylum Chordata; class Aves; order Galliformes; family Phasianidae; genus Tragopan; species Tragopan temminckii. The sequence continues at coordinate 59,142,234 of JAOWBP010004700.1, read as the reverse complement.
GTGCTTTACAAATGAAATGGAAGTGGTATATTTTTCTCTTAGGTAAGTAGAGATGAATAACAATTTTATGACAGCAGCTTGCAGAGAAGCATATCTCCAACCACATTTATGGACCTCAGCTTAGTTTGTTCCTGTTTGTTGGTAGAGTTCTGTCTTATTTTTGAACATGCAAGATGAAAGATAATGATGAAATCAATTGTATCTCCAATTCCATATCACTATGAGCAGGCCCATCATGTGTGTTCAGTAAGAGAATTCATGAAGTAGTGGAGGAGCTGGAACATCTAATGTCCAGGATCTACTGATACTTGTTTTAAGCCCACAAGAACCACAGTGATGTTTTCCTGCTTCCCTACTATCATTCAAAACCCAGCAGTTCCTTCTAGACCAGGATAGCTTCTGCAGACAGAGTGGACACCCTGGCCTGTAACCAGCTGTGGTACTTCTTTGTTCACATTATATTAAACTACTTCTATGTCAAAACAAAGAAAAAAAGTACGTAGTCCAAATGACGATCTTCATACTTTATATTAAAAAAAAAAAAGCTTGCATCTATACTCACAGTAATAAGGGTTTTGTTGACTGGGAATATGGAAACGCTCCTTTCGTATGTCTGTGAGATGCTTATTACAAGATTGAATGTTCAGCTTTATTTCCCATCAGGTCCCTAACTGTTTCAAGTTGAGCAGCAAAAGGGGAGAGAAAGGATCTCATTTATTTTGTAAAGAGGTGAAACCCCATGAAACACATGCTTTTTACTATTGTTATTTTTTACTGAGTGCTCAGACTTGTCTTGGATAAATGAGTGAATAACTTCAGCACAAAAACAGGTGTGGAAGTGTTAAAAAATATTCAAATATCCAAAGTGTACTGAGGTGTATTAAAGGCCATTCAGAAAAAGTGTATTCTCTATGCAGTAGACTAGATGCGAGGTGTAAGGTCATGGACATCTGCTTTCATTTGGGAGAGACCTTTTCCTCAAAACTTTTACTGTTTTAATCTGTTGTTACAGAAGCACATTTTTCAGTGTGAAATCTCTTTTCTTAGAAACATTCTTCTGAATGCATTTTGAAAGAAAGAAACTTTTATTTTTGACTGTCTGCCTGAAGCTGCTGCTACTGCCCGTGGAAGTTGTTTGACACCATACAGTAAGTGGTGATCAGCTCTACAGAAGTCAGGAATCCTGGTTGTAAGGAACATAGCATCATGCATTCACTACAGCTTATCCTGAAAGAAATCTAAAGATTTTGAACGTCATCACTGAACATTGCTGTTTGGCTGTCATGCAGCCCAAGTAAAAGCTTGTCTCAATATTTCGGATCCTGCATGTGCATAAAGAGAGATGTATATTAAAGGTATATATGTAAAACAGAATTTTTTGCAGCAATATAGGGTATTCACAAACCAGCAACCTTTGTTTTTGTAAGTATGGTGTATTTTAGAGCTGGGCGTGACAGTGTTACACATTTTTTCCTTTCTGGATAAACAATGTGAATTTTCAGTGCTGGGTAAGCCCTTTTGGCAAGAGTGTTCCAAACGTGAGAGAAACTGTTACTCAAAAATATTCTGTGATATTGGCAAGAAAGTATTCAGTCCTGTAGCAACTGGAAGCCTGGTAGAAGAGTAAAAGGGACTGGTAAAACAAGGAAGGCTTTCATGTCTCACTTCTATGTGTAACATGAAAGATGTGGAGAATTAAGGCAGAATTATGAAGTGATATCATCACTTCATGAATTTAAGTGATACTAGAACAGTGTTTGGAAAGGTCTTCTATTTATGCTTTTCTATTTGTGTATGAAGTTCTTCACAGCTTTTAAATGTGTGTACTTCCCATATACGTACATAAATAGTGCTGAAATATATTTAGAAGATACAAACTACATGAAGGTTTCTTAAATTAAAACTCTTTACTGTGAGGGTGGTGAGACACTGGCACAGGTTGCCCAGTGATGCTGTGGATGCCCCTTACCTGGAGGCATTCAAGGCCAGGCTGGATGGGGCTGTGAGCAACCTGGTCTACAGAGAGGTGCCCCTGCCTGTAGCAGGGGGTTGGAACTAGGTGATCTTAAGGGTGCCTTCCAACCCAAACCATTCTGTGATTCTAAGGTACTTCTTAGTAGGTCATAATTCAGCTTAGTAGGAGCTTTAGCTGTGACTGTAATGTGAAGATTTCTCTTTTAAGCTCAGAAATACAGGTAAAAAGCATGTTGTGTTTATTCTTTAACTTACTGTGTGTTCTCAGTAGCAGTGATGGTTGTGCTGCACAGACTGATAAGACAAATATAGTCTGAAGGTCTTTTTGTCTGATACGAACTACTATGAAATAAAACATGGATGAAAATACTTAGATGTAATTTAAGCATGTTTCTGTCTTTTTAACCTCATATAGTATTATGGTTTTGGTTGTCCCACAAATTCAGTCCTGATACATGTTAAAAAAAAAAAAAAAAAAAAGCAATTTGCACACAAAAATATGAGAAGGACCCACATTTGAGCCTTTAGCTTACCAGTCAAACATGGAAGCTTCCTGTGAAGTGCTGTTTGAGTGTCATTACTAGACAGGATGAGAGGGACTGTGAATTGCATTGTTCGTGTATCCATCCTGCTCCTGGAGGTCACTTGTTAATGCAGCAGATGTAAGAAGTTAAAGAAAGAAAACGGAGTGTTTGTTACAGGCTTACCGCATACAACTGTATTTGGGGTATGCAGGTGATGTTGTGTGTTTGGTAGATGCCAAACCATATATCCAGTACTATTTCTTTTTGTATTTGGATGTTATTTTAAGTTTGCTTGTCCTCTCTTAGCTGTACCTCTGCTTATAGCCAGTGTTTACAGTACCATTCCTTCAAAGAACACAAAGGGCATATTTCTACAAGCATTTTCTGGCAAGCAGTTAGAAATGCAACGTTGGGGAATTTTTATTGGACCCCCTTGAGGCAAGTTAAGCACACGTTTATGCTTAAACTTAAAGCTATTCAATGGAGATGGGTCTGCAGGAGTCTGTGGAGATGTGGCACCTGGGGACTTGTTACCCTACACTGGCTGGCACCAGCACCAGTCCTGTGCCGTCAGCGCGGGATGCCTCAGCCCAGCGCTGGGCTCAGCCCCAGTAGGTGTTTCTTTAAGTCAAGACAAGAAGCTGTATGACCAACAGATGGTCAAGAAGTGAAATACGGTGGCAGTTTTTAGAACAGGTCCCAGAAAGAGTGACAAATCAAGTGTTGGAATGGGCATATAAATACGATTGATGTGCGCAGATTCATTATGGCTTTTGTAAAGAAAATCCCGCTTCTTAGAAATCTCTGGATTCTTCACAGGACAAAGTCAAGAAGCATTTGTGTAAATATCATTCAGTTAACATAGTCGGCAAGTTCAAGAAGCCATGTGACAAAGTTTCTGACCAAAAGCTTTTAAGGAAACAAAACAGCCATGGATCAAGAGGATAAAAGTAGGAGATGCAAGTGTGATGTGGAAAAAGTGTCAACAAAAGAGTGACAGTATTTGCGAAGACGACTGAATTTAATGTGTCAGTGATATGAGCTAAGTGTGAAGAGCTGCACAAGAACTGTAGTAAATGCAGGGAGAGCACAATAAAATGTTGGATGAATTCTAGTAGCACTAAACGTAATGTAAAATGCCTGGGAAAAAAATAACTGCAGATTTACAGAGGAAGGAATGAGCTCTGAACTTACCATTACCATTCAGGAGTTAATTTTAGAGTTACAAGATATGATTTAAAAAAAAAAAAAAATCACTTCATTGCTCAGAAGCTGTGGAAAACAGCTGGTGAAATATTAGGAATCATCTGGAAAGCAATGGAGAAGTAGGTGCTATTTTGGTCCTTCTCTTCTGCATCCTTCAGCTCAGCTACCTCTTCGTCCTGAGGGACAGACGACAGAGAGAAGGGTCTGTAAAGATCTTCAAAAGCCTCCGTGACTGGAGGCAGTGATTAGGGATCAGTTGTTCATTGCTGATCTCAGAACAGTCATTAGGGAGCATCTAATGAAAGCAGGGGAGCTAGGTGCAGAAGAGGCAGAATGAGGTAAGAGACCTATGAGGTGAGGATCCTTACCAAGAGATGCAGTAGATGCACAAAGTCTGCTGAGGCAGGAGAGGAGGCTGAGACAGCTGGTGGGAGAGAAATCCCTGAAAGGTTATTGACTGAACACACAAACTTTATCCAGCTTGGACAGTCACTGTGATGAAAACATCTAGTTGTAGACATGTACAAGGGAAAGGAGGCATGCTTGCCTCAAATTCAAGCATCATGAGGCATCAGCTTACAGTTGAGACCGTGGGCTCGTAGTCTCTGCTCTTTTCATGCTGCAAACTGATTGTGATAAGAGATGTATATGTATACAGCCCCTGCTAATTACATTCTTTAAGGAGTTGTGAGAACTCTCCATGGAGCTTTATCAAAAACGCCCAGTTACTGCAGCTGTTCTGTGTGTCAGCCTTCCAGTTTTGATGTTTCTGGTGCCCATAGAAGCAGAGGTCAGAACACGAGTTCTGCTCTATGCGTGTGGCTAAGTGAGCTCATAATTCCTCCAGACAACCCAAAAAAGTTAAAATTTGTCTTTCCCAGAAAGACCGCTCACTTGTACTATGACACAAAGGATGCAGAACAAGCTGTCATGCACACTGTTTCAGAGTGACTCTTCACCATCATGCTTTTCTCAAGCAGTGAACTTGAGGCAACCTAAGGTGGTCCACTTAGTCAGACTTGAAAATGTTCAAAGTTATTTAAAACAATTTCAGGCTGATACATTTATTATCCATTATGGCAGTTACTTTCCCTGAAACAACTCTGAGAATGTATGGACTCAGATGCAGAGTTGTACTGGAAGCAGCTGAACCTGATGTGCCTTCATCAGGGAGGCCATGTAGCTACATGAAAAATGTGTAGCTGAGCAGTTTAAAAGTTCCAGGTGCTGCTCTGTTTGGCATTATGTTGCTCCCCTAGGAGGATGCATATATCCCTTGTTAAGTGCTGCTACCTTGTCTTGCATAGCTTTGTGTACACCCACATGTGTATATTCACATGGTGTGTATGTATATACATGTTTCTGTATAGTTAGGCTTGTACATGCACATATTGCAAATCCAATCTGTTCTGCAGGTTTGGTGGTATTTCTGATGGATGTCATGAGGCTTGTGCTCTACGGTCTCATCCGCCTGCTGTGAGAAAAGGACTTCCTAAAGAGGATGACATAGCAGAAAGGAGGCAAAAAGCATAGACAGAACAATGTTTCTGCTTACTCTTAGGAAAAACAAGTGCACTGATATACAGTGAGTTGCCTGAACTCCTCTCCCTTGGAACTGGCCATCAGAAGTGCCCAGACCTCCTGCCTTCCTCACTTGTGCTATATCTGGGGGGGCCTGATTGTGGCCTTCCAATCCTTGAAGTGAGTTTATAAGCAGGAAAGGGAGCAACTTTTTACACCATCTAATAATGATAGGACACGGAGGAATGGCTTTAAAGTAAAAGAGGGGAAATTTAGGTTAGATGTTAGGGGGAAATTCTTTGCTCAGAGGGTGGTGAGGCCCTGGCACCGCCGCCCGGAGACACTGCAGATGCTCCATCCCTGAAGGCACTCGAGGCCAGGCTGGATGGGCCCTGGGCAGCCCGATCTGGTGGCAGAAGGCCCGTGACAGAGGGCTGGAACCAGATAAGCTTTAATGCCCCTTCCACCCAAGCCGTTTTATGATTCTGGCTGCATCTGTTTATGCACACTACAGATGCGCCCTGGAAGCAGCGCCTCTTCCCAAAAGCCAGGCTGTTGGCAGCCTACTCATTTGTCCTGCCTGAAACGGCCTTTTCTGGCTGTTTAGACATGGTCAGAGTCTTTCTCTCAGCTTCGCTTGTGCCCCTGTCGCTATCAAAGTGCGTGCTGGTGCTTGCCAGCAGAGCTGTGCCATCTCTGGCAGTGCTGGACGTGGCTCTGCAGGCTGGAGGCATTGGGTGCTGGAAGGGCGGTTGTGCGCTGGCGTGGCTGGCACTGCTGGAGCTGCGTAGCCTCTGCCTTTACACATCCACGGGGCACCCTGGGAGAAAGCAGCTCTTCTGGCTTTTTTTCCTCGTGATCTCACTCCGCCAGCAGCGTTCCCTTGTTTCCACGCCCGCCCCAAGTCAATTTCAGTCTAATTGTAAGAGTAAGCAAACAGTGCCGTGAGTCGGTAATCCCCGCAGTCAAACACCTCAATCCCAGCGGCAGCGGGAGCGGTGTTGGCACAGCGCAGCTCGTGGGGAAGGGGCCCCGACATCTGTTTGCGCAGGAGCATTTCTGCAGCGACGCTTTGTGTGCTTTCCGCGGCGTCTCCCATGCGGAGGCGATGAAAAGTGTGTGTTTTGGCAAATCTTTTGTCTTATTGTGGTCGCTTGCAGCGGGGCAGCTCCTCGCAGCCGCCGCTTTGACAAAGCACCAGAGGATTCTGTTAAAAAGTTGTGTTTAGTAATTGTAGTCGTTGTGTCAGACCATAACTGACTCGGAGCTGAAGGATTTTTGTGAGATGAGTAGCTGTGCCAGCAGGGACCCAAGTCTCCTGGGCCAGGCGCGCTCTCATTAAGATTTGCCGCTAGCCGTGGCGGTGTTCGGCAAGTATGTGACGTGCATGCTGTTATTGTATGCTTGGCTTGTCAGCCTGCAGCTTTCTGACACTCACTTATGTCACTCTTTATTCAGAGAGGAAGAAGCTTTTGATAATTTGACAAGACAAGCTCTTAAACGATCTAGGTCATGGCCTTCACTGTCTGTGATTGTGAACATATTTCCTGAAAGCCCTGTCACTCATCACAGCTACATTTTCTCCCGGGGAGCCATAGGCCCGTCCCGGTCTCCTGTCAGCGCGTGCATTTTGGTTATTCATACGCCAAATACAGTGCTGGGGTTTCTCTCAGCATTTGCAGACGCCGCCGTGTTAGTGAGGCTAATCCTTCCCGCGCGGCGCTCCCAGCAGAGCCGCGTCCTGCGGCCGGCCGGCGGCGGGCCGAGGGAGCGGAAAGGAGGAAAGGCCGCTGAGCGCCGGTTTTGTGTTTGCTCACTGTTGTGGAAATATGAGAACTGGTGGCAAGGGCCTTGTCTATTGAGCACTTGAGTCCTGGGCTGCTGTCAGGGGCTGTTTCAGATTGAGTGTTTTATTTTCTTTGATGTTCACATTTGAGAATAGGGAAGTGGGAATTAAACAACAGATGCATTAAGCCGTTGTTCTGGTAAAACAATAATTAGCACCTGATAAAATTCAGTACGGGTCAGAACGCGCGGTGTATCTCGTCCTGATCCGTCCGGTGTGGCACGCCGGGCTGCTTCGTGTTTGGGTACGAAAAATAGCCGTTCCCAGCAAACCGAGCGCGCGCGCGGCAGAAGCATGCACGTATTGAAACAACGTGCGTCGTTTCTGAGGGACTGTTTGTGCTGGACCTGTGCGGGCGAAGCGCCCGGACGCGGCTGGACGCGCTGCAGCCTGCGCTGGGAGCGCTTTCTGCAGCCGCGGAGCGCTGCAGTGCTTTTAGGAGCAGGCACCTCTTGTGCTCCTACATGGGAGCGCTGGCACGGTCGGATCGCTGGGGCAGGAAATAAATGCAGCTTTATTTCAGTATAGCGCATCACGCTGCCAGCGTGCTTGTGCACTGAGAGGGCTTCTCATTAAACGAGGGCCATTCGTGGTGAGGTACTTCTAAATAAATCACAGCCTTGGTTGCTGTGTTAGTGATCTCTCCCGCAGCAAACCGTGTTGTTCCATTTCAGTATTCAGCAGTAATTCCTAATGATGTATTTTTTGTCGTTCTGTGAGGAAGGATACAGACAATAACTTCGAGGTAGTAAGACTCCCGGTTAAAAGCATCGCTTTTAAAAGGCTGTTGTTTAGCATCTGGTTTAGTCTATTGTATTCTGCATCTTATGTTTCTTAAGTGATCATTGTGATGATGAAAAGTATTATATTGAGTCACCATCTGCATGAAGAAATAGGCCTGGCCAATTTCCCCTTACCTTCGTCTCCCTCTCTCCCTTAAGTTCTCCCACAGCCCCCAGCACGCTGAGCGATAATAAAACTCACCTCTTGGTATCACGGCTCAATGGCTGGGATTTGTTAAGAGCTGTGCCAATTGTCGTTTCCCACTCTGAGTTTCAGATTTTCAGTATAAACAACGTCTTTGTGTCCAGGAGGAAAAAAAAAACAAACACAACATATATATATATATATATATATATTCAAAAAAGTAACTCATATTTTCTATTATTAAATAGCTGCTGCGTAGGTAAAGGTCATATCACAGAGTGGCATTTTGCCAGCGTATGACACCTCCTTGATTGCGATTTTTCAACCATATTAGTCTGGGGACACTGTGGTAATCGAAAACTACCCAGAACTAATGTATAAATAACTGCCTGCTACCCCTGTGCTAAACGAGCAGAAGCCTTATGCGTGGCTGGGGCCTTCGGTAGTTTTGAGGAGGAAGGCAATATCTTTGATACATTCCTTTTTTTATGAAGTAGGGAATGTTTATATATTGCATCTCAAAGCCCTGCGCAGGGAGGGAAGCCCTTTTGTTTGCATTTGGAAGCAGCTCGAGTTTGTTCGACCTGTCACTCGTTGCACTGCTTTCCTCTCTTGGAAAAGTGAGGCACTTCACACATTTTCTTCATAGAAATATTAACATAAGGCTCAAATATTTACACCCGCTGTTTGAGTAAGATGCAAAATATCGAACCATTACGAAGAACAGATTGTAGGTTTTTCTCCAGAAAATTGTGTTGCTCACAGAGTGAATAATAAATAATATAATTTCCATCACATGTGGGAAAAACTTACTGAATGTGCCATGGGGTGACTGCGAAAAACTTGGGTTATTTTTTGAGAGATTCGGTGGCTAATATTGATTGTGGTGTGTTGGATTTTTTTTTTTTTTTTTTAATTAGCATTCTCCGTCAGAATAAAAGAAGGCAGGGGTTGAGACGTGAGAAAAAATTATTCAAAATCTGAGTAAACGTTGTTAGTACCGATTTGCAAGTAGCCGAGAGGCTTCAGTGTTTGAAATCAGAGCTGCAGCATTTATGTTGAAGCCATGGAGAAACTGAGGTTTCTTCTTAAAATTCTGGAAATTGAGAGTGGCAAACCAGATTGGTAATTGTTCAAGTGATTAAGAAGTTGTTTTAATAAAAGTGTGAGTGTCTTAAACAAAAGCAGAAGACCTCCACTGAAGTAGCTGTGTACGCGCCCCTAAAGAACTGAACTGCTTCAGAACAAAGTGCCACTGTTCCTGCATGCGCTCATGGCGAGGATAGGGAGACAGAAATAAGCACAATTTTGTAACAGCGCTAAGAACCACGCAGAAATTACCCCCCAGCTTCGCTGATCGTTAACACGTCCTTGTTTTGCTGGAAGAAGAAAATGCACGTTTTCCTCTTTCCTTTCTTCTGCGTATTCCTGAGGTCTATTGTGTAACTGCTGTGGTTGCAAATCTGCTCTGTAAAAATTTCGACAATGGGCTGCCCCTACAAGTTTGTTTGCAAGGCTGGCAAGTTATGAAAAAAAGGAGGAGAAGGAGCAAGCAAGCCATTGCAAAAATTGAAACATGAAAGCAATCTGCCATGCTTCTTGTTTACAACCCATCTGACATTAGGCTGCTGAAGATTATTACGTGTAACAATTATATTTTGATTAGGACAGAGATTTGTACAAAAATACTAAAATATTTCCGTTTCTCCATGAAAAGAAGGTAGCTTGCGATTTTATTTCCACGGCACTCTATAAATGTAATAGGGCAGTAAATTTAGAATTTTAATTCATTTCTGTTTGCTTTACAGTATTTATACTTCTTATAGTTAAAAGCATGCTGCTCTCCCAAACTTGCAGCCTTCAGAGAAGAAGGGGAGAGCGAAAACTGTTACTGGCTTTCTGACAATGGCAGGGAGTGTGTTAAACCAGTGTAAAATTCAATTAAACTGTCTAGCCAGGTTTTTGAAGCTGAAATGCAGACCCTTTCAGTTAAGCTTCTTATTTTCCTGTGACCGACACCGGTGGATACTGTGTTATGCCAAAACCAACAGGCTGTAAAGCACCTTGTTTCATGCTCCTAGCTGATCAATATTTTTATTTTCCAGGCTTGCCCAGAAATATGGAGGCAGTATCACCTAACAGTAAGTAGAAACACCTTTTTTATTTTCTTCTACACCCAACCTATTTACTCTTCTGTGAACTGCTGACCAGAAAATATAGACAAGCATCTTCTGCAAGAAGATAATAAACATCTGAAGAGTTTTTGAACTGAAAAATGCAATGAAACACTGTCAGTGTTTTTTAAATATCTTTGGAGCTGACGATTTTGTTCTAATACTGCAGTCATTAAATGAGTGTCTTGCAGCATTCTGTCCTCTCAATGACTACATTTAAACATATAAAGAGAGTTAAATTTTAAGCTGAGGTGCATAGCAGAAGCACTGCCCCCATCTCAGATATCCCAGTTTCTAGCAATTACTCACAATATGACAAAGATCTCTTCTTAAAGGAATGAAATAAATCTCAACTAGAGTGTATTTGAGACATACACTTCATAAACTTTTGTAAATCATTTGCTAATGCCAAGAATATAGCTGTAGCTGCTTCTTTGGCATGCATTAGGTGATCTTTAATAATTTAAGCAAGAAAATAAAACTTTCTGAACTATAGCAATACGTTACTTACGGTTTTTCCTTGTATGTAAAATAGAGATAAAAATAAAACAAAATGCATACTAATTTGGCTAGTTAGTTAAACCGGGAACAAAAATTAACTGGCTAAGACAATATTTAATGGTTTGGCATCAGAAATCTTTAATACATTAATTTCTAAAATTGTCATATAAAAAAAAATGACTTTAAAGATTAGAATTTCTCCTGTTCATCTGAATCTTTGCTGCCACTGCTATCCAGATCTAACTCGTATCTATTTAGCAGTAATACATATTAGTCACTACTCCCCATTCAAGATCAGGTAGAAAAGTCTGTCCTTCATCTTTCCTTATGGGCTATTTGATGTGCATATTTTCTTAGGAGCAATAAATGGGGCATGTGGTTTATAATTTGTTGCCTCCACCACTTCAGAATAGCGAAATGCTATTTTTTTCTGGCTTTGCTTAAGTTGGTAATTTGAACAATTACAGAAAAGCTGTGCTGAAAACCTCTTGCCTGTCTTTCCTACGTAATGATTTTAAAACATTGGAAATTCTCCACTCTCTGAGCACTTAATCATATTATGGACGGAGTTGATATACTGTGTGTTAAGAGTTGAGCAAAAGGAGCATTTGCTGAATAATTTTCTTGCATTTTTTAAATTGTTTAAAGGCAGAAGGTAAACATTTTATTTCATAATTATTCCTAAGGATGCGTGTAGAAATGATTTCTGAAATGTTTGAGGTACCTGAAGTCTTAAATCACGTAGGTATGTTAGAGACAGCAGTGTGGTGGGTTCTCTTTTTAGTGAGGTATAGGATTTAGTTTTATTTTATTCCTGCTTTCCATTGACAGAACCTCAAAAAGCCAGTGACGTTGAGTACTTCAAAATTATTTTTGTAAGACATGGAGCAGCTAAAACGTGACCAAGCTGTTGCTGTGGGAGCATTTGAAGCAGCTGAAGTAGAAAATTTTAGCTGCAAATTTTGTAGAAAGTGTTCAGAGTTCTTCACCTTGTGCAAAAGTAACATTTGTCGAAAAGCTCTTGTAGGAAAGCAGAGCAGTTATGAAAACAAGTGTATTATTAAATACTATAATCACTATCTGTGCACTATTTAGAGACGCTCTGAAATACAGTCAAACACGGAGACACAAAGATAAATAGTCGTGAAGTCAGACAATAGCTATTGATAAATATTTTTTTTCTTTTCCAGCGGACTGTTAATGATCTGCATATAATCCAGATTTATGGTATCTGGGAAATAATTTGCACTTCTCAATTTTTGCATGGGAAAGACTCTTTATCACTCGCTTGAAGTTGCATTGGCAGTCAGATTAAGGCTGGAATTTTGAACTCTGTAGCAGAAGACATGTTTGATATTTTTGAATTAGGTTATACCTTAAGAAGTGGCATTGTATGAGTTGTTTAAATGTATGAGTCACGGCTTTTTTGCACTGAAATATTCTTTACATCCAAAGCAGAACAAATGTAAATAGCGCTCTTGGAAGACTTAAAACTTCTGTAACATAATAATGTATGTTATGTATATTTTAATAGAATTTTAAAAACTCTCATATCTACTCTCGTATTTACTCTCTTATCATTTTATTAATATTTCAGTGTAGGCATTGTTTATAATTTCCCTACTTTAGAATAAATGCTTTGATACAAACAGGGTAACTGTTAAAAGAGAAATAACACAAGTTTCAAAAAGCGCTGTTGTCATTGCTTCTGTGCTATGTAGGCTGCCTGGTTATTAACAAGCAGACAGGTTGCAGCGAGCTTGTCCTGTGCTTTAGTCATTGGTACAACCAATAGATTTTAACACTTTGGTAAATGGATCATGAGCGTCATACGTGCAGGTAAATATATGCACAAATAAACCAAGGTATTCCAGTTTTCAGTAAAAGACTACTTTCATAAAGCTACTTTAAAAGAGCCATTACAAAAATTGTCCAAATGTTCTGCATTATGTAAAGTATTCTTAATTAATTACTGTGAATGCTTGTTAAAAACACGCAGCGTTACACCTTTCTCTTTTGTGGAGCTCGTGGTGATTTTATTCATTATCTGGCTCTTTCCTAAGCGATGGACTGCCATCTATTGACTCATTGTAGCCCTTGCACAGAAATGTGGGTTGACTAGAACAATGACTAAATAACAAATCCAGTAAATCCATCCTGCTGGTGTGGATGGTGGTGGGTTTTTATTTACACGTGGCAAATTTTGGCACATTACAAACAATATGTTATGTGGGCAGAAATGTCTTGTTCTAACCAAAATAGACTAGCAATGCAAGAAATCTTACAAGCAGTCTAGATAGCAAAAAGGATCATAAGTGGAATATTTTAATTTGCCTTCTCATAGAAGATTTTGATATTGCATTCACTGAAGCTTAAATTTAAAGGCTCTGTGATAATCAAAACTTTGTGACTGGATGAGGTTGTTTTCTTTAAACTTTTTCTTTCAACTCTGTGAAGTGAAATTATTGTGTAAAAAACAAAGTCAGCAAAACAAGCCGGTTGCTGCTATAGTTTAAAATAGCATCTAACAACTTCCTTATGGCGGTGAAGGAGAAGTTTTACGAATCACTCTCACCATGTCTGCTCTCTGTGTATTTCTCCTACATTAGAAAAAGGAAATTGTGTTTGTCAAAACACATTTTAAATTTCTATTCATCAAATAGGTCAGTTTTGATACCAGCTTACGTCTATCAGAGAGGTTATTATCAATTCAAATGATAACAGCAAGATCTTCATTTGCAGGTCCAGAAGAAACAGTTTTGATCATGACTTACTGCAGGGTAAATGATAGCAAGTGCAATTTTTTCACAGGCAGGGCATTCGAAGTTTTTAGCAAACTGTTGTAGTTTATTAGGAGACTTAACTTAGGGTTTGGCTTTCTAAATGGTAGCTGCTCCACAAACCCAGAGAAATACGGCCCTAGCTCCGCAGAACACACATCACATCCCATTTTCCCACATCTTCAGGGCTTTGGGATGCTTCCTCACCCTCAGAAGGTTTGGCTCTTTTTCATTCCCTCATTCTTTTGTGTTTCACCCGTGAAGGCAGTTGCATTCATTCAGTGTTCTGTACTCAAATGGAGTCCAGTTTATAGCCGTGTATTTTCAGGGAGAGAAGTCAGTGGAAATACTTGAGGTCAAGGTGCCATACTATTATCATTTGCCGAGTTCAATTTTGCAGCATATTCTTTAAGAAAAAAAGGTACACAAGTGTCTCTCTGCATTTAACGTGGTGTTTGTTTGCCTAGCTGTGTTTGTCATGGCAGATTCCACGTTACGTAGCTCTGAGCGTGCGGGACGGACAGGCCTGCTGCAGGCCATGTCCATCGAGAGATGGCCATGTCCCACGCTAAGTATTAACCACGGATGGTGCTTGGGAAGGAGTGCATCTGGAGATGACACTCGGTTGGAGTCTCACTTCACGGAGGGAAGTTTGTTTCCACCCAGTGCCTGTCCACGTGTTGGAGGCCTGGGACTCGCACCAGCCAGGCCGGCTGCTGGCGTCTGTGGCAGACATGGCTGAAAAATGTAGAGGAAGACATTTGTAGTGCATTTTGGTGAGGGTGTGAGGCTGCACGGCGTGCACCTGGCTGAGGCTCAGCTCTAACTCTTCCTGTGTGGTGGCAGCTGATAGCAGCACCGGGGAGATGAAACAAAATGCACGGCTCTGCTGCACGCACTGCACTGCTTCGTTCTTCAGAGGGGCTGAAGGTACGCGGGAGGGAGCACAGCAAGGCCAGCTCCAGAGCAAAGCGGGGACACCATCAGCAAACAGGAGGTAATGCTGCAAGTGCTAGCATCGCTTTCAGCAGATGTACGTGAAGTAATGAAATTCCGTCCTTGAAATAGGCAGTGCCTGATCTTTGTTTTCGTCGTGTTTCTCAGTATACACACCCATGTTAAAAAACATACCCTGCTTAGATGGGGCTTTCTTTCTGCCAAGGCTGCCCATTTCCACCCGCCTCTTTCTGCCCTGTGCCGCTCAGCAGAAGGACTCCTTCCTGTCCCTGTCTGTGCTGCCCTCACCCAGATGGAAGCTGCTAGGCCAAGATGGCCACCAACAGAGTTTTACAAACACCGGAATTTTTCGGCTCGCAGAAGCTATCATTTAACTTGCTTTTTGACAGTTTGTTAATCTTACGTTTAATCCGCTTACATAGAAGAAGCTGAAGCAGGAATTGGCTGTTTTGGCCCTCTGTGCGTAAAAGTCATGAAAGGACAATGCACCTTTTGTGTTTAAATTTTGCGCTTGGGTTTCTTTGTGTGCCATTATTAAAACCCCCCGTGGCCTGCCGCATTTCCTCTGAGATAAAAACGTAAGCAATGTTGCTCACAGTCAGTCTGTATCCTTTAAATGTGGCTTACGGCAAATTTTAGATGTCATTCCAGGCCGAGATATTTAAGCCCGGGAAATTTTTTTCCTGTTTTGCAGGAGAGCTCTGTGGGCTTTGTGCCAGCGAAAAACAGGTTTAGGAGCATTTTTAGGAGGAGATTCGGCCTGAGTTGGCCATGCACAGGGATGGGGCTGCTGAGTGGCACTGAGCATGGCTGCAGAGCCAGCTGCTTTGCTCTTGGCATGACACGAGCCTGCCAGACCGCCAGGTTGTCATGTCTGTGTTAAATACACTGGATTTCAGAATTTGACAAGGTTAGCGTGGGATGTTTAGAAATTATTCTTGCAGATTGTTGTAAAAACAGAACTTTGTTTACTCCATGGACACTGTTGTGTTGTTTTTTTTTAATTTTGGAAGCACAGTGCAGGCTCTTGTGTGTCAACAGTCGATAGCCATTCGGTGGGGCAATGTGCAATGCAGTCAGCCCCAAATTGCTGGGAGGAGAACAGGAATACCTGGAAAGCGGAGGCGTCTCCACACTTGGCACGAGAGGGAGAGGTGACTTTGTGATGTTTTGGGTGCTGAAAGGTTTTGCATTTTCAGAGAATTTGTGATGTCCTTTTTCGCCAGGAGAAAAGTAGGGAAGATCGTTCACAGCAGCTGGCACGTATTTTGTTTTTAAGTTATATGTGTGCTTTGCTCAAAGCTTAGCCCTGTTGTTTTGGCAAGAGGCATTCTGTGATAAAGATGCTTCACAGCTGTTCTGCTGACCGTGAGTATGCTGGGGACGGTCGGGCATGCTGTCTGAAAGGTCTCTTGGATTTCAGTTTATATTGCTTTTGTTTGTCCCTGCTACTTACACCTCGTCCAACATTGCTGTCCTCCTTCAAGTTTCAGGTATTCTTGAGTTTGCCAGGAAAACTATTTTAATTTGAACAAACAAACAAAGCAGAACAAAACCCTAACCAATTTTACAAAAGACAATATTCTTTCTGACAGCTTTTATGGCACACATGAAAAAAGAATTTTACATTCTGAAATAGCCAACACAGATGCTGTTCGGTAGCTTACAGCTAGCAATTCCATTACTTCGAGTTCTCTCCCATTTTTTACTTTAAAACGGTATTTGAAATAATGAAGGAAAATCACCTTTCTACGTGCATGCAGTGTCTACAAAGTGTACTGCTTGGAGATTCTCTTTTCAGGATAATGTTGGGTTTTTAACTTAGGCATCTCAGCACTCGGGAGTGCTGAGTAGTGGAGACGTGGGTGTTGGTTCATGTGAATTAGGAATTTCAGACTGGTTACCTGTAAAACACAAACACACCTTTGCACTTCCACTTTCTTTCATGGGCAAGAGGCGAAGAGTTTTGATACTTTCCTTTTGCAGAGTTCAGGTCCTTATCTGATCGCTTTTATACCACAGAGGGCATGGGAGTTACCCAGCTCAGCATCTGGCTCTGCTACAACAGACCTGAAAGCTGAAATGACTCTCAGGAATTCCATACTCCTACACAGACCTGAGAGGCTGTTTTGGATGGGCTGTATAATCCTCTGCAGCACAGTAATCAGCTGTCACTTACCTTAATCATTTAAGCAGGCATGCTTTCTCTAACATTTTATCTCTCTCGTGCTCTTCCCCATCTGCCTCCCCAGGAAATAAAATAAAAGATGCTTCTAAATTGAGGGTTAAGGGCTGACTACATCTTGACCAGAAACTGCATTTTAATGCATTTCTGGAAATGGTTTAGGATCTGGGGAAGTGGAAAGCCTGCCTGACTGAACCAAGAAATTTCCATTTCTCTGATTTTGGGGTTCCAGATAGCCTCGCCAAATGGTTTGGTAAGTGGCATCCTTCAGAGAGTCCCTAACCGCAGTGTGCATTTTGTGGTAATACAAGGGACTGTGCTTTTAGCAAAACCGGTTTGTCTTCACCCTGCCTTTAAGTGGGAAAAGGAAAAGAAGATGAAGGTTTGGAAATGAGAAACTTGAATTAAATGAAAAAATTAAGAGCTCTATACATTTACACATTTGTGATTGCCTAGGAAGTTCCTCATGCAGTGCATAGCTTCTGCGAACGCTGTGCTAGCAGCTCTGGTGGTAAGAGGAGCCCATGTCTGGAGTAGGGCTGGGAGAGCTGCTGCCCGGCCCTGCTGACTTGTTGGCAGGAATTACTCCATTCTTCATCTGTAAACCACCCTGCACTTTCTTTGCCCAGCACGCATTACTTATGTGATACACCAGAATTCTTGCATAATTACTTAAACAAAAAACTTGGTAAGAGCCATGGCTGAAATACTTCCCTGTCGTATACGAGACCACGCTTTTGTTAAGTGGAAGAATCGACTTGATCTTTTCTTCAGAGCTAATGGATTTGGTGAGCATTTTCATCTCACTTTCTCCAGTTTGAGAAGGTGAACTTACACAGTCCTTTAAGTAATTTCTGTTATTTCAAGTATTAGCAGTGTTAGCTATCTGAATAATGAAAATAACAGCTTTCACGATGGAATCAGATTTGCAGTGCGTTTCAGAAATATGCTTCTCTTTGAGGAAAAAAAAAATAAATCAATGTTTCCGTGCCCCTTTTCTGCAGTGGATTTTGTGTGTAAATATTTGTATTAAAGTTCCTTTATTCCTGCAAAGTATTACTTTGACCTCCATATGAAGGTTTTTTTTCTCGGTTTTGTTAGAGTTCAGAGTCAGCTTCAAAATTCCGTAGGAAACAAACGTCTGCGATCTGTCACATATTTTAAAATATATTGAAACAGTGCTTTTATGTAGTTAACATAAAAGGCATTTTGCTACCTTTTTGCATTACAGAATAGAAGAAATATAACATCCCACTGGAGCATAAATATCCAGCGTTTGCACGTGCATCACAATGATGACCAGTACTTTGCTTGACACATCTCCACTCAGTAGCTGTTTGTAAATTATGTGCTTTAGTAGCACTGAAGCTGTTCCATACAAATACTTTCTGTTCTAAGATCTTACAGGTGTCTAGCAACAACTGTCTGTTTAGCTCTGCTGTGGCAGAAGCGTATGCAATTGCCCATGTACACTGCCAGAACTACTAGCTCATCTTGTCAATTATCTGTATATTAGGGACAGCTAAGAGCTCGCATCAGACTGTAACTTTCTCAAGTTATGCTTGATCATGTTAATAATCTACGGATTAGGATTCCCTAAAAGCAGTTTAATTCTGAGAGGGTCTATCACATCAGTAATATTAAAACGTCGTGTTGGGCCCTGTCGTATGATCAAAAAAATT
This sequence comes from Tragopan temminckii, assembly GCA_028571105.1. Taxonomy (NCBI): domain Eukaryota; kingdom Metazoa; phylum Chordata; class Aves; order Galliformes; family Phasianidae; genus Tragopan; species Tragopan temminckii. The sequence goes on along the minus strand of JAOWBP010004700.1, from coordinate 59,123,957 downwards.
GTCTCAGTGACAGAATTACCCTGGTTTTGTTTTCGTATTTTGGAAACTCAATCATAAAAGGAATTCAGGAGAACAGAAGGCCTGTGTAAATGACGTGTTGTGTAAATCCACGTGCCCTGTATGGATGTGAGCTGTAGCTGGGTACTGTTTTACTCCTTAATGTAGTCTCAGAGCAGTGGTCTGCCTGGATAATACGATATGCATAGCTTTAGCAAACAGAATCCAAAAGCCATGAGTGTAACTCTCAAAAGGGCACCATTCGTGACCTGTATGCTGGTCTGAGCCCTTTGTGGAAACAAACCACAGCACTGCCATCACTGGCTGTTCTTTTTAGCTCCAGCACTTGGATGAACTGTTACTTGCAGATTCGTGATTTATTTTGCCTTATGGTCTGATGTAGTTCCAGCTCAACAAGGCACCTTTTGCTGCTCTGTCTGCTGTGGGGCTGCCATACTTGCAGTAGGAGAGCAGTGCTACGTCTGTGGCACAGTGGTGCTGTGTGCAGGCACATGGTCAAGTTTTGATTCTCCAGAGGTATGACAAAGGAAAGATTTACAGGAAGAGGTAGTATTTACAGAGTAGATTATGTAATATATTTGCTTCCCTCCCAGCCCCCCTAAAAAAAAAAAGAGTGGGGTTTCTGTGAGACAGCATCCAGTCCAAAAGATGCTTGTCGTCTTTTTTTTTTGGGAACTTGTGTTTCTTTGCCTGTTAGTGACTCCTCATCATCCAGCTCTGCAGAGGACACCTCCTGCACATCAGGTGTTTCATTCTGATTCTTGGCCGCATGGCTTAATTCTGCTCCTAAGGTGCATTTGTTGCTTTATTCACCGTTTAAAAAAATGAGTGCCATGTGCCTGTGTTTGGACATACGCATGCACTGAAGGGTTTCTTGGGACTGTTCGATAATCCTGAAATATTTTATGCTTTGAAAGTAATTATACATGGTATCTGGTCTGATTTCTTTTGATGGCAGGTGAGAACCTGGTTAAGATAATTCTACTTTTCTGATGAGGAGGGAAAGAATGGGAAAGTGATAGCACTGAGGTACTGGCGTGGAGTAAGGAGCTCTGATCACCGTACTGTGGTGTTGATGTGATGTGTGAGAGGTGAGGGCCGAAGTTTTGTGATCTGTTTTTGGAAGCTGCCGACTGCTCGGAATGTCCCAGGCCATTCCAAAGTGAGAAGCCTATGGAGCAGAATAGTAAAAATTAATGGTGTGAGGAGGACGTGGGAAAGTGTTTGTCAGCAGGTACAGTATAAGGTATCAGACATTTCTTCAAGGACATGTTCTGGTTGATGTCACTTGTTAGAAAGCTGGGGAAGAAAATTGGTGTGCCTGGAAAGATACAGTGTTGTTAGGGAATACGTGAAAAGCCTGCGAGGAGAGCGGTGAACATTAAGGTGCAGAGTTAGCGCGTTGGTAGCATGAGGAAAATGCTTCTAAAAATGCAGTCAGTAAAAGGCAGTGCAGGTTGAAGCTGCAATTTTAAGGAATTTTAAGGAAAAAGGCTGAAATGATTGTTAGTTAGCAGAACCTCCACCCACCCAACGGCGCTGTGCAGCATTGCGCCCTCCGATAGCACCGTCTGCTGCTATTCTGCTCCCAGAGAGCTGTGCTTGGGAAGCCCTGCCAAGTAAACGTTAAGAGCAGCCACCTCAGAAGTTATTCAGAACACTGCACTCCCTCCTCATCCTCCTCCTCCAGGCACCGAGAAGCGATCCGTGCACGTGCAGAGGTTGGAGAGGAAGCTGTAAATCATTGGGAATGACAGTAAAAATTAAAAGCGTGGGCATCGTTGGGCTCCCTGGCACATTGAGTAATAACGGCGGCCGTGCCTTAGTTCTCCTAATCTGCCAACTTCACAGGCTTTGCAAATGTTTGTGCTCAGCTTAGTGCAGACACGAGCGTGTGAGTGTGCACGGCCGGCACTGCGCAGTGCAGTGCTGTGTGCTGTGCAGTGCTGTGCAGTGCTGTGCTGTGTGCTGTGCAGTGCTGTGTGCTGTGCTGTGCAGTGCTGTGCAGTGCTGTGATCTGATGTGTGCTGTGTGCTGTGCAGTGCTGTGTGCAGTGCAGTGCTGTGTGCTGTGTGCTGTGCTGTGCAGTGCTGTGTGCTGTGCAGTGCTGTGCTGTGCTGTGCAGTGCTGTGTGCTATGCAGTGTTGTGCTGTGTGCTGTGCTGTGCAGTGCAGTGCTGTGTGCTGTGCTGTGCAGTGCTGTGTGCTATGCAGTGCTGTGTGCTGTGTGCTGTGCTGTGCAGTGC
>JAOWBP010004700.1:59086484-59116015 GCA_028571105.1 Tragopan temminckii | reverse complement strand
TGTGCTGTGCAGTGCTGTGCTGTGTGCTGTGCAGTGCTGTGTGCTATGCAGTGTTGTGCTGTGTGCTGTGCAGTGCCATGCTGTGCTGTGCAGTGCTGTGTGCTATGCAGTGTTGTGCTGTGTGCTGTGCTGTGCTGTGTGCTGTGCAGTGCTGTGTGCTATGCAGTGTTGTGCTGTGTGCTGTGCAGTGCTGTGCTGTGCAGTGCAGTGCTGTGCTGTGCAGTGCCATGCCGTGCTGTGCAGTGCCATGCTGTGTTGTGCAGTGCAGTGCAGAGCTGTGTGCTGTGCACTGCACTGCTATGCTGTGTGCAGTGCTGTTCTGTGTGCTGTGCAGTGCCGTGCTGTGCAGTGCCATGCTGTACTGTGCAATGCAGAGCTGTGCTGTGCAGTGCAGTGCTCTGCTGTGCTGTGCCCACGTCTGGCCGTGGACGCGGGGCCCTCCATGCCTTCCCCACCCACTTCAAAGCTTGTGGTCCTTCTTCCAGCCGTGTACTAAAAGGTTTCTTTGTACGCCAGGCCATTTGTCCGTCATTGTCTGGGGTCCAAGCGGTGGTAAAATACCCTGTCACCGATCCCCGGCGCCCTGAATGGCAGCTTCTCTCCGGACAATTGGCGGCGGTGCCGAGAAATATTCCTGAGAGGATTATTTAACCTTTCAATTTAGGGGGCACAAAGCCCGGCTGATTAATGAACTTTCTGATGGGCGCCGATAAGCGGATCTATTTCTTTATTTCCTCCAAAAGTGATTCCTTCTCCCGTCCCATATTACTATAATCTTAAACATAAAAATGCGGCAAATAGATTAAAAAACAGCACTAAAGAGTTTATCTGGCTGGCAAACTGAAGGAGCTAAATTAAAATTGGTAATGAAAGCGGTGGCTGAGCCCTGTATATGTTTTTTAAATGCGGCGTGTATTTTGAAGAGACTTATTCTCCGCCTGCCTGGTAATGACTGCTTTTGGTGCGCGGTCCGGGGCTGGCTTCTGTTATCCCCCCAAAAAAATGAGTTGTGTTATCTGGATGACTGCAGACACATATGCATCCCCCTTTCTCACTGCATGGGCAGACAAGGTCGATAGCATTACAAGGTATTTGTGGCAGTGCTTGTTTCAGTTTTCAGAGCTGCCAGTTTTCAGCCAGATTTGAATTACAAAAGAAGAAGCTGGCATGAAAATTGAAAGGGTTTATCGGCTAGTCTGAAGCCTCATAGCACATTGCTTATTTATGCAGTCCATTTGCACCAGGAAATGTAAAAAGGAAATACATTTTAAAAATAAGGTCATAAAGACCCGAGATATGTTTAAGATGGCAAATAAAATATAGATACCTATAATATCTTTCCAGGAAACGATTTCACTTAATGTCGCGCGTTGCTTCGGAGCAGCGTTTGTGTGGCTGTCATAAATTTGCACGTTTGTGTCGCTGCCGAGGTCGTCCCCGGGGATTAAGGAGGAAGTGTTTGCTAACTTACTTTAAAATTAAAATGGAAGAAAGAGAGGCCTGTAGTTTGAGAGCTACGTCAGAAATAGTTGGAGTTTAATGCACCATCCCATTTAAATAACGTTTTGCATCCCGTGTAAAATTAGCCATGGACGAATGGATAGATGCCACCACCTTTGGAGAAAATTGGGATGCCTTTTAAACCACCAAGATTCTGAGGCGGTCGGGGATTGTGTTGTTGTTATCCTTCCTATCTTGCATATATTCATGTTCAGTACAAACTTGAGATTTCTTTATCCGTTTTTCATAAAAGACTTCTTGAATTAATATTTTAGTGTATTTTTCTCTGCTCGTAAGAGTATCAAAAGATTGCATTAATTTCCTTCGAGTGCGTGATGTATTTTTTGTCTTTCGCTATAACGTTCTCACGCAGTCGATTGTAGATGCTATTTGCATCTATTTAAAATGCATTAAATAAACGTCGTATTTCTGTAGAAAATGACCACTTTGCGGTGCCTGCGCTGTGGACTGAGTGTGTTACGTTCCTTCTTCTGGAAAGGGCTTCGGGTTTTCCGACTGTGCAGCCAGAAGTAAAATCCTGCCCATTTGATACAGATTATTTAACGTAAGGGAATAAAAAAAAATAATAATAATTTAGTGATATTGCTTTTTGTTGGATATTTCACTGTGCTTTGTTGGGTGTTGGGATACATTTGGTAAGCTCGTTGACGAGAGGCAAACTGCAGTAAGGTTCTCGGGTGCAGTTGGAGCAGAGCAGCTCGCTGCCCGGGGGAGCTCCACCACTCCTTTTGGAAAAGCAAGTTTTTTCGGGCAGCCGACAAGATGGGGAAATGAAATTTGGTAAAGAAATGATGTATTTATAATTGTTTGGACTTGTGGGGTTTAGAAGTCAAAACACGAAACGTGTATGTTTCTGGTGTATTAGTATGCATCGAGCTCAGTATGTTTCTGTCATGAATTTTCATAAGGATTTTTACTACGTAGAGCATGTGGCTTAATGATGCAATCACCTGATAGACTAGGAAGACTCCAAAGGAGACGTTCCGGTCTGTTGTGTACATAATACTTGTTTCAAAAATCTGCCTAATTAAGGAATTACCCAATGGAATGCAGGTCTACTGGGTGCATGACATGGTTAAAGAAAATAACAACAACAAAAACCTTTTGTATAATTACGATATAACACGGTATCTTATATTGGCAGTTTGTAATGTACGAAAATGATCCCAACCTGCCACTGTTTCAGTCGGTATACAGATAGATTATGATAATTTGTAAAGGGAAAATAAATCTATGTTTTTCTGTGTTGGAGTTGTTTGGATCATTTCCCTGTCCAGTCCTAGCCTGCAGGCTGCAGCATGCAATGATTCAGTCGATAATTGTCTTCCAGTGGCTCAAGAAATTGGTAAAGTCTGAGTGCTAATGAGTTTTAGTCCAAGTCTTACGTCTTGTTCACCTCTCAGAGTGGGAAGACTGCACTGTGCGCGGCGCTCATACGCTTGTTTTGTGGGGCACCTTCTTAGCACGTGGGGTTCCGGGCTCAGGCACTGGCCGTGACGCACACTGCCCGCACACCCCTTGGCCCTTTCTTTCTGCAGGCCATCGTTTGTTTTTGGAGCGCAGCAAGAAAGAGGAGTAGAACCGAACAGACAGACTAGTGAGCACAGCCAGCAGTGTGCATGAGAGGCTTTGAGAGGTTTGGGGTGCTGCAAAGCAGCCTCGCAGCAGGAAGTCCCGAGGTGCTGTAAGGAGTTTGCAGAATTGCTGTCTCACAGTGGAGCTGCCCCAATGACTTTGATGGAAACCTCAGAACAAGGGTGGGCCCAACGCGGAGGCGGAACAGCAGCTGATAGAAGCAGACCAGGTGATGAAAGGCACAGCCTTGGTGTCATCTGGTGCTGTCACCTCTGGGTGGCACTGGGAGCTCTTCTGAGATGTGTCTGGATGGCAGGGGCTTTGTTGCTTCTCCAGGTGCAACAGAGACTGATCAGCCTGAGTCAGGTGCATCCTCACCGGTTCCTGGGGGTGGCTGTGCACTGGTCGGGCTGTGGCTGCATCTGATGATTCATGAGGTCAGACGTGTGTCCTTGTATGAGCCTGAATTGTGAAGGATGCCAGTTAAGCATCATCCTTTCCTTCCGGCGCTACTCTCGTGTGTGGCTTCGAGGTGTGCTTGTCAGGCAGGGGCTCTTGGAGTTGCAGAGAATTCCCACTTCTGGCCCTTGGCACCAGTGAGCCCCACACGTTGCGTACAGCAGGGGAGCAGAGAAATTTACGCAGCGGAGGTGGGAAGGTTTTCCTGAATTAGCCAGATTGCAGATCCTAAGTAGTAATGAGCTTCGTAACGGCGAGCCCTCGTTGGATCCGAGTCGCAGCAGATAAGGGGAGCTCAAGGTCACAGAGGTAGCTGCCCAGCAGGTCTATTTGCATAAAAAATTACTGTCAGAAATAGGCCAGTGAGGCAGCCCTGGCATTTTGATCTCTTGGCCTTTGTCATGGAGATTCCTCGTTGAGAAGGGAGGAAGGCCAATGTCCCAGATAATGATTAACTGTTTTAATGGCATTCATTCATTCATTCCACACTAACTACTCATGCAGAAAAAAGGGTTATGTAAAATGACATTAGAAGAAAAATCATTTGTAATCGTTGCATCAGGCTGCACTTTGAGGAGACATTAGGAGTAAATCCATGGCGTGGTAGGCTTATGCTTTATCTTCTGATATTTACTGAGTTTACTGGTGCATGAAAAGCTTTCAGCAAGAATAGCAGATGGGATGGACCTTTCATAGGTAATGCTATCTACCAGGTTATTACTTCTATATATTGATAGTGAAGTAATCTCCAAGATATCACCCTACAAATATAGATTATTTAAATGTTTGTAACAAAAAAAAAAATAACATAGAGAAGCTACGTTCATGAATAGTTTATTTTGTGCCCATATGGCTGGAGTCTTCAGATGCTTTCTTAAGCCTTAAGTAGTAAGAAAACAGAGGGTTTATGACATAGGTTTCCTTTTTGTTTGGCTACGGAAGGAAGTAAAGTTATGTAGAGTTGTAATCTGAGCAGTGAGTATTCAGCTTTCATTTCTTTCCTTAAATGTGACCTTTCCCATTAGCTGAACAAAAGGGAGTGGGGAGGAGGAAGGGGCTGGCTTGGGCCGGAGGCGAGAGGTTGGGGTCGCTGGGGTGTACGTCCCTAATAAATGGGGGAGGCTTAAGCACTCTTGTGCAGTAGAAAAGGAAAACATCGGGGCATTTCTTGCATGCGGTTGTTCTGAAATGGGGGAAGGCAGCTCTGTTTGTACGCCTGTTGTGATGGGCGATATGGGGGCAGCTCACAGCACAGACAGCACTTCGTACAGCTGCCGCCTTTTGAGTCTCAGTAAGCAACTGGGAGCTTCAAGTGCATAGAAGTGTGTATGAACGTCAAGTGTAATTTATGAGTCAGGTGAGTTCTTATCTGCTGCTGTGTATTTAACTTTCGGTTTAGAATGAGGCACCTGCTGGAGGAGTGCGTGCACGCAGTTTGCTTACTAACGTGGCCATATAAATCACTGCAGTGCTCTGGGGAGCATGCTCCGTGCCTGCTGGCATCCACACGTCTGGGATTTATTTTCAAAAGTGCAATCCAAAATAGTGGGAGATCCTCCTTCTCTTTTTCCCTGGAAAGTAATAGCGTTTGGAACCCAGGAGAAGTATTAATGAAGTTTCAATACAAGAGCACCAAGAGTGGCCAAAATCGTAACTACATTGGAGGAGCCCTATTCAACAGATGGAGGCATTTTGCCAGGCAGCATTTTGGAATTGCTTCTCTAGGATAATGCATGTTTTTTGTAACTTTGCAAAGACCAAGCAATACAATCAAGTCATTTTCAGGTGGAGTTGTGGCACATATTATGGATTAGCTGGCAGAACAGTGACGCTGTGGTCTGGGCTTTATTTTTCACCACTGTATGGTGCTGGCATTCTGGTTGTGGGGATCTCTGGCAGACGGGTACTGGCTGAAGGAGTGCTCTGGGGCTTTAGCAGCCTCCCTGTGCGGGCTTCAGCTGACAGCAGCTTTGAAAACAGATTTTCTAGAGGTGAAATGCTGTGCAGTAGGAAGGCAGAGGAGGGTCTGAACCGCAAGATTTATCTCTGCTCTTTAGGAGCCCTGGCCAAAGTGGAGGTTGTTTCTGGGACAACTGTCCATGTTGAAAACTATTTAGAACATGGGTGATTCCTCCAAAACGCTGAACCCATAGATTTTTCCTCAGGGATTATGCAGAGGTTTGACTTAGTCTTTTTTTGGTATGTTGTTGAAAGGAACAGCCTGAAAAACTAAGCCAGCTTAGTGAGTCACTAACATACCACCGTTTGCTGGAGAGCTCTCACTGTAAGACGTGGGTGAGAAATATACGAGAAATCACTCCATTAGTAATTTTTTTTATGATCTGGGAAGCGTGAATCTGCAACACATCCTTAAAGTCAAGGCTGGAGGGGCTCACAGTCAGGTGACCCTACCCACCAAAAGTTGGCGTGAGAAGATTTCTGTTGTTTCTGCCTGCTTTTGAAGCACTGCTGTCACTCTTGGAGGCTGTGCATGAGGACGCAGTGGTTTTCACAGTGAATGAGTGCAGTCATAAGGGTTTAAAGACAAAAAGCTCTTGGTTGTCTTGAGAGGTTCGGCAGGTTCTTCCTTAGTGACTGTGCTTCTTGGTATGGTTTTTGGAGCAGGTGTGGGCTTGGGAGCGCAGCCAGTCAGTGTCTCAGTCACATCTCTGCCATATTGCTCTGAGACCTGCTAGGAGGAATGGTTCTGCAGTGCACAACTGTGGCCATGCAGCTGGTGGGGGTAATACCTGGTGGCCCTGTCCCTCCCAGGGGGACTGCAGGGCATGCGTGAGAGGTGGCAAAGACTGGGAGGAAGGGAGGAGGGGAGGCAGATAAGTCAGCAGCCCATGTGCTTGTATTCAGGGCCAAAACAACATGGCCAGGTGGAATGGATAGTGAGGATGTCTCTTCCCATCTCATCTGTGATGCTTAGGGTTAAATTGCTCTACGTAATTGCAGTAATGTCAGTAACGTGGTTCTTTTTGAACTCAATATTCCAACAGCAAATAGGGATAGATTGATTTAAGCATAATAAAATTATGTAGTCATTTAATTTATTTTTAATTTGACATCTGGAATACTGCCTGGCCCAATTGTCACCAATTTCTCTCTTTCAGACAAACCCTGGACCAATCAAGGCAGCCAGTTCCCACTCCGAGCACTCTGCTGCTGTGTACTGCTACAACTGCTCCCGGAAAGGACATTTTGGATATGTAAGTCTCAGCAGCCTCTGCCTCAGTGCTGGGTGTAACTCTGGAATAGAAATTCATCCCTATCCTCAGATCATGGGTGGAGAAAAGAGCTGGAGCAGTCAAACTAATGCAGCATGCAGGGGTGCTCTAATGAAACATTTGTGAGTCTGGAGCACTGTTGAAATCAGTGTAGGCCATTGTGCAGTGATTTCGCCCATCTAATTTTAAAGATGTGGGGAAAAAAAGAGGAGTTACTATGTCAGGTTTATTGGTTTGGTTTTTAAGTGGGTCTGTTGGGAGGAAGAATGTGTAATGGACAGATACTAAACAGAGCTATATTTTTTCCCATTTTTCACACGGTTTATGGAATGAAACAGTAGTACCTTGCTGCCACATTCAACATCACAAAAGGTTGCTTACAGCAGTCAGCCCAGCAACTGGAGTTTCTGTTTTAGGAATTCTCCGTTTCTACCTCTTCTGAGGATCTCAGTTTGTAGCAACTGAATTAAGCTTACTGGCATGCTGTAAGGTATAGAGGTGGTGATCATGAGTGGTAAAAATTGGAGTTGTGCTGCATCTTCTGGGATTAGTTCCATACGTCTGTCACCTTTTCTAGCCTCCCAGTGCAGTTCTGGCCTTGCAGATATCTAACTCAAAAGGTAGAGGGTTTTTTTAATGAGTCCAGTAGCCACAAATATTCTAGGAAATGAGCGGTACGTGTGTGTTGGTTAAGTTTATTGTTTCCTACTGCTTAGAGAGAGTAAATTGTCAGCAAATTCCCTCCTGCGTGCTCTGTGTGTTCACTCCTGAAAAGCATGCCACTATTTTCATCCACATTTTTAATCTCCGTGGATAGTAAGTGGGACAGGTAGGGCAAGTTTGCTAGCACGTTCTCCTGGCTGATCTGAAAGAGGAGGAAAGAAAAATTTTAATGCCAAGCAGTCTTTAGAGACAAATGAAGGCATTCTCTTTGAGCAGAATGTTGTGGCCATTGTGTGTAATATGGACATGCTGCTACCTTCACAGATGCCTTGGGAGAGCCAGGAAATAAGTGGCTCTTCCAGTCCAAGCTAGGTAAGAGGCATCAGCAGCCTGATGTAACCTGTGGGAAATGCAAGCACTGCAGGCATGACCTTGGCTATGGTATGTGAGTCCAAATCCTTGATTTTGCGTGCAGGATGTCTGCTCAAGACATGGCGCCACGTGTGATGACAGTGCAAGACCTTGGCAATTTAGTCACAAGAACCATCTTGTTCTGTCTGGTATATGAGACTTCAGTAAAATATTCAGTAAATAAAAGTTTCCATAAAGGCAGCTCTGAAACCGATCCTGGTAAAGAAAAACAGAATAAAGCCACTGCCAGTAATGTATACACTGAAATGAAGATGTGCAGTGAGACCTGGATTGACATGCTTGAACGAAAAGTGAAAGTGATTGCTGGCAGTGGATGAGGAACGGTTTACTAAACTCCCCCAAAAATGGCATTCAAGGAAGGCAGCAATACATGGTTACAAATGAGCTTTAAAAATAATTAGATCATTTCTGGGAGGAGATGGTAGTTGTTACTTGGATGGAATAGGTAGAAATTGTATAACACAAGTAAGGGAATAAAGTGAGACAAGAGCAACATTTTACAGTTATCAATGTTAAAGATAAGTCAGTATTTTCCCTAGCATGCAGGGAGCAGAAATAGCCTCAGCAGTGACTGAATGAAAATTGAGAAGTCAGTAATAATGCAGAAGAGCAGAAATTCTCACCAGATCTTTCAATATGCACACAGAAAAGCATCCCAGGTGTGCACTGCATTATATAATGATCACTGGGTATTTGCCTTCAAATCACTAAACCTTCTCTTTGCAAATGGCTGTAGAAATGGGGCTGGTGGTCTGCTATGCATATTTATGGAGATCCAGCTGGACAGGCAGTATGTGTGAGATTTGTAGCTCTCACTGACTAAGAAAACTGAGGTCAAAATCAATGTCTGTACTGATGCAATGAGCAGCCCTGTCAGAGCTTGAAAATCCTGGCTATAAATTAAAGGAAAAAAGTTTGGGTTTTTATGGAGGGTGGTTTTTGTTGTTGTTGTTTTGTTTTGTTTTGTTTTGTTTTGTTTTTTAGTTTGTTTGTTTTTATTGGAAATTTGTTATCAGTAAACATTACTGGTGATGATAAACGTCTCTTAACACTTTTTCCCATTTCTGCACTGCAGGAACCCTCCTGCATTGCCTTTCTTGAGCATTTAAAGCAGAGGAATAACAGACTACCAAGAAGAGAAGGCTGCTGTTAGTTTTGTGTGGACATAACACAGCGCTTCCCACAGCAGTCTGCTTCTTTTCATGTTGCCATTTAATCTAGCTTAGGAACATTTGAAGTTCTATTTCTTCCTTAGAAGCCTGGCTGGGGAGACCTCTCCCAGCAACTCAGGCAAGAGCAAATAAGTTGGTAAATCCTGGAGTTAACTGCACCAGTTTGTATGAGAAGGTCACTGTGGAACACGTGTGGAGGGTGTGCAGAAATAGAAGTAATTATGGCATTAGCTGTCAAAGGTTATAACACCTGGCATTTTTGTTTACTATATTTGCTGTGTTATTTATTAATGCAGTTGTATTTTAAAACTCCATATGAGCTACAGTACTAAAAAGGGAAAAGATATTATTTTCTGTAGTAGACTTCCCATCATAGTCCATTTTGAACCATCCACACCTCCAAACCATTGTGTATCAGAGTCCCTGGCAAAGATGTGCTCTGTATGTGGGGCATCTGTGTAGGAAAGTTAAGGAGGAAGTAAATCAACCAGGGACACAGCCCCTTACATTATTCAGGCTGCAGCAGGTTTTTAAGGCAGCAGGGATAGGAGCTGACCAGTAACTGCAGATGTGCTTTGCATTCACATCACAATATGCCAATCACACAGAAAATTCCTCCTGCAGGGTGGTAGCAGATTCTGCTTTCCATCCTCTGTATGGCCCCTCCAATGGCAAACTCTGTCCCAAGAGCATTGAACAGTACAAAGTGTGTGGCAGCAGTGGCAGCTTACCTGGGAGGAAGGGCACAGCACAGTGCTTGTTGGACATGGAATTGATTTTTCAGTGAAGTTATGTCTCAGCAGAAAAGAGGAGTGCTAATTTTGATGGCACATGCATTCAGTTCACTAATGCTTCCATGTCAACAAGTGAGCAAAATGAGAAGTGATGAAGGGCTGTATTTCTGCAGGGCAAGCCAGAGGTGTTGTGTAGCATCCCAGCCACTGCATTTCACAGTTATCACAGAAAGAGAAATGTGTCTTGAGGTACTTCTGCATAAAGCCAAACCGTGTTGCTTTCAGTAACCTCTGTGGCAGTGCTTACCTTTTCTTCTGTTCAAGGTAGGCAGACAGCTTTGTGCCCAGCACAAAACCCGCGCTTAGTTAGGTGCCATTCACATGAAACAGAAGTATTTCAACTGTCTTTTCACTGCTTTCCTCTCCCCTTAAGCCTCAGGAGGTGAGTGAGGAGCTAGGAGAGGTGAGGGAAGAGGTGTCTTTGTGGGGTGTGCTGGGTGCCTGTGGTCACTGAGTGGCTGAGGCGTGCGGAGTGAAATCCGGTCTGACCCAGCAGTGCTCCCTTGGAGGACACCACAGAGAATAACACAATTCTTCTTTTGACTTCAGCCCAGCAAAGGCCATTTAAAGATGAGGTGAGGATAGGAAATACGTATGAAATGCATTTTTAATGTATTACTCCTCTAAAAGGGAGAGAGGAGAGTGCAGAAGGACACATAGGGAAGGGGAGTCTTGGAGGCCTCGTATGGCTGAAGTCACGAATGCAGGAAGGAAAGCTGCTTAGATGGCGTGGAGATACGGTGAGCAAAAGCTCCTCGTAGTTCATTGGGAATGGCAGTCCCAGAGCTCATTAGATCTGGGCAGCATCCAAGAAGTGGAGAGCAATCCATAGGAAGCATAGCCAGGCCCAAAGTGTTGTGAGTGCAGCAGGGAAAACAAACACATTCCTCAATCAAGTGTTTGTGACGTGGGCTCATGTGTATGTGATCCAGGGAGCAGTGATGGTTCAGGACTCTCTTCCCAGTGCACCCGATGTCTTTGCATGGCAGAACCTTCTGTGGGATCTACTTTTGTTCTGCATCTGTAAGAAAGTGACACACAGCTCTGGCAGTGTGCAGAGGGGGCTGCCCTGGGCTCCCCATCACTGCCTTCTCCTTCCTTTAACCCCCACCACACCTTTTGAATGTGCCACATTTCTGCACATGCATTTCCCTCCAAGGGATCCAGGTTTAAAAAGCCCCCCCACAGCTGGAGGGGTTGGCCTGAGGAGATGAGGCTTGTGGTCGTGATGGAGAGCCAGCTGCAGAGGCAGCAGGGGGAGCTGGCCCAGCTCAGGCAGGATGCCCTGTGCCCTGGATCTAGCAGCATGGTTGGCATGCATTTCCCTGGAGTCTACCTGCTTCTAGCTCTATGCCTTGAAGACTGCTGCAGATCAGTAATAATTGTGGGAAGACACGTGAGTCCTTCCACTTGCTGCAAGACAGCTGCAGGTTGGTTCATGGAATGCATGTTTTTCTTTGTGTGCTGAAAGAACTGTTGAAAATCAATAGAATTATCAGTAAAATTATCAGTGTTTTAAGAATTGCTTGCAGCATCCTCTGTGGGTACAGACCAGCACCTACAGAATCCAGCTCATTTTGTTTCCCATGAAATCATAGCTCAGCCTCATCTAATGATTTAAAATGTGTTTTGCAGGAGTGCTTAGAAAAGCGCATGCGTGGAAGCATGTTCCCTACTTCTCCATTCATCCACTACTACGACGATGAATGTGACCTCGAGAGGAGAGCAAACAGGTTAAAAAGAAAGATTGCAGGTACAGCACATTTTGGGAGATCCCTTTTTATTTTCAGTTCTGTGAAATATTTTCTCCTGTGCTTGCTGCCTTCTGAAATACTGTTGAATTGTTTCCATGTCTTGGGAAAAGCTGTAGGAATTTGAAAAGGTACTCCAGGAGTAATAAGAGGTTTGTGACCTTAATCTTCTGTGTACCATGGAAATATATCATTTCAAAGTCCCTAGGTGAGCGTTGTCAGATGTTTTAATTCTGCTGATGTTGAAGTGGTAATAAACTAGCAAGAGGAAGCTTATGCTGCTAGTCAGGAAGGTTCTTGTCTATGGACAATAAAAAAAAACACAAAAACATCTACCAAACTGAGACACCGTGTAAAGGGAAAACTGCAGTGGCTCCAGCATGGGGCTTCAGGTTTTCATTGCAGGTACTGAAGTGAGCTGATCTTTTTTACAGAACTGCAAGAAGCTGGCCTTCTGCCAGTACAGCCAGAGACACCACGGTGGGAAGAAAAACATGGAGGGCACAGCTGCAAGAAAAAGCCTTGGGAGGAGCACAGTAAACGTAACAAAGATGAGCATCGCAAGAAGAAGTCGTCATCCCAGGCAGACAAACAGAGAGCAAAAAGACACAGAAGTGATGTTGAAAGGGGCCACGAGATGGAGGACGACTTCCCTAGAGGGTATCATAAGCAGACATCCAGGGGCAGCAAAAAACATCGCAAGTCTGTTCTCCTGGCACATGGCAGCAAGAAGGAGTATGGCCAGCAACTTCTGGAAGCTGCTAAAAGGAAGAAGAAAAGGAAAAAACAGAGAGATGCTAGTCCTGATATCAATGAGAATTTATTCCTTATAAAACAGAGGAGGAAAAAGTCTAAACAGAAATCCTCCTGCTGGTGAGGAGGTAGATGGGAAGCACTGACAGTTGCTGGCCCTGACTCTGCCTGTTCTTTGTTTTTGTCACTCCTTACACACTGAATTAGAGTATGTCCCTGAGTCTGGGTGGACATGCCCAGGCCCCAGTCACACGAGAAGCATCCTTCTCTGCTTCCAAAAGAGATGCTTTGTCTGTTGTGCACTGTTCACTTGGCAGGGAGCATTTAATATTTGTGTCTGGAATAACTGTACTTTTTCAGCAGTCCTCGTGTAAGTTTGCTGCATTTGCTTGTAATGTGAGGGGCTGGGCTGGGAAAGGCCCATGCTGCTTTGGGTAGGGTTTGTTTCTTTGCTGGTGAGATGTAGCTCTGATAGCAGGATCTTGGCACGGTGCTCAGGCTGACACTGAAGGGAAGCTTTCACATTAGCAGGAGCTGGGGTCCATGTGTGGAGATGTGCATGCTCCCATTAGCCACTCTGCAGGGTGCAGTCCTGTCCTTTCTAGAAGGTGCTGTGCAGGTGTTGCTGTAAGCTTTGGGAAGTGACAGTCTCCAGCCTCACTCTGCAATGTAGGTCCACCACCATCAGTGCCACAGCTCTGAGTGCCAAGCGTGGGCAAGCTCTGACTGACCACATTCCACTTCTTTGCTGACTGGTTAGAACAGCAGGAGAAGGCAGCTGAGAAAATAAAGCAGAGTTTACATCTCATGTTAGATATGCCACTGTTCCCCTTGGTGTGGGAGTTGTGTCTGCAGAAATGGTAGAGCATGAAAAGTGTGTTTGATTCCAGACATAATGTGCTAAAATTTAATAATTAAATTTATTTGTAAGACAGTTATTTTTGTACTGTAGAATTGGACGTTTATGTTGTTTAAAGTTTTGTAACAACAAATGCTTGACCAAATGAATAATTCCAATAAAAATTTACATGGGGGATATCTACAACCATTGGTTTGCTCTACATTGTCTTTCATTGGCAAGCAGAACTACTTAAGAGCACACTATGTGCTTCCCTTATTTTGAGCTGAAACTACAACGCTGTCAGGAGATTTCCTGTTTTTATTGATTCAGGACCTGTACTGCAGTATAGCACTACTTTTGCTAAGCAGGAGGAAGCAACTACCAGCACGTGCTCATAAAGTTAGGTGTCCTCTCTTTCTGCTTACAAAGAAATTGGAAAGAATCTGTAAGTTGTGCAAATGCACGGGTATCCGAGGAGGAGAAATCAGAAGGGCATTGCAGTACAGAAAAATGGGGGCTGTCTTTCTACCAGAACTGTTCCAGTAAGTTCCCCACTTTTTGTTTGGCAGGATCCCAAATGACAACACAGGTATTTCAGTGCCCATATTGTCTCTGTCCAGAGCTGTTTTCAGCAGACCTAACCCTGTGTAATGCTTAGAACTGTCAGGACTTGTCAAGGACATCTTATTCAGAACCGAGTGCCCAGTTTTGAGTAAGTGCCTTCGTGCTGGTGGCTGAAATTTCTTCCTTCTCAACTTCATCAATTACTTGATTAAAAACTTCCTTTTGGCTGAAAAAAATAAATCACTTTCACCCCTTATTAAAAATATATATATCCTGAAAAGACCCCAGCGCTGAACTCATCTTCTCCCATCTGTTGTGCTTTACATCCCTTTTTACTTACCAACACGTTTTTCTATTTGAACGAAAGTCTCCAGCAGCCTTCAGCTGGCACAGCGTGCAGGCTGGAAGATACAGAAGGAGAGTTTTGGATTCAGTATTAAGGTCAGCTCCAACTCACCCAGCCGTGGCACCATTCACTCAGTGGCCACCTGCAGCTCGAGAGAATGTGTCCTCAGTGCTTCAGTCCTGTAGCACTTCCTTGGGCAGAAGTGTTGTGATTCAGGGTGTTCCTACAGTACCAGATTCTCCATCTACAGGTGATGGGCAGCTCAGAAATCAGCAGGTGCCACTGTGTGTCTGCACTGTACCTCTGCACATCAGCAGCCTGCAGGGCTGCAAACCATCTGCACTAAGAAAGTGTGACCAGAAGATGAATCTCAGAAGACTGAGCGCTGGTGGTTCTGCCCACAGAGAGTACTAGAAAGCACATAACTGCAGTAACAGGCAGGGGAGAATTCCCCTAAGCTGTAGTTAGGCAGATTGTAGGGCGGCTCCCAGAATTATTTTCTTTGCTTTGGTTTTGAGGCAAATGGTCAGTCATGTTTTTGGTGTAGTTTGATTTGGTTTTCGTTTGAGATACAAGTGACCCAGTGGAATTTTGGCCTTGTCATTCTCTGTGTTGCACAATAGTGTGTCTGTGCTCTGGAGAGTTTTCACATTCACCGCGCTCATTTACTGAAGAATATCGTGAGCAGGGAGACCTCTGCTTCACTCCTCCAAAACTGCTGTTTTCTGCGAGGACAGAACTGCAAACTGCCATTAACATCAGAGAGAGGGGGAGAGGAGTCCTTGATCCGTATGGGAGGTGTTTTACAGCTGCTGTGTTGTGTGCTGTAAAGGAAAACTTCACAGTCACTCCTAGACAAGAAAACCAGAGGCACATTTTTCTGGTGCCACCTGGGTGATGATGCTCTTGAGAGGTTCCCCACGGAGATCTTCTCTGGGTCTCTACCACTGAGTACCCTCACTTAAATATTCTGTTCCTCATTTGCAAAGCATCCCACGAGGAAATAAAAAGGCCAATGTACTTGCTGCTTATCCAGGTGTTATGCAATGGCTTAATGTGATGATGGGTTATTTAGCAGGCTAGCAAGTGTGAGAGGCAACAGCAATAATGCAAAAATGATATGCACTGAAAATGCCCAACGTAGGGAAATACAGAAGTGTGAAAATACTGATATTGCCATACTTACGAGGCTGCTACATGAACTCTTTATGTTTTTACATCGAATTAATGTTTACTAATAATAAGGGAAGAGAAACTTATGTCATCTACCTGGCCTTGTGCAAAGCATTTGACAGTGTCCTGCACTTGTCTCTCAGCTGGAGAGATGGATTTGATGGACAGACCAGTTGGTGGATAAGGAGCTGACTGGATAGTGACACTCAGAGAGCTGTGGTCAACACAGTTACAAGTTAGGGCTTAATACTGGGACCAGCACTTTTTAGCATCTGTCAGTGACATGGACACTGGGATCAAATGCACACTCAGTAGGTTTGCTGACAACACCCAGCTGAGTGATATGGTCAACACAGTGGAGGGAAAGGATGCCATCAAGAGGGACTGGGACAAGCTTGAGAGGTGAGCCCGTGTGAACCTCTCTGTACAAGGTTCTGCACGTGGACTGGGGCAATATCAAGCACACACAAAACAGGTCAGTGAGCGGACTGGGAGCAGCCTTGAGGAGAAGGACTTGGAGACATTGGTTGGTGAGAAACTCAACATGGGCTGACACTATGGCCAGAAGGCTAATTGTATCCTGCAGTGCATCTACAACGGGGTGACCAGCAAGGAGAAGGAGGTGATTCTCCTCCTTTGCATAGTCTTATGAGATGCCACCTGAAGTACTACATTCAGCACAGGAGCGCCTGGGCTTCTTCAGCCTGGAGAAGAGAAGACTCCTTATAGCAGCCTTCCTATACCTCAAGGGAGCTACAGGAAAGCTGGTGAGGCAGTTTTCTTCAAGGAGTTTAGAGATAGGGCAAGGGGTAACAGCTTTAAACTAAGAGAGGGGAGACCAGACGTGAGAAGGAAATTTTTTATTTGCAGGGCGGTGAGGCTCTGACAGTGCTGCCCAGAGGAGTGCGGGTGCCCCATCCCTGGAAGTGCCCCGGGCCACAGCTGGACCATGATACCATGAGCTGGTGGGGCTGAGGTCCAATCCAACCCAACCGTGCTGTGATTCTGTGATTCCATGATCATGAAGGCAGGACAAGTCAAGGAAGAGAGTGCTTCAGTGTTTTGAGGTTGGGGCTGGGAATGATAAGATCAAGTCCCTGTGGGTAAGGGGCAGAGGCAGGGCCAGCAGTGCAGACATCCTGGTGGGGCTCTGTTAGAGACAACCAGGATGAAGAGATGGATGTTGCATTCTACGAAGAACTGGCAGAAGTCGCAAAATCACTAGTCACTGTTCTCGTGGGGGGACCTCAGCTTCCCTGATATGCGCTGGAAATGCAATACAGCCCAGAAGAAGCAGTCCAAAGGAGGTTCCTGGAGTGCGTGGGAGATAACCCCGACACAGCTGGTAAGAGATCCTACCAGGAGATGTGCCCTGTAGACCTGTGTAGAGAAGGAATGGTGGGAGATGAGGTAGTCAGAATTGTCTTGGGCATAGCAACCATGAAATTAAGTTTTCTAGGTGAAGTCAGGAGGGGGGTCAGCAAAACCGTGGACTTCCAGGGGGGACAGACTTTGAACTGTTCTGAACATTGATTTGGAAAATCCCTGGGGAGTCAGTCCTGAAAGGCAGTAGGGTCCAGGAAGGCTGCATGTTGCTCAAGAAAATCCTGAGGGTGCAGGAGCAGGCTGTCCTCCTGTGCTGTAAGATGAGCCAGCGGGGAAGAGGAGCAGCCTGGCTGAACAGGCAGCTCTTGCTGAGATCCCAGGAGAGAAAGAGAATCTGTGATCTTTGGAAGAGGGATCAGGCAACTCAGGAAGAATACAAAGATGTCACTAGAGTGTGCAGAGGGAAAATAAGAAAAGCAAAAGCCCAGTGGGAATTTCATCTGGCCAACATTGTTAAAGATAATAAAAAGTGATTTTACAAATACGTTAACGGCAAGAGGAGGGCCAAGGAGAATCTTCCACATCTGTTGGACGTGGTAGGGAACTTTATCACTGAGGATGAGGAAAAGGCTGAGGTTCTCAGTGCCTTCTTTTCTTCCGTCTTTAGTAGTCAGACCAGTTATTTATAAATATACAAAATAATTATATTAAATAAATACTGCAGATACTGACGTACAAGTCATGGGCAGTAGTGTAGCCACTCTGTTTCGGAGGTACTGATGTCTTCAAATGGCCCCTGTGCAATGCCAGTGTGATGTGGAACAGGTGAGTTCTCCTAAGTCTTCCATCTGAGGTACCCGGCTACTGCGACAGGAATTAAATCGGCCGGGAGTCCAAACTGAGTAGTTCCTCTGAAGTTCAGTGACCTTAACCAGTCCTATGTGACACCGGACTCTTAAGGAGTTTTTTTCAGATTCAAGTATGTGCCTGAATTGTCTTGGGAAGCCAGTGGTGGAGAATTTTAGCAAAGTCAGTAACTCCTGCAGGTGGCTGGGTGTATCCTCAGAAGCCTGACTGCAGATTGTGGCCTCTGTGCCAGTGAGCACAACACTGCAGGTGAAGGCCAGGAAGTGATCAACTGGGAAGCAAGGCTGCAGCAAAGCTCCCAGGCTGACCGAGAGGCAGCAAAGCTGTGGTAAATGGAAAAAGAGACTGCAGCAGGGTTTACAAAGCAGGGTGTTAGCTGCAAGTCCTCTTAGGCTGTGGCACGTTAAGATACAAGCTCATGCCTGACTTTTGTCAGGCACGGCACTACCAGATTGAGCAAACCTGCTGTGCAGTGTGCAGAATCAGGGGGGTTCCAGATAATGCAGCCAGCAAGATGGAAATGGACGAGATGCTTTTTTTTCTTCCTTCTAGAGGAAAGCACGTGTGAAAATAATGTTCATTGGAGGACTTTTTTTTTTTTAAACAGAGTGAGTAGGGCAACAAAGCACAGGGTTAACATACAGCAGGTGGAGATAAGACACTAGCAACACAGACCTTGAAATGGTAAGGATAGCAGAGGACCAGACCAGATTGTCTGAGCTGGGATGGAGTCTTGCTGGCAGGGTTTGAGGAGGAGCTGAACAAACATGAGCTGCAGATGAAAAGATATGGCTGAGGAAGCAGATGGGTAGGTGGGCTGCTGAGGGCCCATTCTGCAGTAGTATCTCTGAGTAGATTGGTCCTGCCCTCTCAACCACATGAGCATCAATGTCCTGTTCCACTGCTGGGTGGAGCGGTGTCAAACGTGCCAGTGCCTGAACACTCTTTTGGAGAAGAAATTCTTCCCACTACCCATCCGATCTTCCTAATACCCTAATGTCAACCGGCGGGGCTGTAGCAGGAACCATATTTCCCAGGAGATGGAATCCCACAGTGTTGGACACTCCATACACCCAGCCAGGAGCAAATCTGTGCTCTGCCTATCAGTAAACTGCACGGACAAGGAAGGAAGTTGTTTCTGCTTTACCACGCCAAGCGCCTGGTCCAGGTGCTCAGCCCCCCCTGACCACAAAGCAGGGCTCCACTCGTGGATCTCTTCCTTGTGCTACTTGAACCAAAACCGGTGGCATTTAATCCTGGCAGGCTCCTGTGGCTATCAGTAGCCTCCTGTAACTATCAGTACACTTTCTGTTGAGCAACTAATTAATTGTACAGAAGTTAATGCAACAATAGTAAAGTTGAATTTGCTTTAGATTGAGAGGGCAGGATACTGAAAGCAACAAGAAGGACTGATGCATTTTCTACCAGCAAAACACATTGCTACACTAGCGGCTATGTAAAGGAAAGCACAGCATTAAAATTCTGTTCTGGACCTGATGACTTGCAGACTGGGCTACTTTCATCAAGCTCCATTTTATCCGATTAAACTAAAATGTGCTTCAGCCTGTCATTCCTCCCACCTGCTATTTACTCCCTCCTTTAAAGAACTGTCACTCTTTACTCCAGAGATGCCTGGGACTAAAAAACATGCTTATCCCTGGAGAGGGCAGAGACTCGAGGTCACAGCTGATGTGCACTGGTGAAGCAGCATGAGGAAACCTACATTGCGTGAATAAATAAGTGGCTGTAGCTCAGCCTGGGCTGGGTGGAAGAGACAAGATGGATGGATCAAAAGGTTGCAGTCTTGTTTGGTAATGGGGTTAGCCGTCCCTGGAGTAAGAGAGGAGAAGGGAGTGTTTGGTCTATGATTTGTTGCAGCAAGGCTGAGGAAAGAAGGAGTGCTGCAATTTGAGGTGCGTGTCTCTGTGGGATACCTGTGTGCATTCAGAAAGAATTAAGATTTTTATTTTTTTGTAACAGAGTGGAGCAGATAGGCGGACTCCGCTTCGAATCCTTCCTTTCACCAAGGTCTGCCTAAAATATATGGTTGCATCTATTATACACGCATATGTATTAGACATGTATGCATACACAGTGGCTCATGCCTTTATACATATGTGTGGTAGAATCACCTGGGATTCCACCTGATCAGCCATGCCTGAGCAGCACTGCGTGCAGCTGTGGGAGCACCGGTGTATTTCAGGTGGTGGAAGCTGCCCTAATGTGGCTGCCAATGCCAGAGTGCTGCATGCCTGCCTTGAGCTGCCATGCCTGCTCCAAAGCAGTGCTCTGAGCCACAGGCACGAAGGGGACGTGCTCTGATGTCACGCTGCATCCACAGGAAGCACCAGGCTGGAGAAGCGTCCAACATTTGAGAATTCACTGCTGAGGCCACTGAGCTGATGCCAGAGCAGGGCTGTGCTGGCAGCGTTGCTGTGCCCTCCTGGCCCTGCCTCGGACTGATGGGTTTTCCCTCGTTGCAGCTGTTCTCCACCTTTCTTCACGAGAGCTGGCCTCCAGCACTGAGGCTTCCCAAGCACGAGGCCCCATAAGAATTCATTGTTATTCTGTTCCAAAGGGCATAGCTCCAGAGGTCCCACTGCACAGGAGATACCTCCACTCTGGCCCATGACCAAAGAGCTCCGTCTCCTGCTCCTCCCAGTGTGTGCTCAGAGCTTTGCAGCGGACACTGCTGGGTTTTCTGCGCTCTGTGCTCCTTCATTTTGTCCCACAGCTTTGCTGAGCAAAGCCCGTGCCCCCCCGTATGGGCGTTGCAGTTCAGATGTGATGCCCAGGGCTTCGGTGAGGGCCAGGAGAGGCACAGCACTGTGCTGCGGTCCCACGGAGCGGGCGCTGCCCGGAGCCCAGCCTGGCTTTGTGTCGGTGCTGATGTGAGGCACGGCGGGCAGTAATTGCGCTTCTTTGCATTGCAAAATGATTATTAGCGCCTCAGTTCATTATCAAAGCAAATTTAATTTTTCAGTGTAAAGGAAGCGGTTGTATTTATAAATGAAACACTGTTTATACAGCCAGAAAAAAAAATTAATTCATGACAAATGTAAGGAAAATTAATAGTCTTTAACCAGGACAATATTTGACTGTCTAATTGTCTAATTGTGCTTCGCCAGGTAAAGCACACTCTCATTTCTGCTGGCTCCAGACGGAGATTTCCGCAGAAGCATTTTGCACTCCTGATGAAACTGCGTTTCAATATTTTTTTAATTAATCTTGCGCCGAGCAGTCAGGTCAAAGCACGTAAGGGTGCTGCGGAAGCTCAGCATTCTGCAGTGGATCTGTGCCTCTGCAGAGGCACTGTGTACATTCGGGGAGGTCTCATCTCATCCGAACCCATCCAGGCAGAAATAAAAAAGAAAAGGCAGAGGCCAAGGACGGGCAGAGTGGACACACAGGGCTCCCAGCATGCCCAGTGGGCACCCTGCACACCCAGAGCAGTGCAGGGTGCCCTGCTCACACGTGGAAACACCCAGGTAAGCACACTAACGTGCAGCACTGAGGGTGGCCAACTGCTTACACGTGGGAGGGAAGAGCAGGAAGAGCTAAGCCACCAGCAGTGCTGCACCCACATGTGGAGTCCTCAGCACAGGAGAGACATGGAGCTGCTGGAGTGCATGCAGAGGAGGGTCACAAAAATGATCCCAGGGATGGAAACCTCTCCTAAAAGGATAGGGTGAGAACGGGGGCTGTGCAGATGGAGAAGACTCCAGGAGACCTGAGAGCAGCCTGTCAGTGTCTAAAGGGGAACTAAAGGAAAGAAGGGGACAGGCTCTTCAGCAGGGTCTGCTGTGAAAGAACAAGGAGAAATGGTTTTAAATTAAGGATGGGAGATTTAGATTGGCTATAAGGAAGAAGGATTTTGTACAATAAGGACAGTGAGTTACTGAAACCTCAGAGCCCAGAGGTGTGATAGAAGCTCCATCCCTGAAGGCACTGGAGATCAGGCTGGATGGGGCTTTGAGCACCTGATGGAGCTGTGGATATTCCTGTTGATTGCAAGGGAGCTGGACTAGATGACCTTTAGAAGTCCCTTCCAGCTGAAAAGGTTCTGTGATTCTGTTTCTGTCTGGCTCCATGAGGGTTTCTGTATCCCTAGCTCAGGACTAGGCTGTCTGTGGCACCAGCTGTCCCCTTCTCAGGACATAGGTGCAGCTGTGACAGCCACAAGCACCCTTCTGTACGCAGCAATTCAGGTGCAGGCTCGAGGACAGTGTTCTGGCTCATTAACACCCCCCATTACCCTTGGGATCAGTCTCCCAGGGACGCTGGTTGCACCGGAGCCCTCCTGGCGCAGTGCTGGCACTGCCGTGCAGATGGAACTCACAGCATGCAGTGAGGGGGCCCAGAGCCCACCACAGGGCTGCACGTGTCCCTGGTGGGCGCACAGGGCAGGCCAGACAGGCAAATCCTTGTGCAGTGCAGACAGAGCTCCACCGGCAGTCCCGTCTCTCACCTTGCCCCACGCAGCCTGGCACAGCTCCGCTCAGGACAGCTTGGAAGCGTGCAATCTCTTCAACTCAGCCTGCCAACTTGAAGCCAATTTGCATTGGATAATTATTTTCAATTAAGTGATAACAATCCTGTTCGGAACAGAAATAATCTTGTCCAAAGGCCAAACAGTTTATCCTGTCTCGGAGACGAGGCTGCAGCCTTGCGGAGGCACACGTCAGCGCTGTTATCACCTCCGCTGTGCTGAAGGGAACGGCCCCTGCTCGGGGAGGCTGGAACAGAACCTGCTGTGCTAACTTAGCAACATCACAGTGCCGTGCTCCAGTAACCGCTGCGCTCAGGGCCTTTGCAGTGATCCAAGGGGTGTGAAATCCTGCTGGCCCACTCACGTCCCTTGGTGGGCGTGGGGCTGTTTCATTGGCACACCTCCCTGCTGAGCCCGCTGCCCTCCTCCTCCAGCAGCTCCAGCAGCACCGAGCAGGGCGAGCAAGTGCTTTGCACAGCAAGGGTCACCCAGAACGGAGGCGTGCACAGACGTGGCTCGGCATCCCCATGCAGCAGTCTGATGGCAAGGACTGCATAGCAGACAGACAGCTCTCTAGGAGCAGCACCCTCTGCAAGAATGGCAGAGCTCTGTGGAAGCAGCCTGCAGAAGCCACCCCGCTGCACCTGTGTGTCCTCCCCTTGGGGCTGGTTGTGTGCAAGTGCGCTTTACTCACAGTGGGCAGTGACCACAGCATACGTAGATTTTAAATCTGTGAGTCTGCAGTAATAAGAAAAGATGTGAGAGAGTCTGCTCTCACAAAACAAGGGGTGAGCAGAGCTCCCTGCCTTTTCCTAGGGGGGGTGAGCCCTAGCCCTAATAATAGCCCTTCCTCAAACCCAATCCTACCCCAACCCTAATTCTAAACCTAATCCTAACCCTTACCCAAAACCTGGCTCTGAACCAACCCAATCCTAACCCGCCCCAAACTACCTTGCCAGTTGGACAGAACTGTTGGGAATCTGCTTCAAAGTGCCGAGCCCATGGCCGTTTGTTGGCGCTGCCCGATGGATGTCACCGGTGCCAGGCAGACACCTGCCAGGAGGCAGCAGCTCAGCCCAAAGGTGGGCAGGTGAAAGGCCTGACGTCATACACCTCCTCTGCCGAAGGAAACGGGCAAACACCTCTGTCTGTGTGGAGAGTGCCAAGGAGCAACGGATGGTGCTTGATGAGAGTTGTTGGCTTTTATTTCTCCTTAACTTTTTTTTTTTTTTAATCCACTGCATTCCAGTCAGTTGGGAAGATTGGAATCCAACGCTCCTGCAAGTGAAAAATAGCAAATCCAATATCTTTTTAGTGGTGTTTTTATATTCAAATTAGACATAATCTCTATGAATAAAATTACTGTTCCCAAAGGGATCATGCCCAATTTAAATGTATAAAATGTCATTAAAGGGGTGCTGGCTTGCTATTAAAATTTAACTCCAGCAAACCCCCAACGTCCTTTGTATTATAGTTTTACAATTAACCCAGAGATGTACAATCTGGTACTGTACAGTAAGTGCATTGTTTCTGACAAGCCCGCAGCCAGACCGACTGCTGAAAGCATCACCACATCTGAGTGGAGCCGCTGCACTCCTGCCTCTGGACCCTGCTGCTGGGACATCCCGCAGGAATCCCTCGCATGTGGGGCTGATGCCCCTTCCCCTCTGGGTCCAGGAAAGCTGCCCTAGCTCGCAGCAGGCAAAGGGTGCAGGACCTCCTGCCCCAAAGCCTTTCTGTCCCAAAAACAAAAGGCAGCGGGTGCCCATCCCATCCCATGAGGGATGGGAACAAACACAAGAATTGCGTTGCAAGAGAAGATGAGATTCAAAAAGGGCCTGTCACTGAAGGGTCTGTGCTGGGACCAATACCATTCAATATTTCTCCTGCAGAGAAAGGCTGAGGGAGGTGGACTTGTTCAGCCTGGAGAAGTGAAGGCTCTGGGGGGACCTCAGTGTGGCCTTTCAGTGCAGAAAGGAGGTTTATAATATGGCTGAAGAATGCCTGTTTACCAGGATCTGTAATGACAAGACAAAGAGTAATGGTTTTAAGCTGAAGAGGGTAGTTTCAGATTGGATGTAAGGAAAAAAAGTCACAGTGAGTGTGAGGCCCAGAGGCTGCCCAGAGAGTCTCTTTATTGAAAGGGCTCGAGGCCAGGTTGCACGGGGCTTTGAGCAGCCTGCTCTAGTGGAGGGTGTCCCTGCCCATGGCAGGAGTTCAAAACTAGATGATCTTTAAGGATCCCTTCCAATCCAACCATTCCATGGCTGTTTTGCTTGCAGACTGAGGCAGCTGAGCTCGTGTGGTGGCTTGCAGCCACCTGGACCTCTGCTGCTCTGTCAGGAAGGCCATCAAGGCAGGTTTGGAGTCTTTCCAAGAGGAACAAGAGCATCCATATCACCCACACAGCTCTAAACGTGTGGTGCCCCAGAGAACGCCCTGCAATGCCTCTGCCTCCTGCCCCTCCTGCACTCCCCCAGGTGCTGCAGAGCCCTGCCGTTTGCACTCGGGAGATCATTTGGCTTCCCAGACAGCGAGGCACAGCACCTGTGGAGGGTGCTATGCACACGCTGGCTGTCCCCTCCACACCGTGGGAGAAGAAGGCTCGTGGCTACCTTGGTGGCTGGAGACTGGGAAAGGCACAGCCTGCTGGAGCATTGAAGCCTTGGCAGGAATGGCCTGCTCCATCCCAAATGCTGGTGGTACTGCTTCCCATGCCTGGTCAGATTTAAGCTTTTACTGAACACAGCACGGTCACTCTGATGGGAAGGCACCCAACACTTGTCCCGGTGCAGGCGGGGCCAGCGCAGCACTCTGCCATCACCTCCTCCTCTTGCCTTTCAAGCCCAGAAAACATCTTTTCTTTCTACCGAATAATTACTATGCATTAAAGGGTATAATGCATATTTAAATATGCATCTAACTGTGAGGTTAGTGAACTGCACGTGAGCGAAAATCCATGCTATAAAAATACGCATTTAACTACCGTGCAATTAATGGGGCAAAATATTCAAAACCATTTCTTACTTTGTAGGAGTGCAACACTTTCCAGAGCATTTTAATTACGGCTGTGGTGTTCCAGATGCAAAGGCCACAGCTGATCTTCCTCGTGCTCTCTTTTCCCAAAGCAACAGAAAAGGCACCTTAAAACCGAGCACTCCTATGCATAGAAGAGAGCCACTGGGCTCCTGCAAGGCTGGAACCGAGCGCACACAGGCAGCAGCACAGAGTGGGCAACCCAGGCCTGGGCTTTGCTGCCGGCTGCCTCCTGCTCTGACACCTGCCCGACTCAAAGCACATCCAAGGGAGGCACTCAGCCGAGACGTGCGGCTGGGCACCCGCTCCTGCTGCAGATTAGCCTTGTCATTGTGTTTATGAGAGTAAGAGAATCTTTCGCCGCTGCAATGTTTTTCCATTAGCCATTACAAGGAGATGCTGCTGGAGGGAACAAGGAAAAGGCTACCCCTATGCATGACTGAGCCACAAAGGCCAAATCAGAGGGATGGGTTGTGCCCTGGGTAATTCCTACCTTGATTTCCGTGTCAGGACTTGATAAGGCACGTAACAAAAAGGCCTCTCCTTCCCTGCAGAGCCCACCCCGTGTCCACAGATGTCCTGGATCTTGCTGCCAGAGGAGCCCCAGCTCCCAGCTCCATGCAGATGCCCTAGTCTGCCCATGGCTGCAGCCATCAGAAAGCCCCCGAGGAGCCTCTGTGCAGGCAGCAGCCAAATGCAGAGCTGAGCCCAGGTCTTTGCAGGCTTCCTCTGGCACGCAGGGCTGCACGGAGCAGCGTGCTGCAGTGCCTGCATGAGCCCAGAGACCCAGCAGCATGCACACATCCCACATCCTCATCTCAGACACCTTCCCAGGCATATTCTGCACATCCTGCCCCAGGGAGGGGGTTTTGCTTCCATCACCAATGAGAAGCAACAGCTCGATGAAAATTACATCTCTTTTTCTAAAGGAAGTTCCCAGATTTATGCTAATGCCCGAGTGCTTCTGAGCCATCAGGTGACTGACAACGCATCAAATCACATTTTGCTTTAAAATACATGAATCCAAAATGGAAACAGTGACAGATTTGGCATCCGGCAGCCTGGGGGAAAAATGCCCCATCCGGGCATTCGCAACAATGGATTGCATCTAAAACAGGTCTGCGTTTGGTCCTGACCACTAATGCTCTGTTCAATCGCATGAAAAAAAGCCCTTTTTAATTCTGAAAAGGAAAACAGTTTAATCATTGTAAGAAACTATACCTTCAGGGTATCGCTCCAAAATACAGGCGGAGATTAGGAGGGATTTGTGAGATGGTGTTTATTCCCAACTTAGGTGCTTTCCATAAATTAATTATAAAAGCGGGCCCAAGCCAGCCAGGAGTGCGCTGGGAAATTCTCAGAGTGTTCGTCATTTCCATGCACTAATATTCATGCCATCTGCCTGCTGCTCTCTCTTTGCTCCATTGTCAGCAGCAGCTTGTTTCCTGTGCTGCATCGAGTCCCTCTCCCCAGCCCTGCCGCAGGTAACTGGCCCTGGCACATGGATGGATCCTTACTGATGGAGGAGAGGACCCCCTCTGCCGGGTGCCAGGGGTCAGGATGGCAGCAGGGAATGCTCAGAGAGGGACTGGATGGGGCTTACAGGGCAGGTGAAGCCCAGCCTTGGCCTGGTGAGGAGGTGGGTTGCTCCCACACGCAGGTCCTGCTCCCCTGCGCTGCAATACGGGCATCCTGGTGCTGGGGAGCCAGGAGGTGTTTGGCGGAGGGACCCAGCGAGGGTCCACCACCGGAGATGATGACGGTGTCAGGAAGGAATGGCAGCATGAAGAGCTCTTTCTTCCAGCTCACCTCTGTCGCCCTCACCCCGTGCCTCACCCCACTGTCCCTACAAGGCCTGCAGCGCCCCGGGGAGCTCTGCAAAGCCCTTGACCTACCAGGCAACCAAAGGACAAAGGGCCAGCAGTGCCAGAGGCAGCTGCATAGCAAATTAACCCACAGGCTTTGATTATCTGACCCTTCTCACAGCCCTACTTCTCACAGCCGCCATGTCAAGCAGACAGCCTTCTCCTGCTCACTGCTCACAGAGCAAGCTGCTGGCATCCCGCGCTCATGCCCCTTTTTGCTACCAGAGAAGGTGGGTGGTGCAGCCCTGTAAGCAACAGCTCTGGCCCTACAGTGAGGCAGAATGGAGCAAGACCACACGTCCCGCTGCCGGTGGGCTGTGCTGTACAGTCCTCACTGCTTTGTCCACCAGCACAGCTCCAGGAAGGAGTTGGCATCCACCCCTCTCTCTCATTTTACCTCTCAGAAAGGTTTTGCTTCACAGCCTTCCTGAGGCGCAACTGTCAGCAGGTCTGACCGACACAGAACGGGCAGTGAGAGGGGAATGCACCCATCAGGTGCCCAGGTGCAGGCAGGACACTGGCTCCAGCAGGTGTGCACATACACACACACCTGTGTGCAATACTGCTGTAAAAACAGGGAGACTGCGAACCTCTGTCCGGGTTGTCTCCTGGGACAGGAATAATGACACGTTAGGCTGAATGGCATCTGGGTAAAACCAAGGAGAGGGAAGGGTTCCTGTGCTGCTTATGGCCGTGTGGTGCCACAGCAGTGGGAGCCACACTGGGCTGCAGTGCCCTGCAGAGCTCTGCTGAGGGATGTACACAGAACTGCATCCTATGCATCCTGCACTGCGCATCCCAGGCAGGACAGCCAGACCCAGCAGCATTTCAGCAGGTCCTGTTTGTGTCTGCAATTAAAACAGGCAAAAAGCCAATTCCAGAGCTCTTCCATTTACTGCCATTATAGTTTTGCGTATATATGTGAAACTTTTCATTCTATATATATTTATCAATAATTTTTTTAATCTATAAATCTACATAAATGCGGTTTCCTGTTAAAAATGACCTGGCCAAAATTTTCTTACTTTTAATGGCTGCCCACAGGACCCCAAAGCAGCCATGCATCACTTCCAGCAGCAGGATGGGGCGGCTGGAGGGGAAAGGGAAAGGATCCAGCAGCCTGGTGCATCAGCAGTGCAGGGATCTGCTGGACAGCACACACTGCTGACATGAACTCTCACCTGATAAGAGAGGGAGATGTCAGTGCTAATGATAACTCAGCTCCACACAGCACAATGCAATTTCAAGCAATTATGAAAAAGTACAATGGCCTCTGCTGGCCTAATCTGACAGCATGCTGACGGCAGGAAGCAGGCGTGCATCATGATAAAGGAAAATCCCACCGGCAGAATACAGACTTGTTAGATAAGCTGATAGCTCGCACAGCACAGATGATTTGTGCCAGAGAAAAGCACTGCGAGTCCCTGCTCTCTGGGTTTACTACAAAACAGCCATTGAGATCAGACAGCTGCACACTCCGGCTCTCTCCAGCTCTCTCGCTAAGCCTCCATCAGGCAGTGACAGCCCGTATCTCCAGCGTGGTGATGGGGGGCAGAAGCCCTGCCAGTGGCAGCAATCCTCCTCCACGCAGGCAGCAGGCAGCGGGTCAGCCCTGCTGTGCAGGCCATGTGTCAGACTGGCGTGTCCTGAGTCCTTCAGGCGTCTGGGCAGGAGGAGTAGGAGATGGACGCTGGAGCTGCAGGTGGAGCCGTCTGTTCTGCTCAGCCAATAATTCCAGTCCTGCTGTGAGCTGGGTGTGCTCTGCTAGGAGACGCAGGTACTGGCTGGCTTCACCCCACAGCCCCGCCGTGCCTCCTGTATCACTGTGCTTGCATGCAGCCTCGGGAACTGGAAGTGAGGGAGATGCAGCCCAGCAGGCAGCCTGGGTGTGGGGAGGGCCGGATGAGAGCAGCAAAGTGGCACAGGGACGCACGCAGGGTCCACCAAGAGCAGCACAGGCTGTCACCATCTGACACAGCATCCCGCTGCACCAGGCAGTGCTGTTCGGTGGTGGCGCTGGGTGGTACTGCACATCGTACAGCAGTTCCAGGAGGCCCTCCTGTGTGAAGGACATCACCATCATCACTGCAGGGCCAAAGACAGAGCTCAGTGCTGCAGTGGGCAGCAGCTGGTGGCAGCCCCAGAGCTTCCAGAGAGGACACTCGGGCTCGTGGAGGCAGCAAGGGATTTGAGGTGAGCCTAATAAGGACGCGTACAGATGGACACGTGTGTGATGTGCGCCTGCACACCTAGTTCTTCCATCTGCTTGCCCTGCTCACCAGCACAGATCTGCCACAACTCCTGCAGCCGGGCAGCTCCCTGCACAGCCGCTCCGTGTGTTCATCTCAGGCAGCCCGGCTCTGCAGTGACCTTTTGCGGCGCGATGATGCGATGGCTCTGCGCCGGAGGGCTTCCCAACAGTTCTCTCTGCTCCTCTCCGCGGGCTGCGCAGTCAACCGGGAGCAGACACCTCACGTGCGTTTGCACAGCGAGCACGCCCCAGAAACAGAACCTCCGACATTTCTGCCACCCCGGCGACCCTTCCAGGGTTTGTTTTTGCACGGACAGTTCCGGCGGCGGCCTTCTCAACCGAACTCAGCGCACGCTCCCACGCCGCGCATCGCCGAAGGGAGGAGCCCGTCCCTTCGGCCGCTCGCACCGCCGCTCGCCG
>JAOWBP010004700.1:59060566-59083792 GCA_028571105.1 Tragopan temminckii | reverse complement strand
AGTATATCTGGGCTTAACCGGTGCAATGGTACCAGAGGTGTCTGGGGGTTGACCGTGTGAGGTACGGCTGTGTGCCCCGTCTGGGCGGGTGGGGTGGGACTGATCAGTTGTTGGTTGCTGATGGCAGATGTTGGTTGCTGGAAACAGTCTTTAACTTGTTGCTCTAAAGTGGATGTGACGGTCCAGCAGATCCTGGGAGTATCTCAGCTGGCACACAGGACCTCTCTGCAGACCTGCTGGTCCCAAGTCCTGCACCAAGTGCTAATTTGTCAGTCCAAAGCTTGCACATTTCCAATTTGTACTCTTGTTGCGTGGTCATTGCTAGACCTTGTTCTGCTCCTTGTGTTTCCCACTGCTCAGAGGAAGCTGTTGTCCTCTGGCCCGAGAGTGGGAGTTGCATGAGTCAGCGCCTGTACTGTAGAAAGAGGTTTAATGTTGGTATAAACTGTCATGGCAGTACTTTGTTGTGTGAACATGAAGAACAGTCTGAGCCCCCCTTTGGGACAGACGTCTGAAGCGTTGTTAGATTTCATTTTGGATAAATTCTGGTGTAAAAACAAAGCACTATAATTGTATCTGTAGCAGTATCTCTGTGCAGTTCATTTCATGTCTGCCTGACCTTGTGTCTCTCCATTTGTAGAAAAAGGTTGGCCCTGCCTTTGCAGGGCAGCATTCTCTCTCTGGTGCTCTTATGTGTTAGAAGGGCTGCGGAGGCATCCTGGTGATGCCTGTGAGCAGAGCTGTGACCTGTGTTTCTCCTCCCAGTCCCACTCACAAAGCTGGCCCAGGAGTCGGACTTCGTCGTCGTGACGTGTGCTTTGACTCCCGACACCCAGGGAATGTGCAACAAGAATTTCTTCAGCAGGATGAAGAAGACTTCTGTGTTCATCAACACGAGCAGGTGACAGCAGCCCCGTCTTGTGGCACCCTGCTTGTGGCCGTGGTGGCTGAGCCAGCTGTGAGATACACTCTGTGAGTCCAGGCAGCGTGTGCAGTCAGCGTGTGCTGCAGCCAGAAGGGCCGTTTGCCCACCCTGCAGCCCTCCCCCTCCATTGTGAGGGCTCCTGGGATCCAGACAGAGTCAGGACGAGTTGACCAGAGGGTGCAGGCGCTGTGCCTGCCCAGGGCTCTGTGTCCAGCCCCAGTGGGATGGATGTGCGAATTAACAATGGGGACTTGTTTGACCACTTGGGAGCTGTGCGAGCCCATCTCCCTGTTTTTTTCCAGAGGGGCTGTGGTGAACCAGGAAGATTTGTACGATGCATTAGTCAGTGGCCAAATTGCAGCTGCAGGCCTGGATGTCACAACGCCGGAGCCACTGCCCACTGATCACCCTCTGCTCAAACTCAGGAACTGTGGTAAGTGGTGGGTTTGGGCACCCTGGTCCCTGCCCTGCCTCCTCCTGCTTGGAGAGCCACCTCTGCTGTCAAGGCAGAGGACCTGCTGGCTGGTTTTCTTGGGGGCTTGAAGATAGTGAACAAAGGCAGAAAGGAAAATCATGTATTTAAGCAGCTTCTTGGTAACAGTTGTGCAGCGTGGAGAGCTGTTAAAGACCTTATCAATGCAATCTAAAATAAACTAGGGAGATATTTCAGTAGTCCAGAAAGCAATTGAGATTGACGTGTCTTTTAACCTTTTTCAAATGGATCTGCATTCCATAAGCTGGGCTGAAATTCGTAAAGGAATTTAATACAAGCAGGTGCTGCTCTCAGTTACAAACAAGGCAGACCTAGAGGCAGAAAACAGGCAGAAGTGGAACAGAGAGGAAATAGTGGTTTCTAAGCAAAGAGTAACTCTTTATATTTGCAGTTTTGTTGCTGTTAACATGGCAGGGTGTTTGTTCCTACCCAGCTGTCCATGCTTCACCCAGCCAACCTGCTCTGCTCTGAGCCAACGAACAGCATCCTGTTGTGCACCTGAGTGCTTGTTTTGGTCATGCTGCAACCTGAACCTGAAACCCTGTGTGTATGCCTTCATCTGAAGGACCAATATTCTATGTTGAGGGTATAGAAGGCAGCAAGATGTCTCTGTCAAGGAAGGACATTTTTGGATGAGGAGAAACAAATCGCTGGGAGGTCAGGATGAAAATGTGGACGTGCCTTGTCTGCATGTCCATTCCTGAAATAATAGAGTCGCACAATCATCAAGGTTAGAAAAGACCACTGAGAGTACCACGTCCAACCATCAACCCATCCCCACCAAACCACATCACTCACTCCCACATCTCCTTTTTGAACACTTGCAGGGAAGGTGACTCTACCACCTCCCTCAGCAACTTGTTCCATTAATTTCTGAAAAGTTTGTCCTAATATCCAACCTGAACCTCCCTTGGCACATCTTGAAGCCACCACCCCTCATCTTGTCGCTGTTACCTGGGAGCAGAGGCCAATTCCCACCTCCCACACTCAGCAGTGTGTCAGGTATTTGTGTTCCTACACTCCCCTAAAGTGCTGTCTGTTATAAAATGGACAGAGACTGCAGTGCAGGCTTTTCTCTAACTTGGACAAGAACACAGTCATTGCTGCTGTTCTAATCGTGCCATTAAAGCAGCTTTGGCATGTTTCTTACCATTACCTAAAAAGAGTGGGTTGTGTTTTGCTGGTCGCAGAGCAGTGGCACAGGTTGCCCAGAGGGGTTGTGGAGATCTCCATCCTCAGAGATCACCAAAAGCCACCTGTATGTGGGCCTGGTCAGCCCACCCTGGGAGTCTGTGCTGGAGCAGGGATTGGGACAGATGGCCCAGAGGTCCCAGCTGCTCTCACCCATCCTGTGTTTCTGTCACACAGCTTTTTTCTGTCTCTCAGCTTTGTCACACAGGTGGATAAAAATCACTGCCCTGACTGTGCCGTTGCTCTGCAGTCTGTAGGGGCTGTTTGCCATCACACGTACCTTCCCTGCACACCCAGGAGCCTGCAGGTCCCGATATTCTGAACAGTTCTCAGGCTTTTGCCTCAGTATGCATTGGTTTGTACCTGTAGGAAAGTGGAGGTGTGCAGTAGTGAGGCCGCGGTGTGAGAATTTCTGCATGTTTCTCTGTCATCTGCCACAGACTGTGTGCAGGAAGCTGAGTACCAAGGCTGAATACAGAAGGGAGGAGCGCTGCTGCCTGCTGGCCTTCACCCATAGATGAGTTAGTTTTGTTTGTCAGATGTGCGTGGCAGCAGCATGCTCGTTGTCAGCTCCATCAAAGCAGCTGATGGAGGCCCCTCTGCTTGCACACCCCTGGGGAAGACCTCTGGGGCAATGGGAAGCAGCGTGAGGGCAGTGACCCTTTCTCTGCCCACAGTGATCCTGCCACACATCGGGAGTGCCACCTATGCTACACGGAGCACCATGGCAGTGCTGGCTGCCAACAACCTGCTGGCCGGCTTGCGAGGCGAGCCCATGCCCCACGAGCTGCTGCTGTGAGGGCTGGGCCTGCATCACCGCCAGCTCACCATGAGGGATGCAGCATCACGTGCCAGCCTGGGGGAGCAGGCAGGTGGGTCCTGTGCCCCTGCTCTGCAACTGAGGAGTCAACAGCATCCGCAGCAAGAGAACTGCGCTGTAGCTATTAAAGAGAAGCAGTGACAGTGGTGTGTGCCTTTCACTTGGAAGGACAGGCCTCCAGGCATTGGCGTCACGAGTGCTTGTAAGTGGGGGAGGTGAATGCTGGTGCTTCGGGTGAGCGTGAGGTGGCCCCTCAGCTCTGTACTGGAGCTCTCAGCTCTCATCCAGAATCACAGCGTCACGGAATTGTTGAGGTTGGAAAAGACCCTAAGATCTCCCAAAGTCAAACCCAGCCCGCCCTCACTGTGCCACTGACCATATCCCTCAGTGCCACGTCTACACATCTGCACGTGTTTCTTGAACACATCCAAGGGCAGTGACCCCACCACCTCCGTGGGCAGCCACTGTCAGTGCTTGATCACTTTGAGAAGTTTTTCCTAAGAACATCCAACCTGACCCTTCCCTGGCACCTGAGGCCATCACCTCATCCCATCACTGTTACGTGGGAGCAGAGGCCGACCCCCACCTCGCCACAGTCTCCTTGCAGGTGGCTGTAGGGAGCAGTGTTTCTCCAGAGCCTCCTCCAGGAGGGGGCAGTTCTGCCCTCTGTAATTCCTGCCTCAGTTTTTGCCCACACCTCTGATGGCATGTGTCAGTGCAAAAGGAGAAGTGGGCAGCTCCCAGGTCTCAGGAGAAGCACTGATGAGCACATTTCAGGGATCTCTGCTGTAGTCTGTCTCACCCATACACGAGGACTGGAGTGCTGCTCTCCTGCCCTCAGCAGCACCCTGCCCAGCTGTGAACTTCTGCTTGGGGAAGCGTACCAAGATACACTGTTTTCTGCAGGGGAACAAATGGTATCTGAGACATGGTGTCATTGTGTGGCACTGGAAGGAGGATTTCAACATGCATTTGAAAACAGTCCATTAGAAATCTTTCTCTGAAGGTATGTGTGCTGGGCGTCCACAGCGGCATTCCTCCTTTGCCAGCTGCCACACAGCTGCAGTGCACAGGGCTGCATGGCAGGCAGCATGCTTGCCAGTGTCCCCAGCAGGTGTTAAGCTCTAGAGAGCCTTGAAGGAAGGGCATAAGTGACTTACAGGTGCTGCTGGCACTTCAAAAAGGATGGCAGAGCTGTTCTGCATCCTTTCCGTGAGCTCTGTTTGTCAGTGAGCACGCTTGCCTTGCAGCTTGGCTTCAGGGCAGCCAGATGCTGATAGAACTGAGCTATGCAAGATTCAGCATGTTTGAAGCCCCTAGTTTCAGGGAAATGGGAGTAGACAAAACCTCACTTTAAATGCCCGTATGACAAACTGAGTTTGTGGCCAAGGAGGAGAGGAGTGCTGCATTTAACCCCAGCTGCACACCCACTGCCCCAGGAGGACTGGGGAGAGCATTGGGATGGGGAAAAGCCACGAGCGCAAGCGGAGCAAGACAGCATGAGACTGGGCCCCAGAAGACAACAGCACGGTGGGTTCTGCAGCTGGATACTCAGCCAGAATTAGGGCATCACAGAATTGTTACTGTAGGAATAGACTTCTAAGATCAGAAAGTGCATTCCCTGCACGCAGGCACCTGGGTACTGAGTGCAAAGTGCTGGGGGCCACCAGAGGTTGGTCCTGTCCTGGCTCCCAATGAGTGCTCGCAGCTGGCCATCTCTGTGACCTCACCTTCATTTTCCCCATCTGTGACACACATATGAGGAGGAGAGCAACTCTGCTTGAATTCTTTTATTGTACCCATTCATCTGTGCCACTCACCTCCTTTCTTCCCTGGCCAGCACCCATCGAAGTCCAGCAGCACACTGAGCAGGATCTTTTAGATAGCTCATACAGGGAGGTTTTGATGTTTAACACTTTGCTGTTGGTATTTGGTGTTACACAGCACTTTGACTGCACTGAAATTGCTGTGCACACACAGCACGGTGATGGTGATGGCGGTGGGATCTCAGTGCTCATTGCCCTCCTCCAGGTGCTGTCTATCACCACCAGCCTCACCAGGCAGATGGGGCAGCTTGAGCTGTGGCTGCCAACAGAGTTCTCTTGGCTCTCTGCTCAGAGGTTACACTGCAGGCAACAGCACAGCAGGGTGATCACCCCTTGCCAACACAGCAGCTGGTCTCCATCCTCATGCCACCCTCCAGCCAGCTCCAGGCCTCAGCCATGCACCCACAGATTGCCCAGTGACAGTCCTGCTCCCATTGCCCAGCCACCCCAGAGGCAGTCTGGGATGGAAATGAACCGTAATGTGCCTCAATTGCTTAATTCACTCTCTGTTACTGCTCAGCACTGGGACGTTTCTGGTGAGTGTGAATGAAAGCACTCGAGTCTGTAGCTCCAAGCCAACCAAGAGCTTTTTTTTTTTTTTCCACAGCCCCCACTCTGCACAGTAATCCCAAATCCTTGGAGAATGAGATGGAAGGGAATGCTGCAGGGTGCTGAGCTAAAAACAAAGCAATCCAAAACCAAAGAGAGACACCTGTGCTTGGGAGTTCTGCTGAGCTCTCCTTGTATGCACTGTGCTGCCATTCTGTCCTGTGGAGGGTGTTCTCCGTGCTGAATTCTGTGCTTCATTTTCTCTTGATGCTCAATGAGCCATACTCTGATGATAATAAAAGTTATTGGAAGATGTTTGTTAATTAGTTATCAATGCTGGCTAGTTGCAGAAAGACCCGCGCTTCATGCCCAGAGAGTATTCAATGCATTTGTCACGTTGCCAAGCAAAGCGAATGAGACTCCATAACACCAATGTAGCATGAAGATGCAGACGTTCCTTGTTATAGCTCCAGGTGCATGGGTGATTGCTCCACCTAATGAGCGTGCCCAGGAGCTAAAGCACACATTATATACATCCAGCATGTGTGAATTTTTGTACAGTTCCCACCAAGTGTCCCCCTATTCCAAGAACTGCTGTACAGATTAGACACTGTGTGTGTGCCTGTGTTAAAATAGGGCTCTTGCACGGGGCCCTTGGTGGTCGTGAGTTCCACTAGGAGGTGCAAAAGGTCGTGCATTAAGTGGATCAGGCCCCATGTTTGATCAAGAAATCATGTACAAAAGATCAGTGCTTGACTAATTATCATGTTGACCTTGTTACAGTGCCTATACTGCCAACCCCGGGGGTAGGGAGGCCTTTGCCCAAACCTCTGCCTGACAGGGAATTGTTTGTAGCTATTGGAAAACTGAAAGAAAACATTTCTGGGCATTTCGGTGGGTGGAAACTTCCTAGAAATCATCAGGATTGAATGCTGAAAACCTTTGCTGTGTCAGATGAAAAAGGATCTGTGAGTTTGTTGGCCTACATGAATGCTTCTGGTATCTGTGCAGTTACTGCCGTACTTCAGGATGCTGACAGAGTTATCCAAAGCTTAGCATGACCCCTCAGGCGATGAGCAACAGTTCAGTGCAAGAGAGCTGCTATACAAACCCCAGCACCAATTCCCCACCTGTGCCAAGGAGTACTCACAGAGCTGCAGAGGAGACCGCCTGAGTAGGAGAAGCACTTTTCCGGTGTTGTGCCATGGGATCTGCTCAAAAGCAGCACCTTCTGCAGCCGTGGATCATTCCGCTCTGGCAGCCGCGCAAATTGTCACTCTGTCCTTTTAATAAAAATATTTTGCTTTCTAAAAATGCTTCCAAGCTGCCAGTTAGAAAACCTGTCCTCCACCCCTGCCCGAATCCCCTGGACAAGTATGAGCACAACTGGCCAGAGCTGAACTTGAAAAAAAAAGAAAGTCGGGTTTTGCCTGCACTTCACTGGAAAGTAGCAGCACCTTCCAGCAAATCCTCCACAGCTCTGCTGTGCTACCTTGGAAGCCCTCCCAACCTCCTCTGGGACAAAGCTGAGGTTCTCCCCAATGCTTCACAAGGTGATGGTGTTCCCTGGCCCTCCTCAGCAGTGCTTTCCCTTTGCCCATCAAACCTAAAGCTCAGCCCAGACAGCTTGCTGCCCGGAACGCTCTTGCCCCTCAGCAGCATTCTATCCAATCTCAACATGCCCATGGGCTGAAGTATAAGCAACAGGCTGGTGGACAGAGGAGGTGATCTCAAGGCACCCTGTGGAACTGATGGAGGAAAGGCACTCAGCTACACACCAGCACTGCAGAGGCTGCCAGCAGAGACAGGTGTGCTATCATGGTGAGCTCTAGCCTGGACATTTTTTTTTTTTTTTTTAATGCATTATTAAGTAATAGATGAGAATATTCAAAATAGACTGCTTTTATGTTTTATTTACATCTGCTTAACTACACTGACGTCTACTCAAAACACGAATTGTGCTCTCATATCACACAACAGTTCAGTCTCCTCAGCAGCGATAGGTTTCGTAAAGCAAGCTACTACGCCAGTCCTCAGTCTTGCAGGCTCAAATACCTCAGCTGCCTCCTGCTGTAAGTCGGGAAGGTCATGGATGGGCATTTGAATGCTGCTACCAAAAATAATCTTGCTGTTACCCAGCCACTTACTCTTGGTCCGTTGCCAAGAGGGGGGACTCCATCAGGAATACGATCCAGCTGAAAATAATGTGAAACATTTCTATGGAAAAGGGGGCATACTTGCAGAATCCCAAAGCTTTCAAGTGATCTCTTTGCCAACTTCCATTTGAGGAAGGAGATCCAGGCAACACATCCCCCCACCCTCGATGCTGCAGCAGGAGCAAGGAGCCCTGGAAGCACACTGGCTGGTAGTAGGGCATCTAAAACAAGCTGCAGGGAGCATCCCTAATGTTACCTCCAGAGCACAGAGGTAGCCAGAAGACAGCCCAGCACGCAGCAGCTTTGACCAGTGCAGCCATGTGAGCCAGGGGGAGCAGCTCACAATGAATGGATGGGAGACCACCATCCTGCAGGACCACTGCTGGCTCAAGTACTGCCCCACTCCTTGTTGATTAAATAAAATACATGCCTTCTCAAATGGCAAATGCAGGCCTGCTGTGAGCAGAGCTATGCACTGTGCCTCGTCTGACAAGAATGTCTGTCTGCCTGCAATCTGATTCTGCACTGCTACGTTTTGCAGTAAGAACCCAATCTGCTAACACACGAATGTTGTCAATCCATTGGCAAATGCACCAGGATAACAAGTAAAGCAAGCAGAACGCAGCAGCACAGAAATGATTTTTGGAGGTTTCACAGTGCTAAGATGCTGACATCTTCAGGCAGGACCTCACTGCAGTGTTTGGAAAGTCTTGAACAAAAGTCGGTGATATTTGGCCATTTAATCAGGCATGGAGGTGAGAAGCTCCTCATTTTGCAGTTTGAGATAGTGAAGCTGTCATTCTGAGATACTGCTGCATACTGGAGGACAGGGAGAGCAGCAAGCCGGCTGCACTCCTGCAGTGTGCTCCTCCAGAAGCACTGGGCGGGGATGAAGAAGCGAAATTTGAAGTTGCTACTTTTAAGGATGCTCCAAATATAATCGTTTATTTAAGAAAGGAGTCCTCCCGCACGAGGTCTGATATTTCACAGCATGAAAGTTTATTATTAAAAAATAGACAAGATGTACAGTTTAATATGTTTACCTGCTCAACATTAGCTCCTAATTAACCCCCTTACTCACACAGCTTCTTTACTCCTATCTGCTGTAGGATTTCAGAAGCACTGTAGGAAACAGTGAAAAAAATAATAGAAAAATCCCCAACAAACTGGTAGAAATGCAAGGAAGATAAATAACCAGCCAGAATGCTACTGATAAGGCGCTACAAGAAAACATTAAGGTACAAAATTCTACATTTTATTGATGTTTCAGTGAGATTGGTTAGCATACCTCAGTGCTTTCGGTCCCTTTATACCAAAATGATTATCAAACTACATGTGGCACATCCCACTGCTTTTTAAAAATGTGGCACATTGCTGCACATCCTTAAAAATCATGAGCTAGGAATACAGCCACTAAGTAAGGGAGCTAAGCCAATCATTCACGGTGTTTCCATGCCCCTCCTTACCTTGGCTGCTCAAGGTGCCAGTGACACATGGGCAGACATTTGGCAATCAACTTCTCAACATGGAGAGGTGTCCCCACACATTCCCCCTTTAACTTACTGCTGTTGCACATATAAACCAAATGCAGAATGCTTCCTGTGTTTCCTTTGGTCTGACAATGTCTGGTTTGGAAGCCTCGATGATGTTCATAACTCATCCTGTTAAATGACTGTCGGGACTTTGGACGAGGATTTTATTTTGTTTACTCTAATGGAAATCCAAAATGTTTAAGATTATTCACTACGGAGCACAAACTCCTTAAAACTGCTGAGTACCATAGTAAAGGATACATTTACTACCCACAGAATTTAAAAAGAAAAAAGGAAAAAGAGAAAGCTTGCAAGTACATTTATATTAATAGGAATCAGTTGCTCTGTGACTTTAATGTCAGGAAGTGTTAAACATCTGTGTCTCCTGAGCAAAATGATGTGCTGAAGCCCTGATCCAGTTCCTTCGTGGTAGAACAACATTTATCAGCAGAAGTGCTCCAAAACGTCTTGCAGAAACCCAGGACACGAAAGCTGGTAGTTTGTGTGCACCTTTAACAAAGAAAAGAGACTGCAAATGCTATTAGTTACAACGGCATCAAAGGGGAGAAAGCTATAACATGACTTATGTAGCTCTTTAAAGAATAAAGGTCACTAAATTTCTGCTTTACAAAGTGTACAGTGCTATTTTTTTTAAATTAAATGTATGCTAGGGTTTTTTTAATTTTTGTTGAACATTTATGACACTACTTCAAACAGAAAGACTGGATCTGATAGCTACACTTTACACAGAAATGTAAGTAAACATGGAAAACAAGGCTCCATCCCCTCTGCTCCGCTCTGAGGGACAATCTGCAGCTGAGAGGGAAAGTGAGTGTACAGGAGAGCAAGTTAAAGCCCGAAGCTAAAGAGTGCCAAAAAAGAACAGTGTGCGTGGGCAGTAGCGTGGATCAGACTGACTACGGGCATGTCTGGAAGCAGCAAGAGACTATTTTACGTACTAAAAAAAACCACCATCACAAACTCCCTCTCGCTGAAAACAACGAAGCAGACAAAGACAAGCTCTTTTCAGGCTTTTGTGTATATGGAATTTTAAGATAGGAAATACAAATTGGTTAAAATACTGCTAAGAATAGCACAAACAAGAAACATACTTCACTTATCACTTAATACAAGTTTCTACAGAAAAATATTGGTGAAACATCCAGATCTTGCAGTATTCCAAGTATATATACATCTGGTAGTCCAAAATTTACTTTTTTCTTGGATTTAATTTAAGCACCTTCATTACACAGTGTTTTTTACTACAAAACAAGCAAACATACATTCAGAACCCTAAACTATTTTCATAATTAGCATACTTTAAAGCATTCTATGTCAG
Source organism: Tragopan temminckii (assembly GCA_028571105.1). Classification (NCBI taxonomy): domain Eukaryota; kingdom Metazoa; phylum Chordata; class Aves; order Galliformes; family Phasianidae; genus Tragopan; species Tragopan temminckii. The sequence goes on along the minus strand of JAOWBP010004700.1, from coordinate 59,072,961 downwards.
ACAGATGCATCCAAAGTTGGTTTTCTTTTCAAGATATGCAATCTGCATTAGCTGGAGCAAACAGCTCCCTGCATTATTGTTCACATCTAATGCAACAACTTGATTTCTGCAGGTTATTTATTTAAATGCTTTACTTTTACAAAATATTTTAGAAAAAAAAAAAATAATAGGAAATTTGCACTTCAGTTTCTCGTTCTCGAAATATGTTACTTCATGAACGTGTGGAGGACAACTTCCCAACCCAGGCATTAGGCAAACCAAGCAGAGTAAAGTGTTACGGGAGCTTGTGCTCCCTAACGCAAAGGAGCTCCTTCAAGAGGTTCAGACTGGAGGCAGCCTGCGCTGTAGTGACCGTGCCTTGTTGAGTTCATGGTCTCGAGGAACATGGACCTGGAGAAGAGCAGGTCTCTGAACTTCAGGAGAGCAAAATTTAAGGAATTACTGGATGAGATCCTCTGGGAAGCTGTCCTGGGGGGGGAAAGGAACAAAACAGAGCCATCAGCTCTCTAGGAATACGTTTCTGAGAGCGCAAGATCTCTCCATCCCCAAGTATAAGAAATCAAGCAGAGGAGGCAGGAAACTGGTGTGGTTGTGCAAGGACCTGCTGGTCAAACTGAAGGAAAAGAAGGGAATGCAAAGGCAGTGGAAGCAGGGACATGTAGCCTGGGAAGAATACAGGGATGCTGTCAGGATGTGCAGAGATGGGATCAGAAAAGCCAAGGCACGGCTGGAACTGCACTTGGCAAGGGATGTGAAAACTAACAAGAGGGGTACATAGGTCAGAAGAGACAGGCCAAGGAGAGGGTATCTCTGAATAATGAGAAGGGAGAACTGGCTACAGCAGAGATGGAAAAGGCTGAGGTAATCAGTGAGTTCTTGGCCTGTTCACTGGCAGCCAGGCTTCCCGTGTCTCTCATATCTGTGCACCTTCACATCCCTGAGCCGCTGGGCGGCAGCTGGGGGGGGGACAAAATTCCTGCTGCTGTGAGAGAAGAGCAATTTCAAGACCACATGATGGCAGTGAACACATACAAGTCCGTGTGGCTAGATGACAGGCAACCCAGGGTCCTGAAGGAGCTGTGTGATGTGGTTGCTGAGACACTCTCCACCATATTTGAAAAGTCAGTGCTGTCAGGTGAAATCCTCGGTGATCGGTGACCCATTTTTTAAGGATCAAAAGGAAGACTGGGGGGAATTAGAAGCTGGTGAGCCTTACAGCTGTGCCTGGGAAGATCATGCAACAGATCCTCCTGAAAGCTACGATAAGGCACAGGCCAGAAAAGGAGGTGATCTGAAACAGCCAGCATGGCTTCAGCAAGGGCAGACTGTGCCTGACCAATCTGGTGGCCTTTATGATGGAGTGACAGAATAAGTGAACAGGGAAAGACCAATGCCTGGACTTCTGGAATGCCTTTAGCATGGTCCTTAACCACATCCTTATCTCTAAATTAGATACTGAAGGGTGGACTATATAGTGGATAAGGAATTGGCTGGATGGTCACAGCCAGACGTTGCAGTCCACTGCTCTATGTCCAGCTGGAGGCCAGACATGAGTGGCGTTCCCCAGGGATCCATCTTTGGATCGGTGCTCTTTAACATCTTTTTCAAAGACATGGATATTGGGATTGAGGGTATACCCTCAGTACATGTGCTGATGACACCAAGCTGCGCAGTGCAGTTGGCACAACACAAGGAAGGGATGCCATCTAAAAGGACCTGAACAAGCTTGAGAACAGGACCCGTGTGAACCTAATGAGGTTCAGCAAGGTCAAGTGCAAGATGCTGCACAATGATAGGGGCAATCCCAAGGACATACACAGACTGGGAGAAGAACTCCTTGAGAGCAGCCCTGTGGAGAAGGACTTGGGCTCCTGGTGGGCAGAAAGTTGGGCATGAGCCAGCAGTGTGTGCTTGCAGCCCAGATGGACAGCTGTATTCTGGGCTGCAGCAACAGGGGAGTGGCAGCAGGGCAGGGAGGGGACTGTCCCCCTCTGCTCTGCCTTTGTGAGGCCCCAGCCAGAGCACTGTATTCAGGCCTGGGGCCCCCAGCACAAGACAAAGAGCAGGTGGAGTGGGTCCAGAGAAGGCCACGAAGACACCAGAAGGCGGGAGAACCTCTCTGACAAAGACAGGCTGAGAGCTGGGCTTGTTCAGCCTAGAGAAGAAAAGGCTCCAGAGAGATCTCATTGCAGCCTTCCAATACCTAGAGAGCCCTGCAGGAAACCTCGGGAGGGACTTTTCTTCAGGGAGTGTAATGGTAGGACATGGAATAATGGCTTCACACTAAAAGAGAGTAGGTTTAGATTAAATATTAGGAAGAAAATTTTCACTATGAAGGGTAGTGAGGCACTGGAACAGGCTGCCCACAGAAGTTCTGGATGCCCCATTTGTGGAGGTTGGATGGGGCTCTAGGCAACCTGATCAAGTGGGTGGCAACCCTGCCCATGGCAAGGAGGTTGGAACTCGATGATCTTTAAGGTCCCTTCCAACTCATGCCATTCTATGATTCTGTGAGACAATTACACTCTCACTCAATCTCCACCCCCCTGTTCTGCAAAGGAAATTCGATGTAGGGACCATATCCCCATTGAGCCCCAAGCCTGCATGTATATAACAATAATGTTTTACATATCTACAGACTTCTGAGGACCTCAAAGTTATTTGCTAACAGTTGTTTAATCCTCACAACACCCCTGTGAGGTAGGTATGGTATTATCCCCAATTTATAGAATCAAGACTTTAGTGTGTGGCACAACCACACACAACTGTTCACAGACCTACGAAAGCAGCTTCTTAGCTTGAGCAAAATAGTGTTAATGCTCCTGCAGTGCTTCAGAGAGTTAAGAGTTTGTACTGGCACTCTCGTTCAGGCTGGGAGGTGCAAGCAGTTAAAGCAAAGTGCTAGGTAGGTTGCTACTCTGCCACCTCAGGCAGGTTGTTTTGGAGTGTTTATAAAGGTGGCTGGATTGGCTGAACCGTTTGCCACATTTCAGGCAGGCATAAGGCTTTTCTCCTGTGTGCACACGGATGTGTTTCTTACAGTCTGTTAAGGTCAAAAAAGTCTTGCAGCAGATCTTACATGCATATTTGCGTGCACCTTCTACAACCAAGACATTGTGCTCAGATAAGGCTTTCTTGCATTTTGAAAGAACATCTGCAGATGCCCGTGTCAACTGTGGAGGACCAGGTTGCGAAGGATGCCCATTTTCAAAAGAAGTGGTCCCGTTGATGATCAGCTGGGAACCAGGTGAGTTATCCTGCAGCTGGGAGCTCCTGACGGAGGTTACAACAGGCATTTTGGGGGCTATGCGGCGGTAGCCAGGAAAGCTACTGGCTCCCCCTCTTACAGAGCCTATCATTGCCCTCGACAGAGAATGCAGGCCCAAGCCTGACCTTGGAAAGTCCATACCAAACTGTTCTGCAGCCCGGTACCCAGAAGTCTGTACACAGGGAAGACCCATCACATCCTGCATTGGTCTAACAAAATGGGATTCTGCAGGCTCACTGAAGGGATTCTCAACATGAGAGACTGTGGCAGATGAATGACCACCAGCAGGCCCTGACTCTGGACTCATCAGGAAAGAAGCATCACTGTCCATTCTACAGTCACTTGTTGTATTTGGAATGTTGTCATCAGTAGTTTGACTAGCACCATAGCTGCCACCTCTGCCTTTATTCAGAAAATTTGAGATACTGAAAGTAGACTTGTGTTCCAGGTTATTTGACACCTCCATAATATGGATATCTCCTACCCTATCTGTAGTAGACTGCGGATCAGAAAAGCTACGATCGCTGCTCTCAGGACTCAGTTCTATCTTCTCTGCACTCACAACTCCTCCTTCCACTTCAACAGACTCGCTGCCTTCTGCTTGGGAAGTGACATCACTCACCTCATCCTGAGGCTCCGGGGAACTCAAGGGCTCAGATTTAACCACCACCCTCATGTGCTCTTTTTCATTTATGCTGACCTCTGGATTGTCACACGGGAAGTTGTTTTTCTCAGATGTAGCCTCCTGGTCAAAGCTGGTTTCCACTTGTGTTGCCTGTGATGCCATGGACATCTGTGAAATATTTCCTCCACTGTTGTCAGACTGGCTGGGCACTTGAGTATCTTCCTGAGCGCTGAAAGACTGATCAAACATAATATTATTATCCTCCTGGTTATCAGCGACAGCATCAGCCTTAGAGTTGTCCACTATCTTCAGTGAATCTGGTGAAAAGAAATCCTCCCGTGAATGAACAACTGACTGCCCACCCTCTGGAGCCACATCAGAAACAGCCTCGTCTATGGCAGGCCTCATTCGCTGCCTGGCCCGATCTTCAGAAGACTGTTTACGCTTGTGGAGACGGCGCATAGGAAAAGCAGAGCGCTGCTCTATGTTGCTTCTCATCGTGGAACTCATAGCGCTCGGCTGTTCCTCTGAGCTCTGAGTGGAATTCAACGCAGAGCTCACAATGCTCAGCCCGAGCTGCTGAAGCATGAAAGACCTTTGAATGCGTGCATTTTGCTCTTGAACCCTATCACTGGGTGGAGACATCGGCAGTGTCCTGGTAGTAAGGTAGTGTTTGCATGCTTTAACAACAGAGTTCAAATGCAAGTGAGATGCAGCCAGCAAGATATCCATAACGTTGCTCTCTCCAAGCATAAGTGTGGAAGTGTACATCATGTCTATGAGGGCAGCAAAAGCTTCTGCTGTCACCACTTCGCTATCCAGCTGAATCATATTCATGGTTTGATCTCCTTCTGCTACAGTGAAGAGAGCTCGGAAATGTGTACTACATGCTGCTAGGACAGAGCGATGGGCTTTGAAATGCCTGTTTCCCACCACAATGACGCAGTCACAAAGTTGGCCATGAAGTCTCTGGTAGTTGAGCTGCTGAAAGATTTGCTCAAAGTGTCCCGGAAAATCCATGATCCTATAAAACAGAAGAGAGGAGACTATAATATTAAAAATGGCTGAGGTTCTATTTAAATCACAGTGGGACTGGGTTTAAAAATGAAAGATGATGGCTAAAAGGCAGATGAACAGTAACCAATTCATCAACTGCCACATTCTTGCTGTATCAGAACTAGCAATCTCCCAAAGGAACACACGGGAGAGAAAAACAGATTGCCATGGAGCTAACAGCACAACAGCTACCCCAGTGCCAGACTTGTCGTGGGCAGCTCCACTGCAAACTGTACAATGCCATTCATCCCCCTGTTAACTTCCGTCCAAACTATAAGATATTCTTCAGTAAAATATTTAATCCTGGTTTAATTAAAAAAAAAAAAAAAAAAAAAACCAACAAAATAAAACCAAACCAAACAAAACCCATAATCATTAGGTCACGCAAAATCTGACAAAGCAGCCCCTGCTTCCCAGCTGTCAGACTGGAGAAAAACATCAAGCCGATGTTCCCGAGCCAAAGATGCAGCTGTACTCACCTGCCTACCACTTCTCCAAGGCACACAACACACACTTCACAGGTATGAGCCTGAGGAAGATTTCGCCATGTACTGCACTAGACTAGGAACCCTTCTCCCTGACAAAAAAATGGAGTTTTATGTAAACACAGAAAAGCAAGAATTCCTGCCAGCAGAAGTCAGAGATGGTTAAGAAGCATTTGCCTCAGATCTTAATTGGTTCCTAGGTATTTTAAAAGCTGTAGGAAATTGCATTTTATGCCTTCCAACAATGCTGAGGGTCCAGCCTTACTGAGGCATCAAAAATCCCTTAATTCAGCAACACAAAGGCTACGACATCTGAATGCCTGAAGTAAGCAGTGTAATGAGATTAAATAAGTAATCTGTCAATCTCCCTTATCCCTGTAGATTAAGATATGTAATAAAATAGAAGAGTTTGAAACAAAACTTTTTTTTTTTTTTTTTTTAAGATGCAATAATACAGATAACAAGTGATTTTATTTATCTCTCACTACAAATGTATGTTTGAAAGTAAAGCAGGGCATCTTCAAACAAAAACAATATCGGGACAGAAAGATTTTAGCAGTGCACAGCTTTTATTTCTGCACATTTTCTCTAAGAGAAGTGTAACACATGGGAAAGTAAGGAAATCCTTTCTGCATTCTTTCTGAATGACAGAGGAACCAGGCAGCAGACCCTGAAACTCAGTGACTTCAGGCAACAAGACAAAAGGATCATAGAGGGAATGCAAAAAAGAGCTACAAGCCCCAGTAGGCAGAATATGAAATTCTGTAGAGGACACTGCTGCTCTAGTAACCAATGCTGCTAAGCAGCTGTCTGCCTTCCCATGTCAGGATAAACTAATGGCCTGCTTTGTTCCACCCACCACCATGCTATGACTTCCTCCTCTGTAGCCTGGAGGCAGGCTTCTCTGGAAAGTAAAAAATGGACTGCTAAACATCTCCTTATTTGTCTTCTTTGCTTGCTTCTGAGATGGGCCAGGTGTTACACCAGAGAGAACACTCTGCCCATGGCTTCAGGAGTTAAAAACAAGATCTAGGGAGAGTTTAGGAAGAGGAGGAGAAGTAGGCAGGGAGGCCCTGCAATTGCCCCAACACCAAAGAAATTATTTCTCCCTCTCCCTGTAGACTACCATCACTGCTGTACCTGCATATGCTCGAGGGACCTGGATCTTGGTCAACTTCCTTTCAACTCACTCCCCTCCACTCAGGAGTACAAGCTTCAGGGAACCATTTAATATTCAAGGATGACCAGCACAGTGTCCAGTGCTGTGGTCTGTAGACAGGAGACCCTAGAGAACACCAGGAACCTACCAGCACAAGACACAGAAGCTCCTTCTCCTAAAGGCTGGAATCAACACTGCTTTTCAGCTACAACAGCCTTACAAAATGTGTCAGCACTGAACCATAACCAGCACCTCCTACAAAGGCAGCCAAGGTAGGAGAGTGTGCTGCACCTACAGCCGAAAAAGACCTCGTTCTTGTTACACCTTCACTGCAGACACACAGAAGTGCAGGACCCAGCAACAACTGCTTCATTTTCCAGGGTCATCAGGAGCAAAGCAGCACGGGGAGCCAAGCACTCCCCAGTCTGTGTACATCATTTCAGGTCATCTTGCAGAGCTTCAGGCACTGCAATAGATATGAAACACTGAGAGCTCACGTGTTGCAAGTAACAAGCGTCCTTCTCCAGATTGTGCAATAATGCACTCAAATCGATGTGCAGTGCAGACTGGCTGGAAAAAGAAAAGTAACACATTTGAGCCAGAGATGATGAGAAAGAGCTGCTGTTTTTGACCAATGGTCAAAAATGGGATTTCAGAATCAGAAAACCCTGCTTAAAGCCACCAAGAAATGACTGAGCCCTCTGTGTACCTGGAACAAGATAACCACCAGTTGCGCTTCAAGTAGTGCTAATCTGGCTTCATATTTTTTTATTACACCATAAGGGCTAAAGTCCTCAAACCAAAATCCACAAACACAGACCCCACAGAGCACTTGAGGTCTTTCACAAGATTCACTTGAAAAGCAGAAAGCTAAATGTGAGTCATATATATTAAATACAATACACATATAGTATGGTGTGAGATATGGACTACTTCAGATTAGTAAATATATGCAAAGTATCGAAGTCAATACCAAAATATTTCTGATTGGTCTATTTCTGGCATACATGTTCCTGAGGTCTCAGTAAGACCTCAACTTTCAGCAAGACCTGGCCATAAAGACTCCCCTGAAGCACTCGTGGGCAGCACATCCCATCCATTCCACTCCAGAACAACTCCAAACACCTACACATCTCCGTGCAGATACCAACTCAAGCCATTCCATGGTTCTACAATTCCAAGATTCTATGACTGAGTCAGGTATCCCATCAATGTACCAACGTCTATTCAGATTTAGGACATGGATGCTTCCAACTATGAAAAATGAATACGGCAATAGTTTCTGCAGCCTTCATGAAGCTCACAGACAGCTTCCAGTTCACTTTCTAGGACCCAGGGAATGTTAGATGAATGTTACTGCTGAATCACATTTCTAGAATCATATCATAGAATCAAAGAATGGTTTGAGTTGGAAGGAACCTTTAAGATTACCTAGTTCCAACCCCCTGCTATAGGCACTAATATTCCCCTGGGCAGCCTGTACCAGTCTGTGGCCCATCACCCTCATAGGAAATAATTTCTTTCAAATATCCAATCTAAATCTACTCTCTTTAAACTACTGGTCCTTGTCCTACCAATTCCCTCCTGACAGAGTCCCTCTCTAGTTCTCCTAGGTGACAGCACCCAGCAAGAGTTTTTGATATAACAGTGTGTGATGTCACCAGGCAATGGATGTGACCTCACGGCCCTTCACTGCATACACCGATTCATAGCAGAGCTTGGCCCAACCGAGCTTTTACCTGGCCTCTGGCTGAGTGTGTCTGTGAGGCATGTAGACCTCATGAGACTTTCTTGGGTTGTGCTGTGTGCCTCTGGCAGATGTTCTCAGTGCCCATCCCCACAGCATCGCCTGTGTCTCACCAGCCCTGCCTGGCTCAGGCAGCCCGGACTCACAAAGTGCGCTCAAGGCAGTGGAGGTGAGTGTTTCCAACCTCCCTGCCATGGACTGCTTGTGTCCCACCAGACACGGCTGTCCAGGGCCCCATCCAGCCTGGCTTTGGGCACTTCCAGCGATGGGGCACCCACAGCTTCTATATGCAGCCTGAGCCAGAGCCTCATCACCCTATGAGTAAAGAATGTTCTCATAACCTAGATCTCCACTCTTTCAACTTAAAGCCATTAGTCCTTGTCCTAACATTACACTCTCTGCAGAAGAGTCAAACTCAGCATTCCTGTAGGGCCCTCTAGGTACTGGAAGGTAACAGCAAAGTCTCCCCTGAGCCTTCCCTTCTCCAGGCTGAGCAAGCCCAGCTCCCTCAGCCTTTCATTGCAGGAGAAGTGCTCAACCCTCTGACCATCTTTGTGGTCTTCCTCTGGGCGTACTCCAACAGCTCTGCATCCTTCCTGCGCTGGGAGCCCCAGGCCTGGATGCAGTGCTCCAGATAGGGCCTCAGGAGGGCAGAGCAGAGGGGAACAGTGCCCTCTCTGCCCTGCTGCCACCCCTCTGTTGCTGCAGCCCAGGATACAGCTGTCCAAGCACACACCGCTGGCTCATGCCCAGCTTTCTGCCCACCAGAACACCCAACTCATCTGCAGGGCTGCTCTCAGTTAACTGCCTAGACTGTATTCATGTCTGTGATTACCCTGATCCGTGGGCACCACTTTGATATATAAACTTGAAATACACAATTAAAAGCTAGACCAAGAGCTTGGGGTTTTTTGGTTGGTTGGTTGGTTGGTTTGTTTTTCCATCATATAAACAAAGGATATTTGCATCTCTGAGCCCATTCACAAAAAAATTACGTATTTAGGTGCTTCTGCTATTCTAAAGTGCCAAACCTGCAGGAATTCCTCGAAGAAAGCCAATACTTGAAGGTGTGCCAATACACTATTAATAACTGTTGACCAATTAGCTTAAATTACATTTTACAAAACATCACCATAGACTTTTACCGTGTTAACCTCTGTGTTACAATTAAAGCATCTCTGAAAAATCTTCTGCAAAGTCTGAAACACAAATCTAAATCTACACAGGAATAACTGGTAACAGCAGTTACCCCCCACGGGCAGTTATACTTTTTGAATAAAAATAAGAAAATCAGGCTGGCTAGACAGTAGTAAATTAGAGACAGAAAGAAATGGAAACCGAAATTTCTTCAACATTTTGAGCAAGTTTGATCACTTTGAAGCATGACTCACCCTCTGACCTAATGGCGTTTTCAAACTGTGGAAAAAAGTGGATCTTTAGTTAGCAGTAGCTTAAATGAATTCCTGGCTTGTTCCATACAACTAAAGTAGACATCAGTGTTACACTGCCTTCACATCAGCACCAATATGCCAAATGCCTGTCGTGAAAAGCATTCTTTGTGTGTGAAAATGACACAGAAAAACATCAGCAATTAGCAACCTTGATGACTGACAATCTAACTCAGAGCAGTGCATTTGAAGTTTTTGCTTTGCCAGGTGTTATACATTGTTCATCTCACAGCATTTCTCTCCGTACAATCAGGGAGGATGAATTACCACTTGCCTAAGAATCAGAAAACTGCACTGCAAAAGCTGCTGCTGATTGCACCCACCTTCCAGAGAAGAGATTACTTTATAATGTCATACTCTCTCAACATTTGAAAAGTATTAAAAACCCGTACTGCAACTTATAGTAATACTAGCCTATCAATAAGCAGTAGCAGCCTAGCCTTGTCAGCTGCAAAGAGCAACTCTAAAAGGACCACCTGAAAGCTTTCTAAAAAATGCTAGATATTCTTAGACACTCTTGATTATCTGGAAAAACTAACAACATCTTGATGGCAGGACATGAAAGCTGCTTGCTCACGGCTTTCTTCACCACAACCCAGCTCTGTGATGCACATTCTGGCCTCTAGATCCTACAGCACATTATCACACTTCAGTAGAAGGCACAGTAAGAGAACAGAATGTGGCTGTGCTCTGATGTCCTATCTACCAGGAAGGTCGTGTCTTTGCAGCTCCTTATCACACACATACTGCTGCACAGACAGTGCAACAAACCTCTCAACAGACTAAACAATATTTCTTTCAGATTACTGCTCAAGCTGCAAGGTCAGTATCACAGACTTAAAGACAACAGTTTCTTTAAAAGTCACAAAAGCAAGGTTCCAGGAAATCAATAAAGAAGAAGAAAAGATGGATTCTACTTTTGGTCTTTGGCCTAGGAAGCTAGAAAACTGTATCAAGATATGAGAAAACAACTGTTCCCAACAACACAAAGGCTTTGTAGGAGTGACACAATGACACGCTTTAAGAAAACTGTATCATCAATATCATTAGTTGATTTTTTCACACAGGGGACAGCAGGGAAGGCTGCAGCACAAAACTGGCAACAATGCCATGTAAAAGTATGGAAAGATAAACTACCATCAGTGAGAATCTGAATTTACAGTAACCAGCTCAGGCAACCTTCCTCCTGGTTCACGATTCTGTGGCAGCATGCACCAGGAACCACCCTCCTCTCAGAAGAATGGCCACTGAAAAGAAAACTCGGTTGCCACTTCCTCCACGCAGGAATCACTCTCAGTTCAATGCATGGGAATTACAAATAACAGGCAGAATCAAAGAGCTGCATGGAAGCACCAAAGCTAAGAGCAGGCACAAACAGCTCAGCATCACCATCACATCTGCTTGCTCAGTATGATGATTCTAATGCTAGCTCCTCCAGTTCATTATTTACTGGAAGGTTTTAAACAAGCTCTGCCCAGCTTCCCCGATGATTCTCACAGTGCCTTTGTGAAAGGCTTTAAACAAACACTTGGTAGAAACTAGTTTCAATTGCTGAAGAAAACTGTTTTTGCCAAGGAAGTGTTTGTATCAGAGTAACAAAGACTACTTGTCACCTCCACGAAGGCTGCCTTGGTATCTTCTCTTCAACCGAGGGAAGTAACTATATCCACATAACTGACTCAACAAATGACTGCTATATTTTATGTGAGAATGGCCGAATTATCTGCTGATGGTTTTCCAAAACTCACTGAAAAAATTCTAACCAGGTCATTCCACTTACAGAAGGAGGTCAGTCTACATGAATGACTTACAAGGCCCCATGTATTTTACGACTGCTGTTCCAAAAGTAATGCCTTCTATTTTATTGTGTTGGCCCAGAAAGTCATAGGCGGATGTTGGTGGGATGGCTGCAGAGGTTGAACCTTCACACCAACTTTCTGTTACAGCCATGTGACAAGTGGCAGCAGAGGGGCAGTCTGACAAAATGGCATCTCACATGGAAGTGCATATGAAGCAGAAGTGTACCGCCAAATTCCTCCATGCAGAAAAAACAGCACCTAATGACATTCATCAACACCTGCCGAGCTTTCATGGAGATCAAAGACTAGGTGTGAGCACAGTGAGGTGGTGGGTGGTGCGTTTCAGCAGTGGTGACATCTGTCACCTCCACTGGTGCAGATTTACAGGAGGGTGGCATGTGGGCCCTTGCTCATTCCTGGTGAGAATGACTTGCTAATGGTGGTGACCACGTTGAAAAATGATGCTTGGTAACAGAGCATTTGCTCTACCAAGTGATCTATCTGTTTCCACGGAAATAAACAGGAGGCATTACTTTCAGAGCAACCTATGTAGCACACACGACGATGTGAAATGCAAATATTTTATTAAATAACAACTGCCACGATTTTCACGTGTGGATGCTGAATTAAACTCCTTCTGAACAATTCTGAAAGGGCAGAGGAAGAAATTAAGCACATGCAGTCAGCTCCACGACAGAACTGCGTGCTGTGCTTAACACAGACATCGGTGCCGACTGACCTCTCTCCTGTAACAGACAGGCTTCCAGCACAGTGCCAGAGCAGCAGAATGGCTCCCAGCTTATCCACC
>JAOWBP010004700.1:59039442-59051022 GCA_028571105.1 Tragopan temminckii | reverse complement strand
GGAGTCGCCGTCCCTGGCAGCGTTCAAGAGGCGTCTGGATGAGGAGCTGCGAGATCTGGTTTAGTGCTTGTGGTAGCCTCTGAATGGCGATGGGAGGACGGTTGGACTAGATGATCTTGCAGGTCCTTTCCAACCTTGTGATTCTACGATGAGGGTCAGTATTTTCATGTCATTGTGGAGTTTTAGATCTGCATCTACTGGGAGATATGTGTCATTCTTTTCAGTCCCTTTCTAACTGTCATACATCAGGGTCCTGCTGTGAGATCCTATTGTAGGAGATAAAATAGCTTAGATCTGAATTTGAGATTATTTTTTTGCTTATTGATAGTTTATGGTTTCCGTACCTAAAAACACGCTTCATATTGTCAAACTTTACCCCTAAGCCAGGAGGCAGAAAACTATCAGCGCTCTCCCTCATCTAGCCTCCATTTTTTAGCTGCAAGAGGCATACATACACAATGCAATCTTTAGGTGTTTTTGTGCTCTCAGAAATGGGGGTTCATGTCAGACTTTGGTTAATATCTCAGTGTGTGGATAACAGTCTTCAAAATGTTGCTTAAAAAGTGACAGGAACTGCTTTTCTCAAAAGCGCCACACAAATGTTTTGGTTGAAGTTTTCAGGACTTGCTGTATTTCACAGACCTTGTTCCTGTTTCTTACAAAAATTCCAACATTATCATTTTCAGTGACAGGGAAGATGGGTGAAGAAAGTAAGTCTGTCTGTAAATATCTTTCTGCATTGGTGAAGATGCAGGAGTCATCCAACAGGAGTTAGTCTCGGAGGCTTGAAATGATGTGAAAATAATTAGTCTTGGTGCTCACTGTGAAACCCCTTTCTATCCTAGATCCTATGGGTCCTGAATGCCCTCACATCATTAGCAGGAAACTTATGAAGAACTTCACTTCACTGACCTACAACAATGGCAGGTAAGGAACTGCGGTTGCTTTGATGTTATTGATGTTCAAATGGTGAAGAATACAGCTTGAAGGGCCACAGAGCCATTATCAAATAACACTGCACCAAAATGGAAACAGCAGAAGCTTCTCTTGAGTAGCAGACCAGGCCATGTAGACTGATGTTCATCTATGAATATTGCAAGTCTGAAATGTAACTGGGAGAGGCAGAATCATGTGTGCATAAACAAGCCTGTACCTGTGAATTTAGCCAGTCTCACCAAGCTGACTTTATCAGCAAGAGTGAGAAGAATTACAATTGTAGCTGCAATGCATTTCCTTAAGAATCCAGCAGCCTCTGCGTAAAACAAGCCTAACTGCCATGGTTCAGCCATCATACAGCTGCTATTTACTGTGAATCGGAGGTTAACAAGGAAGTTTGTGTCCAAATGGGCCAGAGGGAGCATTTGTCTATAAATGGTTGTGTTTTGGGTTTGCTAACTCTGCATTTCATCTGTTCTCACTCTTGCTGTTTAGTGTTCAGAATTTAATCTCTGCGTCACTGAAGACTAAAATTGCAGCGTATGTCATTGCACTGGCTCTGCACATTAAAAACTTCCAAATAGACCTCACTGCCCTGCAGAATGACTTGAAGCTCCATGAAAGCAGGTGAGTCATGTTTGCTCATGCCTGTTAAGATGCCTGTGGTCCTCATGCAAGCAGTCCATGGGGAAGAGAGCTCTGGAGCCTCTTGTGTGCCCAAGTAGTACAGTGATACCTGCTGTGAGATTTCTAAGTTGCAGTTGTACTCTGAGTGTGTTGAAGTTTTAAATTCAAGCCCTGCTACGTGTAATGGGGTGGTTATACAACTCAAAGCTTTGAAAAGGTGCTTTTCACAAAGCTGCTCGCGTGCACTGTGAGGCTTTTCATCTATTTGAAAGTGGAAAAACTTAAGGCGGGCAGCATCAAAATGGCAGAAAACCTATCCAGGTGCTACCCAGTGCTGTTTCCTGCCTGCCAAATCACGTTGTTCCTCAATGAACACTCCCCTGTATCCCTTCTTTCTGCAGAGATCTTGTGTCAGCTAGTTACCAGTTTGGATACAATTACAGATTTGTATCCAACTGTAACTGGAAAGCTAGGAACGGATTTTCTGTCTCACAGGCAGATTGCAAGCAACTACGTAGTTGCTCTTCCTCCCCAGGTGCAGGACTTTGCAATTTAATTTTGTAAGATTCTGCTCACCTCACCTCTTCAGTTTGGCAGTCTGGATGTCAGCATAGCCCTCTGGCTGCTCCTCCCAGTGCCAACTCAGTGAAGGTGAATGGGTAGAGAACAGAATGCAATATAAACACCCAGGCAGACAATGCTTCTCATGTTTGATTTTGGAGAATTTTCTCCCTAAACTTAAATTTTGTACGGAGAAATAACTGTCCCCCTGCCAGGTGATGTCTCTGTACTGCTAGCTGCAAGACATGCTTAAACCTGCAGGTGTCAGGCAGAGCCTGACAGCTCCTTTGGCACTGAGAACTCTTCCACTGCAGTTTGCACTATAATATCTCTCTGGCTCCTGTAGAATAAATCAGGAATTGATCAGAACTAATCAGCCAGTCTGCTGAGCTTGCTGGGAAATCTCCCAGTAGACATTAGCTCATCAGGCAGCTTGTTATTACTGTTTGGAAGTGGGTCAGGTGGCCCTGTTAGTAGCTGCTCAGCTGTGTGTGATAGCTGTTCCAGCCTTTCCTATTCTGCAAGTTGTGGTGACTCTAAAGACATTTGCTGCCTAGCTCCACTGCGTTTATCTTTGCCATTGGGCTTGTTTAGAGGTGATGCAGCTGGGAAGGAACTGAAAGGACAAAACCCCTTCAGTACCTCTGTGAAAAACATTCTAGAAGCTGGGGCTTCTCCTAGAAGAATTTAATATCAAGATTCTGGGATAACTGGAAGTTATCAGAGCTGTTAGCTGCCTCTTGGTTTTGTAAGCTCTATAGTCAAACCTGTTGCAAAGATTTCTGGGTTTTGCCTCCAGTTCTGTTCTTTGTTAACTAGTAGTGGCTTTAACAGTATAATCTGATGTTGATTTTCTATACTTTTTTAATTTTATTGCTTTGGAAGTAAGCTTTTCAGTAAAAGACATGCTCTTTTTCTGCAATTAACACTGAAGTTTTTGCTTTTAAGTGCTGTACTGGAGCTGGGAGCATAGATTGTAGCATGGTGGTAAGAAAAGAAGTGGGGGAAGCAGCAACCTGTTGGAAAAATGAAGATGAGGCATCTGGCCATGAGCCACTTGATTAAGCCTTGGAACGATCATAGCTTAGAGTGGGAGGTTTGTTTGAATAGCACCAGATATCTCTTGCCATCTGAATCTGTTTGTCTTTCAGAGATGTGAAGTCAGCTGAGAGGATTCTGAGATGTGTTCTCATGGCCCCTGATGAGGGAGGACTTTCATTTCCTTGCTACATTTGCTCAGACATGCTTTGTTCTGTGTTTGACAAGTCTCTAGGTGTGCTCTGGCCTGCGACATCTTGACCAAGCCCTATTTAGTACAGATCTCAGCCAAGACCTTCTGTTCACATATAGGACTGCTGTATTTCAGCAGTTAAGAGGAGATGCTTTCTTTGTTCTAGGTTCTCTCCGTCCTGCCACTCATAGCTTCTATTGGGAAACTAGCAGGGGCTGCTTGCTTATTCTTTTTTTTTTCCAAGACTGCTGTACACTGAGTAAGGCACCGTGGCTTTATAATACTCTATGAGGTGCCTGTGTCCAGTTTAGTGGTGTTTTTGCCTCTCCAGCAAGGCTCTGCCTTGTAGCCTTTAAATACTTCCAGCTATGTTCTCGTGGTTGTGTTGAGATGCAGAGCAGACATCCTGCTTGCTTCTGCCTCTTAACTTTTCTCTCGAGGTGAAAAAGCTATCACTCTTTTTGCAGTGTCTTCCTCTCTGCCCCACTAACACAATGTTTTTCTGTTGTTTCCAGGATGATGGACATTGCAAGGGCCATGCGGTTGAAGGTCTCCAAGGCAAAGGGGATGCCAGGACTTGAGAATGATCAAAATCACAAGCTTGGCACCCTCTCTCTCCCGTTGCCTGCGCAGAAAGCATCAGGAAGCCAGAGGAAGCGCAGAAAGATTAACTAAAAAGCAGGGGTGAAACAGTTTCATTCTCAACAGTTATTCTGCACGCACAGCATCATGGGGATGCTTTTGTCTGTTGGATTTGGGTTTCCAACATCATGGCACAGCCCCGCTGAAGTCTCTCTGGGAACAGATGTTCACAGAATCACAGAAACACCAAGGTTGGAAGAGACCTTCAAGATCACCCAGTCCAACCATCCACCTGTCACCAATAGTACTCACTAAACCATGTCCTTCAACACAAAACCTGCCCTTCCCAGCAGCCTGGCCCTGGGACACGGGGAGGGTGCAGTGCAGCACAAATAATATGACACTGCACTTGATTTGCAAGGAAATCATGTCAGTTTTCAGTGATTATGGTTTCAAAAGACATTATATGCAGAAACATGCTGCCACGTTCCACGCCTATCAGGGGATGCTTTGTAAAAATAAAATAGTGGAACTGAAAAAAGTCACCTCAACTTTTTTTTTTTTTAATTAAAGTGGACTGTAAAAGCTAGTTACCTGGCAGGAAGCCTGATCACAAAAAAATCAAAATCATTTCCTGACATTGAGTTTGTTAAGCAATGTGTGGAAAGCACAATAGATATAATATGTCCTGATTGAAAAGCAGAAAAAGATTTTTCTAAAATAATTTTGTCTCACCAGTCTGTTGCTGGTTGAACTGAGGAAACAGGAAAATCTATTAAAAAAAAAATAAAATTGGAGAGTAAAGCTGCTAATTTTAAATATTAAGCTTTGGCAGTTGATGAAAGAACTGATGCTACATTTATAGCTCTACTGGCCATTTTCATTAGAGATGTTGATAAGAAATATAATGTCACTGAAGAAATGGCTTCTTTGGTGCCACTGAAAGGCACAGCTATATCTCTTTGATTTGTAAGAAGCAGAAAAAAAAAAATACATGAAAGTGATTTTCTTTAACTCTTGGCAACACGTGGTATTGCTACGGATGGTGAGCCAGCAATGGTCGGTACAAAAGAGGATGTATAAAATTCATAGAAGATGATGTAGCTACCACTAGTAACCCAAGTTTTACAAGATATCACTGCATCAGGCATCAAGAAAATGGTTAATGCCATGCAAATCTTCATCAAAGCTATGAACTTTATGTAGTCAAATCATCGCCAGTTCTAGGAGCTCCTTAAAAGTGTGGATGCTGATACAGGGTCATCATTAGCTTTCCTGAAGGAGGGTGGCTAAGTCAGGGTTAAATACTAAAAAGTCTTTATGATTTGCAAAGTGAAATCGAGTCCTTTAGAGAATTGGAAGGAAAACTTGTGCCAGAACTTGAAGATTAAACATGGCTCATAGATTGGGCATTTTTGGTGGATTTGACTGCTCATTTAAGTGAGTTAAACATGCGTCTTCAAGGTGAAATCACCTTATCTGTGCTGTGTTTCAGACAAGAACAGCATTTGAAGTGGAACTTAAATTACGGCAAGCTCCAGTTATGGTAAAATAATTTCATGCATTTTGATATGTTGGCTAGCCACAGCCCTGTGAGCAGTGAAAAATATGCAGCTGTGCTTTCCATTTTGATAAATTTGAGGACAGGTTTCAAGATTTCCAAACAAATCATTGTTTTTTCGTATATTTGGGACTTCATTTTCAGTTGACATAAATGCATGATGTGCACATTTTCACGTGGGATGTATAGAGTTGTAATCAGACATTCAACCCAAAGAAAAATTGGGTCGTGTCTCTCTACAAGACTTTCATAAGCCTTCCCTTAGCAGGGAGAAATATCCCTCACTTCACAGTCACGCATTATTTGTGTCATCACTTTTTGGCAGCGTCAACTGGAAATGAAGTCCTTCCGGAGGACAGAGTGTCTGCAGAGGCAGAGCTCCTTCTGGTAGGCCAGCAGCAAAGCATGGACATACAGGCATGCCTGTTACTGTGTCACCTCCACGTTAGAGGCTCTGCCAGGAAGATCAGAACTGTTTCTATTCCTGAAAGCCACTGCGGTTCTCCTGTCATGAGAGGACTTTCTGAGTGGGATCTGAAGGATCCACCAGCACCCAAACTTCCTCTGTGCAGCTCAGGCAGAACTGAATATCAAAGCTATCTCTCTTTACTTACATTTATTTTTAACAGTTGATTTCTATCTGCCTGTTTACTTTTTTGGGGGAAACAACTCTGTTTCTGCTCTGGCATCTGTACAAACCGTGCACAGGTAGGCAACATTATGGTGGCAGCTTTCTTTTTATCTCCTACCAGAGGGAACCATGTTTTCCAGGGACTGGCTGCTGGAATTGCAGTGAATGAGAATAGAAGAGGGCAGATGGCAGATAATGGAATGAAAGTGGCTTTGTTATGCCAGCTCATTTCTCCCAAGTGTTCTGCTTATTTGATTGCCGAATTTATTTTGTTGTGTTTCTTGAGCGATGCCAGGTATAACAGTCTCCCAGTTTGCATTTCCTAGTTGTCCTTTCTGTTGCTGATGAAGGCAACATAGCTTTCATAGAATCACAGAATCACCACAAGGTTGGGTTGGAAGGGATCTTGCAGCCACATGAAATACAGTTTCTCCATTCCACGCTGTCTGGTTATCAAGATAATACTGTTAATGAGGGATTTTTTTTCCACTATTAAGAGTAGTTTTCAATTTTGCCTTGCACCCATGACAGAGGGAGGCAGTGATTAGGTAGAACTGCTAATGGCTTTGAGCTTCCCCTGTTGATCTCTGTGTGGACGTGGACGTGGAAGAGGCATTTGCACGTGAGCTTGATGATGGCAATGAAATACTTTTGTAAAAGCACAGAAGAGGCATGGAGAAACATGTAATAAGAGCCGCTGGAAAAGCAGAAGGGGCTCATGAAGACGTGGCCACCAGGTTGGACAAGCTGTATGCCCACTCAGTATCCTGTCTACTGCGGTGAACAGCTGCATCTGCACACACAGGGAGATGTAAGGAGATGGGGTACATGGTGCTGCCTGCTGCAGCATGGCCTCTCTGCTCCACCTCTTACCCAACCTCCTGCTTACAGCTACACCTGATGGACTCCGCATCTCCTTGGAATGAAACTACCTGCTACTTCAGGCTGTCCTATATGCTTGGATTTCACAGCATCCCGTAGCAAGAAGGCTGTGCACTGAGAAGACTCAGCAGGTGGTGCATCACCTGCAGCAACCCTGTGTGCCTGTACTTCAGTGGGCAGCAGCATGGGACAGAGGTGTGTGCCCCCACAGACACATGCTGGAGCAGCAGGGATTAGCAGCCAGAGCTCCGCGTTGGATAGAGAAGCTGTAAAACAAGCAGGCAGACAGCAATGGTGCCAACAGTGAACAAGGTGGAAGGAGCACATGCAGTGCCACGCTGGGAAAGGCAGCCAGGGAGCATGCATCAGGCCCCATGCTGCAGCAGAATCACCATGTGCTGACTCCAGAGTTCCTGGGCAAAGGACGACAGTCACTGTAGACAAGAAGGAATAAAGCCCAGGAGACCTCACCCCATCATCAGATGGCTAAGACAAGTCAGGCTCCCAGAAATGTAAGGCAGGAGTCTCTGCAACACAAATCCCACCTCTGCAGGAGCAGTGCCATCCTGGTGCTGCCATCTCACCAGGCCAGGCAGGCAGGCGGTGTCACGCTGCTGAGCAGCATTGTGCTCATCCCTCCCTCTGGTCCATCCACAGCAGCAGAAGCAGCCTCTTGGCTGCTGCTACGATACAGCAGTGAGTTGTGCCATTCCTATTTCTTACCACCCACAGAATGGTGAGAGCAGAAGGGGCAGAAAAACAGACAAGAAGCTTTTAACATCTGCAACTGATACCAAACGAAAATGTACACAGTGGGAGGAATCATTCCTAGCAGATGAAGGCGAGAGAGTACGAGCTAAGATGCCTCACTGCAGGCATTGTATTATGCAGAATATTAATGCCAGCTTCTTTATTCCCTTAGATCTGATTGCTACGGATGATGCCTTTCCTCTGCCAAGGACCACAGTGCATGAGCAAAGGCCACTGTGTATCTGACTGCACTGCAGTGCACGTGTGGAAAGAATAAAAGCAAAGGAAGGTCACTCAAACAAGCACGAAAGAGGAGACCACAGAGAAACACAACTCCTCCCAGCTGTGCTGGAGAAGAAGATAAGCAGGTCATTAATCCAGCAGCCAAGAAATCGCTCTCAAAGGGCTGAAGCACACTGAGATTTTACCTCCTCTGGGTTTCTGGTACACAGTGCCAACTCTCCCTTCCTACCATGCCTGCAGCCTCTCTCTCTCGCAGCTACTGCTGCAGCTCAAAGTGCTGCCTGGACCACTCAACAATGCTCTCCAAAGCCTTTCTGACATGGGACAGGGCTGGGAGCACCGTGAGCCTGCAGTGGGGCTGAAGGCCGCTCCTCCCCACAGCCACCACCAGCAAAGGACCTGGGTGGCAGCCAGCAGGAACTGCAGCCTGCTGAACAAGAGACCAGACCCTGCCCTAGTACTGGGGCAAAGAACACAATGCCTGGTGTGGGGCAAACAGCTTACAGCATGGTACTGATTTATTACCTTGCTTGCAAAAGTTCACTCATTACAAAGCGGTGTAAAGAAACCTGTCTTCCACCATGGCACCAGAACAAGGGATTGGCTCCCTTACAAATGCCCACTCCCTCCTCACAGTTGGAACGAATGCTGTTGTCTGCTATCAGGCACCCTGCTGAAAGGCACAGAAAGGTCCCTGAAGCTTTGCAATGGTGGATGCCGTTCCTCAGCGTGACCACCTGCAGGGACGAGGAGAAACACCAGAAGAAGTATAGGATACAGCTGGAAGGATCAGGAAGAGAAGCTGACAGCACAGCTGTCCTTGCTGCCACCATCATATCTCTGAAACCTCTCTGCCTCCACCACAACCTGGAGTGCCAGACAGGTAGGTCACAGCAGCTCAGCTACAGCTGACGGCCATTATTAATTCAAACAGCTCCTCTTGGGGATGGGAACCCATGTACTGCACGGGGAGGTGGCAGAGTCACCATCCCTGGAGGTGCTGAAGAGCCATGGAGATGTGGCACTGAGGGACGTGGTCAGCAGGCACGGTGGGGATGGGCTGGGTTTGCCCTACAAATCCTATCATTTCAGTGGGGCTCAGCTTGAAAAAGTTGGCCTGGAAGTGCCTGCTCACTCCTACACACGTTCCTGCACTGCTTAGGCAGCAGCATCCTGCAGTCCTTCTGCAGGGACCAAAGCCCCGGAGAAAGAACCAGCACTGTTACAGCAAAACCAGAACTGGGTAGAAGAATGTAACCCCTTCCACACCTTGCAGAAAATATTTATTTGTCTTTTTTGAAGCTGAGGTGTTCCTGGACCCAAACACTTTGTTCTGTCAGAGCCTTGCAGTGCAGGGGAGCGAAATCCTCACAGCAGCCCCATCCTGGCCAGGCTTCATCCCACCAGATGTGCTCTGGAGAGGAAGCAGGGGCACGCACTGCATGAAACAAAACGATATAATGCAGACAAAGTCCTGTGTTTCATGACGCTGTGCCAGTGCAAGGCTCCATCTGCTGCTCTTGCCAATCAAGTAGGCTGTAACAATGGAATGACAGAATGGTTGGGTTGGAAGGGACGTTGTGTCCAGCAGCTTGCCACCCTACCTCGGGCTGCTCAGGGCTCATCCAGCCTTGGCTTTGAGCACCCCCAGGATGGAGCACCCACATATCTCTGGGCAGCCTATGCCAGTGCCTCACCACCCTCTGGGTAAACAATTTCCTCCTGACACCTCACCTAAATCTCCCCTTTTAGTTTAAAGACATTCTTCCTTGTCCTGTCACTCTCTGCCTATGTAAAAAGTTGTTCTCCCTCCCACTTATAAGCTCCCCTTAGGTACTGAAAGGTGCTCGCAAGGTGAGAGTTGGATATGCAAGCAGAGGAGCCTGAATACACAACTCCAGTGTGCCACCAAGTGAGTGTTTCCAATCTCAATCATGAGGTCACTGCAGGCAGAAGGCAGGGGCTGCCAGCGACCAGCCTTCTGTTAGGGCAGGCAGACCAAGCTGTGCCTAGGAAGAGAAGGGGAGTAGCAGCAGGTGAAGGGTAGAGCTCCCACAGCAGCCTTCACAGCGCCTTACTGTTCTGAACACACAGCGCTGTGTAGGACAGATCCCAGAAGATGATTCCTTCCAGTTTTGCTTGCCCTTATGCGTAAATGAAGATTCCTCCCTTCTCAACCCTGAGAAAGAACTGCTGGATGATGCAGCCTTGCAGAGAGCTGGCCAAAGCCTGGGCCTCCTTGTTCTGCTGCAGCTCCCACTGCAGGGGGCACAGGCCTTATGAGGAGCGGCTGAAGGAGCTGGGATTGTTCAGTCTGGAGAACAGGAGGCTCAGGGGAGACCTTATTGCTGTCTATAACTAGCTGAAGGGAGCTGGGGGTCGGCCTCTTCTCTTGTGTAACTGGTGACAGGACTAGAGGGAATGGCTTCAAGCTGCACCAGGGGAGATTTGGGCTGGACGTTAGGAAATACTGCTTCTCTGAAAGGGTGGTCAGGCACTGGAATGGGCTGCCCAGGGAGGTGGTGGAGTCACCGACCCTGGAGGTGTTCAAGGAACATTTGGATTTTGTGTTGAGGGACGTGGTTTAGTGAGTACTGTTGGTGATAGGTGGATGGTTGGACTGGATGATCTTGAAGGTTTTTTCCAACCTTGGTGATTCTGTGGTTCTGTGAGTTCAGCATGAGGTCCCTCTGAAGGGCATACAGTCTGTTGCTTTGAAGCCTGCTGAATGTAATGCTGGCGAGCATGTGGCTCAGGCTGTGGGTCTGGTATGGCAGCATGTACACAGCCTGAGCATCCTCTTCATCTTTACTGCCTACCTCACAGTTTCCAGAGCTTGAAGCAAGGGTTTGGCACTCCTCATTTGCTGCCCACAGGTCTTCTGCAAATTCTGTGCTTTCTCTGGCTGAGCCCAGCAGGGCTTGAGTTCCCGGAGAAAGGAAGCTGCTCTGTTCCTCCCCTGTGATGACCTTGCATGCTATTCCTATCCCCAACAGCGACTGCCCCATTGACACACTGTGTAAATGGATGTTGGACCAGCTGAAGGTGCAGAGCCTCACTTGGTGTGTCCCAGGAGCGTGGATCTACAGCTTCAAGTTTTGAAGTTGCAGTCATTAAACTGAACATAGCCTGAGGTTGTCTGGAGAGTGACAGCACATGGTGAGGTCACTGTTCATGACAAGAAGCACTTCTTGGAAGTACCACGAAGTCTTTCCACAGCAAACAAGCTCACGTGCACATGCAGAACAGGCAGTAAGGCATCAGATACACAGTGCCGCAAGCTGAATTAACAAGAATTAACAAGTGCTAACAATTCAGAGGAGATTCAGGCCGAGTATTAGGAAAATTTACTTCTCTGAAGGAGAGGCATGGCAGTGGCACAGGCTGCCCAGGGAGGTGATGAAGTGACGGTCCTGGAAGCGTTCAAGGAGCATGCCACTGAGACACGTGGGTAGGTACGTGGGGGTGGGCTGGGGCAGGCCTGAGTTACCTGAGTGGTCTATTCCAAACTCAGCAACCCTGTGATTCTAAGCATCACGTCTGATCTGCTGGCTTCCTCCCCTGCTGGCAGCGTTA
>JAOWBP010004700.1:59017849-59038042 GCA_028571105.1 Tragopan temminckii | reverse complement strand
GTCTGCTGGTTGGCGACCTGCACATAGCAGGGGGTTGGAACTGGATGAGCACTGTGGTCCTTTTCAACCCAGGCCATTTAGGATTTTTGTAAAGGACACGTGTCAGACTGTAAAACATTACATAGTGTGTGCAGGAGAAAAGTAAATCCGTAGAGATGTATGCAACTCATTTTCAAAAGAAAATGCACATGATCAAAGTAAAGCATCATGTAACTTCGAGCAGTCCAGTTTGCCTCCTCAGTGCTGAAGATAAACAGTTTCCTGTTTGTACAGGCTTCTGTAGTGAGAGAAGTGGCAGTTCTTGCCTAGTTGGAGGACTGGCTCCTGGTATGGTTTTAAGGCCTCTGAAATTGCACACACTTTGCTGCCAGGGGCTGTCAGCACTTTGTAACTGTTGAATCAGTGATCCCTGTTTAAATGACGTCCACGTACTGCCTGCTTAGGGGTCACTCTGAAGATTCTCTGCTCAGTGTAGAGAGGCATTCGTTGTTCAGGGGTCCCTCAGAGCTGCTTGAGGCCTTCTCTGCAGGTGATTAAAATCAAGCAGGGGCTACAGATGCACCTTCCTCTGCAGATAAACCTGCAGCTTAACTACCTGGGCCTGCTAGAAATTTTCAAAGTTGTGTTAGAAGTTGCCTGTCCTTTAAATTAATCCTATGATTGCAGATCAGACTATATAGAAATACTGTGTGTGTCGGTGGGTTTGTTTGTTTTTTCTTTGATTCTCTTCTGCCTCCACCCTCAGTGCTGTGTTTTTGCTGTTAACAGGCTGAGTGCAGACCATTTGCTGTCTGAATTCCCTGGTGTGCAGCGTGGGAAGTCGAATGGGTGAGCTTCCCATTGTCAGCTGTAATGTAGCACATAAGAGATTGATACATCGTTTTGTTTCCCTCTTTGTTTCTGTATCAATTAGAAAACAGGAGGAAAACCCATGCTTATGAGACCCCTGCAGAAAAGGGTGTAACATCTGAAAGATCTGGCATTGACTGTTCTTTAGATTTTAAGGGCTCTTCTCAGATGTGCAGTGCTGGATGCTAGTGTGAGAAAGAAGCTGGGCCATCTGCAGCTCTGCTCATGTTCTTTCTTCTCTGTTTTTTGATGTAGGAAAAAAGGACTGAGGTATACAGCAGTAAGAAAAACAGTATGATGGGTTCAGAAGGCTTTTCCCCAGGAAGCTCAGAGGAAGATCCAAGCAGTGACGTTTCAGCTACCTCTAGCAAACATTACCTGTGTGGTTACTGTGCAGCATTCACAAACATAGCAGTTACTTTTCCCATCCAGAAGGTCCTCTTTCGACAGCAGCTGTATGGTCTGAAAACAAAGGATGCGATACATCAGCTGCAGAAAGATGGAATTAGAAATCTCTACCGTGGCATCCTCCCACCCTTAATGCAGAAGACGACCACACTGGCTCTCATGTTCGGCTTGTATGAGGATTTCTCCTCCTTGCTCCACAGCCACACGACTGCTCCTGAGCTCCTGACACGCAGCATGGCAGCAGTGCTTGCAGGGACCACAGAAGCTGTTCTTACTCCCTTTGAGCGAGTGCAGACTTTGCTTCAGGACTACAAACACCACGATAAGTTCACAAACACGTACCAGGCTTTCAAGGTGCTGAAAGTCTATGGGATGAGAGAGTACTATCGGGGATTGGTGCCTATTCTGCTCCGAAATGGGCCCAGTAATGTACTCTTTTTTGGCCTCAGAGGACCTATTAAACAGTGTCTGCCTGAAGCAACTTCTTACAGCACTCACTTGGTCAATGACTTCATTTGTGGAGGGCTGCTGGGTGCCATGCTGGGATTCTTGTTCTTCCCAATGAATGTTGTAAAAGCTCGCATGCAAGCTCAGATTGGTGGTGAATTTCAGTCCTTCTCGACAGTTTTTGTGAAGATCTGGCTGGAGCGTGACAGAAAATTGATCAATCTTTTCAGGGGAGCCCATCTGAATTACCATCGCTCAGTCCTGTCCTGGGGCATAATCAATGCAACTTATGAGTTCTTGCTAAAGCTGTTATGAAAAACACTTATTTTCTTCGTCCCTTCTATCCATTTGGTTTTTGCCATATTTGATGATGCTTGATCCCTGGGAGCAGTGCCTGCATAGCGTGAAAGGCATTTGGTCTTGGCCTTCACTGCATATGGGGTGAATGGTGATACATCCAGACCTTGGTGCAATTACGAGTAGCTTCTTAAATTATTTATTTGCTGGCAGGTGGATTTACCCATAATGGAACTACTAGAGAAATAGATAAAAACAAAACCAAAAAACCCACAGACTCATCTGTCAGTCCAGTGGCTAATTCAGTATCACTCCCAGAAGTTCCTAACACTCCATGACTGAGTGCGCTCCACTGTGTACCTTGCAGAACGTGAAAGTCAGGGGGAGGCTGATGGAAATTCATTCCCTTATTTGATGAACTTCAGATGCTGACGTAAGATTACGTTCTCAGATAGATGTAGGCTCCTGAGTTGCTCACCGTTGCTCGTGGCCAAATGGACAACAACTCCAGAGGAGGATGACCGAGTTCCTGAGTTAAACGAAGCCTATGCCAAGTCTCCTGCTGACCGCTTGGATGCTCGGCTTCAAGCAGAATGTTTCCTTCGGCAGCATAAAAGCAGGTACTGAATGTTGCCTTCAGTGTCACCTGACTCAGATTTGTGTGCACGTACGTACGCACACGGTTTAACGGGAAAAGGGAAAAGTGGAAGGAGAGAAACAGCAAATATGAGAAAGCTTTAAAGTGTCCTTCCTTGTTATAATCCTTCTACTTGTAAATGCGGAGCTTGTTCTGCTTTTTTTTTCTTTTTTTTTTTACTACTTCTTTTTCTATTATTCTACAGCTGTGAGGCCAGAAAGAAGACGTCTCTTTTTGTAATGCTTATTATAAAGTAGTTCATTTTCCTGTATTTTCCTGTTGTGAAAGTAGTTCTCAGGCAGCTCTTTTCTACAGAGGTATCTTGTCTTTTGCAGATTGCTTGTGTTTCATCAGAGCTGTGACATAATTGATCACAACAAGATTTTTTACAGGAAAGCCGGAGCTCTGTCTCCTTGATGTGTACGTTTAACAGTTCTGTAAGACAGAATTGTACTGTAGCACTATCAGGATTAAATTCCTGGGTAATAACCACTGGGGTGAAGTCTGCGATTGTAGTACCAGGGGGCAGACAGAGATGAACTTTGGAATGATGCAGCACTTGGAGAAGCACTGATGGACTTCTGTGGGCAAGTGCAGATAAAGATGTACAGAAATGTGTGTTCTGTGTCCTACAGATGTGAGCGGTGGGAAGTGCGAGGCTGTAGGCCTTGGAGAAAGGAGCAGGAGGGGGATAGGCACAGCCAGACCAGGAGAGGGTCTTAATGAAAAACACTTGGTCGTCCTGGGAACTTCATGTCATTATGCTATATTCAAAAACAGACAAAAATAAATAAATAAAACAAAACAACCTCACCACCTATTCTGAAAGATGGGGATAAACTTTTACCAAGTTGCTCTTTTCATAAGCTTTGTAGTGGTGGCTATTTTTTGTTTGCTAGACTGTCACAAAATACTTGCTCTAATCAGTGTGTCATGATTATGATCCTAATGAGGTCCCTAGCTTCACAGCCCAAAAGGGCCCAGCACAAATGAGCATTGCTATATCTGAATGTTGTGGTTATTTGCATTGAAATAAAATGTTTATTGAATGTTTGTTACTGTCAGAATCTGATTTTTACCGGTGTAATGGTTGTGATTTTATTTAATCTCTCCTTGATGGAATAAAAAGTGGATTCTGTTTCTCCCGTGGAAGACATAATTTGAAGAGTTTACACAGTTTGACCTAAGCTGTCACTAATAGAGTTAATAACAGTTGGGAAAATGACATTGTCAATCCTTATCTGTTGCTGCCTGGTTGTGCAGAAGTTAGATGGAAAACAGTGTATGTCTGTCGTGATAGAACATTGTTCCAGTCTCTGTTTTGCTTTATAACTACAGTTAGTTTTACAGCACAATGACAGTAACTGTCTCTTAACAAATTACAGATCTTTTACTTGTTGTACGGAGTAAAGAGGGAGAGCTTTGTCCCAGCAAAGGCCACACACATTAAAGGTGATGTGGGAAACAGCGCACTGGGCAGGCTGTGTTGCCATCCTGGCAGACAGCGCAGAGCCAGCTGTGTTGCTTCAGCTACTTCAGGCTGCGCTCAAGGCTGTTTTGCAGTATTATCAAACTGATTACAACAAGGACTAACTACGCCATGCTGACATCCAAGAGCAGAAATGGTATGTGACTGAAAGGCTGTTGTCTCAAGGCCAGGAGAGCTCATCTCCAAACATCACCAGCTGTCAGCTGGAACTAGATGATCTCTTAAGGTCCTTTCCAACCCAAACTGCTCTGAATGTATGAAACTGTGCTTGGGCTGCAAGGTCCCAGCCGACCTAAGCCATTCTGTGTAATTATTGTAGCTGCACCTAGGCCTGGCTTTCTAGGCTCTTGGAAGGACACACTCCATCCTACACCTGTGCTCAAGCTAAACCAGCACCAGAGGGAAACACATAGATGCAGATGTCACTCCAAGTGTGGGTCTTTCCCCCTCAGTTCCAGTGAGTAGGCAAGAAGCAGTGAGTGTTACAGAACACAGCTCAGTGTAAGACAAATACATTAAAATAGATTTTAATTCACTGAGTTATTAAATGTTTAATTTATTATGCAAGCAAGGAAAACGTTCCACAAATAGTAAGTTACTGTACGGCTGTAAGTACAATATATTCAGAGCAGTTCTGATACTTTTATATTGTATGAAAAGGCTACACTTCATACTACGAAATCTCAGGTATTTCAAAATATTTACATGCACAATTTGTTCTAGTATTAAAAACTTTACACTTAAATGAAGAAACCTAGTGCATAAGAAAATGCACCATTGACCAAAATCAGGAAATTAGAAGTTTTTTTCTCTTGCAGGACAAAAATATTAGGGTTCTCAACCTTCTTTTACTCCTACTTCTTAGAATCTTGTAAACTAGAATTCTTAAAAGCTTTCAAGAGGGCAAGTTGCGGAGCAACAGGTCCACGTTTCGTGGTATTGGGACCTACTGCACATCAGTGTTGCCCAAATTAACAACAACAACAAAAAAAAACACACAGAAAAACCTGACGTTTACATTCCAATTCTGGTGGTAGGCAAATTGTCCTTACCAAGTCTCAAAGAGTGCAAACAGATGTGTGTCAGTATCACTGTGCTTTATCCCCAGTAATTCTGATGGAGGTTACGTTTTTCCCTGAACTACCCCCTGTTGGACTGATGATGCCCAGTGGATGCAGATATACTGAAATACACACACAGGAAAAGTACACAGACATGGATGTCATTTCGTAGTCCCGTTAAAGGTTTCTTTCTCCTTTCCCACAAATGCATAACAGAGCTACAATGACGCAAAGACTAACCTCCAATGGAACAGGTGGGAAATGCATTTACTCCTACAACAGACAGTCACTGGACTT
The DNA here is from genome assembly GCA_028571105.1 of Tragopan temminckii. Taxonomy (NCBI): domain Eukaryota; kingdom Metazoa; phylum Chordata; class Aves; order Galliformes; family Phasianidae; genus Tragopan; species Tragopan temminckii. Next base: position 59,032,557 of record JAOWBP010004700.1, on the reverse strand, counting down.
TTACAAAAGGAGAGCTACCTTCAGACACTGGTTTGGTTCCATACACACCGCTGTGAGCTGACAGTGCCACGCAGAGACCTCAATGACGCAGCCTATCTGCTTCTGCTGACCAGCTGTACTGTGAATGAGGTAATTATTTTACTATGGAAATCAATAAATATGAAACCATGCATTTAAAAAACATATCTGCATGCTTTACAATCAAGGAGCTCCATCCCGATCAGGAAAACTGCAAAATCTATCAAGCACTGTAACGCTTGAGAGGTCAAAAGTAAACTCATTTGAAGCCACTGCCGTACTTTGCTCTTAGTGCAGACTTTAATACATCATGTAAAACAATTTCCTATATTTGAGACAGGCAGCTATTTATATAGCTGGGACCCTCAGAATTTTAAGGGTGCAAGGTTAAGGATTTGTCTTTTTCAACGTGGTAACTTTTTTTGGCTAATTTGAGAGAATCCAAAGCTCAACAACAAATTTCTTCACAAGGTCTTTTCTTCACCACTCCTTCCGCCAAGCTGAAACAGCAAAGCATCTCAATCATAAATCATTTAATAGTGTTTCTACAAGTGCTTTCTGAAACTCACAGGTGAAATATATTAGATTTGACTGAAAACTTCTGAGTACCGCTGAAAAACAGTAGTCACATAACTGCAACCTCCCAGTTCTAGCTAAAACTTACCACAAAGAAATGGGAAGTTAGTTACGTCAGAGTTCAGCTGCACACACAGACAGCATTCTTCTGGAGAACTATGCTTCTCACACTCAGCTCCAAAAGCATTCTAAAGTTACAACTGTTTGAAACCAAGACTGATGCTCTGCTCTGAAAAACACGGCATGTCCTCATCTATCACTTCATCCATGCTCTTCTGAGTTCAAGGAGGCAGTCTTAGCAACAAGAAAATAGCCCAGAAGGTCTGAAAATGTTCTAACGCTTTGTTATCTGAGAAGACCACGGGCTGCTGCACATCAGGTTAAGGGTACTCTCCTCCTCCAGCTGAGATGATAATTTGATGGGAGTTCTGTCAATAGCATACGTTAAGCTACTTTCTGTACCTGTTAGAGGTACAGAAAACCCAACGCAGGAGGTAACTAACCAGTCCTCAGATTATCAAACACCCATTACTTAATAGTTTTTTCTTTTTTTTTTTTTTTGGTTTTTTTTTTTTTTTTAAATAAAAATTCACTGAAAATTTAGAATTGCAGTACAGATCCTTAAGGATCACCCAGTCCCAGCACCATGCTGTGGGCAGGGATGCTTCCCACAGGAGTGGGCTGCCCCGAGGACCTCCAGAGATGGGGCCTCTGGAATGTTTGAGCAGCCTGTGCCAGCTCACGGGGACACCCCCCCACCCTCGCCTGTCTGGGAGCCTGTGATGAACCTAAGGGTTAAAACTTGGAATTTATACTTAGTATGCAAATGCTTACCCTTAAATCACATTTCAGATTTTATGATTACCCCAGTTAAATCCACACAGATCTTTAGACAGGAGTGGTTCTAATCCGCTCCCAAACTGACAACACTTGTGAAGAAATACTTGTACAGCTGTACTACAGACACTCCCAAGATGAGCTCCTGCCGTAACATGAGGTGCAGAGCAGTTAGAAGACCTCACTGCCTTCAGCAAAAATTCTGCACTGCTCCTTCTCCAACACAGGATGAAGGTGTATGTAACTGATGCGGAAAGCTTCCCACAAAAGAAATCCTACTGGCTGAGGACTAAAAGTTGCCAATTGATCATACACACTGTAAGAAACATTCCCTAAGGTTCATGTGCAGTGGGTGCAGCAGCAGAAGTTTACCTATTCAGCTCCTGTTACTCTGCTCCAGGCATTTCTGATTCAATTTTGAGGAAAAAAATGCAGCTACGTCTCAATCCATAGAACCATACAATCCTTACTTTTGGAAAAGACCACTAAGATCCCCAAGCCCAAGCCCAGCCCACCCCTGCCATGCCCACTGACCGCGTTCCTTAGTGCCACAGCTCCTGCACACCCCCAGGGATGGTCACCCCATCACCTCCCTGGGCCAATGCCTGTTCCAACACGCGACCACTCTTCTGGAGAAGTTGTTTTTCCTTACACCCAGCCCGAACCTCCCCTGGTGCAATTTGGGGATGTCACCTAATCGTACTGCTGTTACCTAGGAGCCTCTTCCTTCTAGCAATAATTCCAAGATACGTAATTAAGGAAAAGCAGTCTACAAAGACTTTTTTAGTACAGCAAAACGTTACAGAAAGCTGACTTTCTAGCCAACCACAAAAAAAAAAACAAAAAACAAATTAATGCAAAACAATTTCTTTCCCTGTTTTTGTGCCAACTAATCTAGCACACACAAAGCCTGCTCAATATCTAACAATCACTGTATGGCAGCTTCAGCAAGGGAGAGGTCCTCTGGAACAGAGAGGTGCTGCACCAGGGAAGCCTGGGTGAGTTGTGGCTGAGCTCCTACCTGCATCCCATCTATGTTCCTTTCAGACAGCCCACTTCAAGTCATGCTGAAGAAAATTACCAGCAAGTACTACAGTACAAAACCAAACAGAACGATGACTTGATGGCACAGGGTCAGAAGCAGCTGAGGTCTGCCTATAAGGCTGAAAACACAACGCATGGAGCCTGACTTGCAGATGCAGTATGAGAATGCATACAGTGCTGGACCAGGAACTCACATCATTATTACGTACTGAGACCACATAAACTATGATCTCATCTGGATTTACGGGATTTCCAAAAGAACACACTTCAACTAAGCTGAAGTAGTTAGAACACAAACATTTGAAGGTCCTGTTGATGTACAATGCGCCTAGAACTTTGGCTGATACAAAGAAACGCGTCCGCTAAGGCACCCCGAGGCAATCTGACAGTGGGTTGGAGAAAACTTTGTTGTCAGTACCACATCATTGTGAGAATACAGGGAACGGATTTCTCTCAAGGGACCAGCTTCTTTGGGCAAGCAGTCAACAAGTTCGCTGCAGTGTGCGTCAAACCCCAACAAGCGGATCCCAAAGCCGTGCGGGGATGAAATCATCCGGCCATCAGGACTGAAGCAAAGCTCTTTGATGTAACCCCGGCCAACGTTGGCTTCTTCAATGCAGTGAGTCAATCGCAGGGAGCAGCGAGGTGAGACAGGGCGCACAGGGGCACCTTCCTGGAATTCATAGACACAAGTCCACTGAAGGGAGAGAGAGAGAGAAAGGAACACTGAAAGACGGTAAAGCATTGCGAACGCACATTCACCTCAGCTGCATGTTAAGCATCTGACAGAGCGGTGACCAACACTGTTGCTTATCTACTCCTCCACAAGCATCTACTACGAGTCGCTGAGAACCGGCAGGTTGTTTGGCATCTTCTTATCACAGAATCAGAGTGGTTTGGGTTGGAAAGGACCTTAAAGACCACCCAGTTCCAACCCCCTGCTTCAGGCAGGGACACCTCCCTCTAGACCAGGTTGCTCACAGCCCCATCCAGCCCAGCTCTGAATGCCCTTTGAACAATTTATGTAAAGCAGATTTTCAGCATCAAAACTTCTTCTGCCTTAGTGTCTAGATACAATCTTTTCCATCTGGAAAGAACAAAGCCTGCTCCTCCAGACAGGAGTTTGCTCTAATGTAGTAGAACATTCAAATGAAATCTATAAAGAAGCAGAATTCAGCCTTGTGCAATTTAGAATGGCCTTCTGACGTGTTATGCCCCTGACTTCAAAAGGAGGAAAGTCTTGAAACAAGACAAAAATAGCATCAGAAGAAACGCTATTATCAGACCTATACCCAGCTTGTTACCTGTGAGGCAATCGGGGATTTTAATGCTTAATCTAATTATTTTAATCTCAAATCAAATGCAAAATCCACTCCATTCACCAACTAAATTCAGACTGGGTCTGAATCTGAATTCTCCACAGCAAGAGAGAAGATACGTTCTTTGTTTTGTTCACTGTCCTCTCTTGAAGTAAAGACAAAGGGAAAAATGCAAATTAATATCAACAGAAAAGAGTAAGGCAGACACTGGGGCTCCAGCAGGTTTTAACTGGGTCGGTCAATTGCATTTTCAGAAAATTCTACACTGCACAGTGGTTTGATGGTGAGTTTACAGAACCAGTACTGAAATTTCAAACAAGTCTCCTATGCTTCCACTCAGTCCTCTACACATCTGTATGCTGCCAGTACAAAGTGAGGCTTCTTTCCAAAATAAAAAATAAATAATTCGCGTCATCTATCAGATTGACTAAACTTTTTAAGCACGTGTTTAATAGGTATTTAAAGAATAATTTGTAATTTTGAAAAAGTATATATATGAAATCTGCATCTAGGCAGGTAAAACTGGAGATCTGCACAATTGTCAGAATAATAATACTGAAATAAACTTCAGAGAAGAAGATGATTACGAGATGACTGTCCAATGGAATCTCAAGTACTGGAAGACCACAATGAGGTGTGCAATTTAATTCCTCCGTGCAGACAAAAATGGCACCCAGTGGCATTCATCACTGCTTGCTGAAGGTTTATGGAGAGCAGAAAGTGGATGTGAGCACAGTGAGGCACTGGGTGGTGCATTTCAGCAGTGGCAACAGTGGGTCAGCTCTGCCCATGCAGATGTGTACAAGTGAGGCATGCAGGCTCTTGTTCATTGCTGGCAAAACCCCATAGCTAATCATGGTGACTACGATGAAAAATAGTGTTTTGCAGCTGAGAATTTGCTCTATCAAATTGCGCTTTTAGTAGCTGCTGTGGTTCCCATGAAAGTAAATAGGGGACATTACTTTTGGAGCACCCAACGTTCATCAGCCAGCTACTTCAGGGACATAAAGTCTCTCACAAACGTTAAAAACATTTTGCAGTCCCCATGATGCAGCCTCATGTGACTCTACTCAAAAAAGCAAGGACAGGTAGCAGTCCTCCAGCTTATCCATGCCTCCTCTTATCTCGAATGCAGGCACTTGGTAGACAAAAAACTTCCTGGACTGTCCAGGAGGCAAAGGGTCCCTCAGTGCCTCCTCTCAGCATGCAGTTGTCTGTAACTGACACCATTTGCACTATTTTGGTGGATCTCCTGCTCTGCTGCACAATATGCCCACACCACAGTTTTTAAGAGGAAAGGCGAGATCGCTTTTTAAAAAATTACATTAAATATCACCATTGTTAATAAGGTTCAAACCTACAGTGTTGGAGTTTTAAGCAAATGCAGAAATATGCTCTGAAAGTTTTTCATAGCCACTGGAAAACATTTGTCAGCACAGCAGATCTTTAACCTGGTGACACCGATGGATATGCAAAACACCCGGAGGCATTTAAATAATTCAAAGGAGCTTCTCTGCTCTACTTAAACCATGCCCACCACTGTACAACTGTGTAATCTTCTGTTTTTTTCCAAGTTCTTTTCTCCTATATTTGGGCAGGTACATATATTTGAAGTCATATACTTGAGAGGCCAAGAATTGTTTGAAAACATTTAACCAAGCTGTACACTATAAAAAGTATTTCATTAAAGCTTGGCAAAAGGAATGCTGAATAAAGGACACAGAGTTGTGCACAAGAACTCTTGAAAGCAGAAAAATATTTCATAATCCTGGTTTAAAAAATATTAATCTCTGCCTACAATTGAACTTCTTTATTCAGACGCAAATTTATGCCAAAATCAGGTTTTTCCATACAATTGTACAGCTGACACAGCTTACTCACAAGTATCTGCTCAAAACCTTTTGTTTTACCTCCTGGTCATCTGTATTACTTGAGCACCGAAGAAGGGTAGCCCACCCTTTCGGATGTAGCTGTAGGGATGTAATGCAGTTGCCTCGGTCTCTCTCACCAGGAACTTCTGGTGTTAAGACCTCCAAACTATTTCTAGGTGATCCACCTAGGAAGGGAAGTCAACTGTGAGTCTAAAGGAACTCTGTATGTTCATAGAATCATAGAATCACCAAGGTTGGAAAAGACCCACAAGATCACCCAGTCCAACCATCCCCCCATCAACAAACATTTTCCACTAAACCACGTCCCTCAACACAAAATCCAAACACTCCTTGAACACCTCCGGGGTCGGTGACTCCACCACCTCCCTGGGCAGCCCATTCCAGTGCCTAAACATTAAGTTTCACCTCTCGCTTCAGTCTAGTGCTGAAATGAGGTGAAGGGCACGTCAGCCTCATCTGACTGCTAGCAAAGACTGCAGCTTTATGAAATGCAGATGAAGGAGAGATTATACTAACAACTGAAGTTAATAGCAGTGTGCTCACCTCTGATTCCTACTAGCTCCTTTTTTGAAATTTACCTTCCAGGATCTGTGTTAAATCATCCCATGCTGTGAACTGAAGATAGGGCTAACTTCCACACAAATACATCATTTAAAGAAAATCCTGAATGCCCTCTTTTCTAAGAACTACCAGTTCTCAAACTTGTACAATGGCCTCTGCGAATTCTGCTAAGTCTGCTCAGCTGTGTGTACCTTGCCTCCTTTCCCCCTCCCTGCCTTAAAGAGATTTTCACAGGTAACTCCTGCCTTGGGGTCCAGATAAGCTTCCTTCTTTCATATCTGTTCGAACAACTCACAACCATAAGTAACTAAAGCTTAACATTACTGTTATTTTACATTAGCAAGCGATTCACTAAAGATTTCTGAACACTTGTGAATTTGCCGACTTGGTGCTGAGCTTTGTTCATAGTTCTGAATTTAGGTGGGACTTGCTTTGTAACAAAACTTCTAAAACCTTTCTGTCAACGTTTAGGATTAATTTGCCTGTTCTTTTCCTATGCTATTGACTTCTCATGGAGAAACAGCACATGCATGTTGTCATCACTAAGGGAAACAAAAGGCAAGACAACTACGTTCTGCTTTATTGCTTTTTCCCCCCGAAGGTCACTCACATGAGGGGTGCTAGGAAAAAAAAAAAAAAGAAAAAACCAACAACAACCAAAACAAAAAACGAAAACCAAGGAAATGGCAGCACACTTGCATAACAAAAATAATGTAGTAATACATAATAAAATCTCACTGCTGCTTTCAGTTTTCTTGGAGAAAAAAAATGATTACATCTCTAGATTTTGGCATGCACTGATACTTCCTTCACTGCTCTAACAGAGCCCATAGTAACACCTTTAAGGGCTACAAAGAAAAACAGTATTTTCCTACTATACTTTTTTGGCCACAATGAATTAAAGTCTGCAACTTCTGTTTTTATGTTTTCTTACCTTCTCGCTGTGAGGACCGTGACATCTGCTTCTCAGACAGTGGACTCGAGTCATTCTGGTGACATGGGGAACCAACAGCTCGAGGACTAGACAGACTCGAAGACGTTATATCTGCATACAGCATCAGCCACGTGAACACAAAAGCTAAGAATAGCCTGTGTACTATACATGCCCTTCACTTAACTCTCCCTTGCCATGCTAAGTAAAGGCATCTTGTTAACAGAACACCTTTCAAAGCTCTGCTTACAGACACAAAGCACCATTTTGTTGTGCTTTACACAGATTAAATGCCAGCATATCATACTATGGGGAACAGGGAGGAAGCTGCACTCCTTGCTTCTGATACACTCCTACTATTAGGAGATGGGATATGAACTTTTCTCCCAGCTTCTCACAGACACCCCACACACTGTAGTGTGTCGCTATTTTGCTGTTACTGTCACACAACAGCAGGCAGCAGCGAAATTTTAGAGTGCAGGACTCTGTCAGGTCTGCTGATTGACAGCAAGTGCACCTGAGGCGACAAAATTCCAGACTATGTCCTGTAATGCTAAAGTCTTGATACCAGAAATTGCCTTGCCTTGAGCATCACTTGTTTTGTAAATATACATACAGGATTACTGCTACCATTATACTCCCTTCCTTTTCTGTCTTAGTACATTGTCTTTATCTCAATTCACAAGCATTACCTCTTTTTTTTTTATTATTCTCTACCGCAAAGCACCGGGAAGGGGGGGAGAGCAAACAACTGTGCAGTATTTAGCTGCCTGCCAGGTGAAACCACAAGAATTCTATCACAGAAACTGTTACTGACATTTCAACAAGTATTCACCTGAACTTGATGCAGTCCTCCTAGCTCTTAAAATGGGGTAGCTGCCAACCTCTAGAGTTTTGTTTAGATCAAGGTCATGCAAAATCAGAAGATATCCAGAGGATGTTGAGATCAGCATTTTGGAACAGTCTGGTGTCAACCTCATTCGCATAAGAAAACGGGTGTGAAAAAACTTCTTGTGGGGACACCCATCTTCAGTGCACCTGCACAGAGGAGGGAAAAAAAATACAACCAAGAAATAGTTGGACTGTGACTCAAGTCCCTAACAACGTCTGCAGGAGCCCAGCACATGCTAAGTACCTTGGTCAATCCTAAAAATCTTCTTGTATATTGTCTTTACCCTACTGAGATCAGACTTATCTCAGTGGTGAAGAAATCCCTTCCAGAAAGGAAAAACTACATTCTAGAGTGTCAGAAAACTCTCTTACCTTTTTCATTTTTTGGTCTATATATATCAAGGCAGTGCAGAGCTTTGGCAAGGGTTAGAAATGTAACAGCACAAGTATGCCTACACACCTGTTTGTGTCCCAGATGATCACATTTCCATCAAATCCTGATGTCACCAGCAGTCTTGTATTGGTGTCATACTCAATGTTCTTAACCCAGCTGGTGTGACCATGTAAAGTGCACACTTTTGTGTTCAGCTTTCTCAGATCCCAAAGTGCTATTGTAGTGTCATCAGAACAAGTTGCAAAAAGTCGATTATCTAGAAACCTGAAAATGGGAGAGGAATACTGTGGCTAATTTCAGTATAAGTCACCTAGGACTTAAGCTAACACAGGAAAAACAATAAAGGCTGCAGAAAAGAATTAACACGTAGCAGCAGCATATTTGCCAACGAAAAAAAAAAGTTAAAAAACAGTACTGTGCTACTACATATCCAGACATCTCCAGTAACAAGCCAGTAAACCTGCAGTACAGCAGCAGCCTCTTTTCTTCCCTTCCCTCCCCCCCTTATTACAGATCATTTAAAGATTGCACAACCATCAATAGGACAAATGCACACAAAGAAACCCTGTGGCAACTAGAGCACTTACCCATCTGGACAGTACTCACCTGTACTGGAACTCAGAAAGTCTTTATAAAGCACAAATGTCCTAAGAGCAGCCAGCTCTGAGGTCCCTGGGAAGATGTTCAAAGTGACTGTTTTGGCGGTCCCTTTATGCCTTTCACCTCCCCCACTATTTACCAGATCCCCTTGCTATTAAGAAGGAGCAACACCAGAAAACACACAGGTTACAGGTGCATTTCAGACTACACAAAATCCTATCAGTTTGTAAGAAATCAAACCATGTTCTTGACCCTCTTCATTTCTATCCACACACCTACCCTCACTCTTCCCCTAGCGCTCTTCACAACTTCTTCCTTTTCCCTACGACAAACTTCACTTTCTTTTGCTGAGACCACATTTTTAAAACAGATGTCACTTTCTGTTATTCCTACTGGAAATCCCTTACTGGCCCACTGGTTTTGCTGAAACAGTTTGCACCCACCAGCTTTAGTCAAACCTCCAAACTCCTCCTCAGTTTGGAAGGCTTGTCTTCACTTTACACAGTACTCGGCATCTGACTGAGCCAGTCACGACTGAAATGTCTCGGAAGATCCTGACTTCACAACAGCAGGCAGAACACAGCACTCATCACAAGGCTTGCGGCAGAAGATGGTTATCAGGAACCCATTTTCAAAACTGGCCTCCCTGAGCTGCACAGAGGACTGGGGTCGTCACCCCAGTGTGCTGCTGAATGAATCAAAAATGAACCTAAAACCCTGTTCTTCCATTCGTTTCTCGTCTGGATCAGATGATCTCCAGACACCCTTTCCAGCTTATCTGTGATACGACTGCAACTTTGTGCAGATTGCTGAGACAAACCACACTCCTGCCCTGAACATGCCGGAACACTGGCCAAAATGTTTTACATGGGGTGTTTAACAATTCCTTTCTGAGAGAACTAATTGAGCTGATTAACTCTCCTACGTTTGGCTTCTTTTCCTAATACTGTAGTTTACACAACATACAGTACTGCTGTGTAGGACATTATGAGATTAAAATCTAAACACAGCCATCATTTGCTTATTTCCCAAGAATCTTAACTAAATTTCAGTCCTTCTTTGTACATCTTTTGCTTTAGAGCTCATCTGGCTTCACAAAGCCTTAGGACACTGCTCACTGCCACTGCAGAGCCTGGGGAATGAGACGTGTAAGCCTCCTGCATCCTGTAACTTTACCTACCACCTGCAACAGTCTCAACAGTCCCCACAAACAAAGAAGAGGCTTTCGCTCCTATTTTCTTCTGTCCATAGTACAGCTTGTGTGTTTGAATCTAAAGATATGCAATTGTGTTTCTCAAATAAAAAAAGCAGGTATACACATCAAAATACTGTTTAGAATGAGAACTTTAGATCATCTTTGGAAATAAGTGCAGACATGACACAAGCTACCCAAATTTGCTGACTCCTTCACTGCAGATGTGCATTAGAGAATAAATTCTGAATTGCAGTACAAATGTAACATTCTGTTAAGATGCTGGAAGAATTGGAGGTGTAGTGCTTAGTATTTCACAAGATATTTGCAAAGTACTGATAAATCAAAGAGTAATTCTGCTCTACTCTTTGAATGAATGTGTACCCCACGTACAGTGCTCCAAGCACACCAAACATTCTGCATTTCGTGCATCTGGAGATCTTGCTCACCTAAAAGATAACAGTCACGATGTCATGTAAGAAGAAGATGAGAAAGCGGGAAAGAACTTGGATCACACTAGTAGAATTAATGCATTTACCAGATTAAGGTCTTAATATGATCGGGTGCTATTTCTTTATCCTGACCATCCTGACTCCAGATAAAGTTGAATGTATGCTATCACTCCAAACTGAGATAGGATATACAGCTGCCTTAACACCTGACATAAGAACTATCACACAAAAGGATAGAAGAACAAGAATCAGCTGCAGCCCACCGAGCAGAGCCTGTGGTCCAGCAGAGATCTGGGGGAGCTGCTGCCTGCAGCAGAACTGCGCCGGAGCAGTCCGCCTCTGAGAGATGGAGCTATGGCGTCACTCTGTACTGGAGGAGCACTCGGAGAGCTGTAGCTCCTGGGAAGCCCCTGCAGGATCGGTTTGGGAAGGACAGCAAAGGACCAGGGGCACAGTGACCACAGAGAAGCAGCACAAATGAAGCTGACCACAGCCACGTTCCTCATTCCCTTGCCCTGCCTGGGGAGCAGACAGAAGACAATGGATACAGGGGGAAGGTTTGCCTTTAGTTCTCATTGCTCTAGTCTGTTAGTAACTGGCAATAAACGTATCCTCTCTGTGCTGAACCTGCTTTGTCCGTGACAGTAATTGCTGAGCAACCTCCCCTTCCTTACCTCAGCCCACAAACTCTTCATCTTATTTCTCCCCTTGTTCTGCTGTTGAGGTGGAGTGAGAGCAGCTGTGTGATGCGTGGCTACCTACCAGTGTTAAACATCAGCAACATGCCTGTTCATTGTCAAGTAACTTTTAGAAAAAAAACAACAACAACAAAAAAAAAAACCAAAAAACAGCAGTTTTTAAAAAGATAGTGAAACAAACTACATCTCTTTTCTGTACAAATCTACCATTTCCTTTGGAATTGAATGCTGCATGCAGTCTTGTTTCATACACCACAAACAGGTTTCAGAAGAAATGGAAAAGACATGGGGAGCTACAAATAGTTTGGAATGAAAAAATAGACAGATTGTTTCAACTGATAGGTCTTAACAGAAGGTGCATATGATTCAGGCATGTAAAACCAACTGCCAGAGAGAAAGTACTCAGAGATTAATGGTTCACTGTCTCTAGTGTTTAAATAACAAAAACAAGCAGAAAACAGAGGGCCTCGGTCTACCAAGCCTTCAAAACCTTCTTACATATAACCAGAAAAACACTTTTGGAATTCTGACATGGAAAGGGCAACAACTAAATTTAAATCAGTTCAAAAATTGACCAAATCCAGGTGCAAAACATATCTACTTCATGTGATTATACGCACATCCTCAGCACATGCAAGGGTGATAGAAGAGCATCAGTACATAATTCCCTGTTCTGACATATGTATGAAGGCATCTTGGCACAGGGTGCCCCTTAATATCATTTGTAGGGTTGGAATGGGCTGTCCAGAATGTGATGGAGACCCTAACCCTGGAGATGTTTCAGATGTGCAGACCTGGCACTAAGAGACAGGTGAAGGGGCTCAGCAGTCAGGCTGATAGCTGGACTTGATGATCCTGAAGGTTTTTTTCCAGCCTGGACAATTCAACAATTATAAGGAAAGTTAAAATGAATATATGTAATGCTGCATTAACCAAGTTTTACAGAACAAAGTGAGCTTCCTTGTAGCTAGCTTTACGACAACAAATGCAGACATCCAGGAAAACACAGGATGCCAATATCCTACAAAGACAGAAGAAAAAGCTGCATTTTCGTAACAGGAAAGCGTGTTCTCACCATCTCTTTTGTTTGTGCCAGGTAGCTCTCACTTCAGCTTTTCTGACAGACTGATGCAACTGCAGTAAAATTTCAGTCTCTATTAAAAAAGATGGGTGCTTCATGAAAAACATCTATGTGCCTAAAGAACACGCGAAGGCATTAATACCTCAGATTTCATTTGGCTCTTTGCAGGAGGGAAATGCTCAGAACGCTTTTTATTTGCTTTGAGAAGTAGAGTGAAAGAGGCAGCAGTGTCATTCACAAGGTTATAAAACCGTCTCAAGAACAAATTCATGTGTGAAAGTCTATCCTCAGATAAAGAGGACGTAAAAATAACAGAATTAAAAAGGAAAAACATCACATGACAAACACACAGATAATTCAGATTCCTGTGTTTGCTGCTTCCTACTTCATCCCGAGAAACATCCACATGATTTATGACGTAAGGGCTGAGATTCACTCAGATCGCAGAAGCCATTTCACTTTTCTGGCTCTTCTATGTTGCAGTCGTACTTAAAGCATCCAAACTTTGGAAATTTCCACAAAACTAAGACAATTACTCTTACAATCCAAAATACCAACCATATTCATACAAGCTCCTTCTCTCGCTACAATTTTGAACCTGCTCTCCAAACAGAAGTCATACACTACTTGCTATGTTTTTAGTGTTTAGTGTTCATTCACTCCAAAGGCCAATTAAATCAGACAGCAATACTGTAACACACCCTTCTCCCACCACGAACTGCAGCTTTTCCACCAACAAGAACACCTGGCAGCATTACATACCGCCACCACCGCTTTCAGATTTCTCCTCTTCCCCTTCCCAGCATTATGCAGCCTCCAATGCAGAAGGAAAACGACACAAAACTGCAGCCCGACAGCTACGAAAAAACCACTCTACCCAAAGCAGTGCAAACTCACTACACTCTTATTATTATTATTTATTCTGTAAATTACAGAAGTTTCTGTGATTCTATTAGAAAAGCATCTACAGTAAGAGAAAAATGATATCTTTTCCTCCTTTTCACCAACCTGATATTATTTACACAATCTTCATGAGCTTCAGAGAGAGTTTTGATGTGCTTTGAAGATATTGGGTCAAAAAGCAGCACTTCAGTCTGTTCACAAGCAACAGTCAGCACAGACCTGGAGGGGAGAACAAAACATTAACACTTGCATCTGATGAATGAATACAACGTCCGCACACGCTCAGCAAACTTCCAGATCCTAGATTCACGGAAACACAACTTCAACATTACTTATCTTGGCCTCTCTTCACATCACAGCAGTACTGCAAGGGATCACAATCAGACACGATACTAATGCACAAAGAAAAGGGAGCTCTCTGACAAAAAGTGCTTTCTAAATACAGCAGTGCTGTTACTGGTCAAAGAGGAGAGGAAGGCACTGGCACCAGTCTAGACTTAGCAGGAGATCATCAAGAAGTCCACAGTGAGTTCAGAGGTCCCAAACAGGCACCAGAAACATCAGCCATTCACAGTTTGGGCAGGCTGTCTAGCCTGTCCCACAGCACCAATATTTATTCGCTCTATATGCGTTGCAAAAGTCTGATACACCATCACTACAATGATGGTTAAGCCTGCCCTGCTAAATTAGTGAAGGCAACCTCCAGGAAAGCTAAGACGCTGCCCCAACAGTGCAACAACTCAGACTGTTACGGGTCATGGGGCAGATCTCACTGGTGCCACACAAACAGCTCACAGGTACAACCCTGGTCCTCAGGAGCTCAGAGCACTGCTTTGTAACTGTCAGCAAGAGCACGGGCAGGGAACAGGAAGGCAGCTCTGCTCACCACAGACGGCTCTGCTGAGGAAGGCGAGAAAAATCGCAAGTGACCAAAGGTCAGAGAAGGTCTGCGACTGCTCTGCAGCTGCTGAGCTGAATCGAACCACCACGAAAGCAAACGAGGTCTGAGCTGTTCCACCCGACCTTAAGGTAAGCGGGGCTCGGCGCCAGGCTGCTATCTTGTGCCTAGCAGAGCCCGCGGCCTGCTGAGAGCGTGCCGGCCAGCCACACAAAGGGCCGAGTCAGGGAAGACATCCCGCGCCACGGCCGCGCTTATTTTCAGACCACAGCCGTGCCTCAGTCCGCAGCGCAGCGCCGCAGGCGGCAGGCGCGCCGGGGGCAGCGGGAAGGCAGCGGGAAGGCAGGCAGCGGGAAGGAAGGCAGCGGGAAGGAAGGCAGCGGGAAGGAAGGCAGCGGGAAGGAAGGCAGCGGGAAGGAAG
>JAOWBP010004700.1:58979189-59007456 GCA_028571105.1 Tragopan temminckii | reverse complement strand
AGGCCAATGGCATCCTGGCTTGTACTAGAAGTAGTGCAGCCAGCAGGAGCAGGAGGTGGTCAGACCTCTGTACTCAGCCCTGGTGAGGCCCCACCTCAGGTGCTGTGTTCAGCGTTGGGCCCCTCACTGCAAGAAAGACATTGAGGCCCTGGAGCTTATCCAGAGAAGGGCAATGGAGCTGTGAGGGGTCTTGTGGGGAGCAGCTGGGGGAGCTGGGATTGTTCAGTCTGGAGAAGAGGAGGCTCAGGGGAGATATTATCGCTCTCTACAGCTTCCCAAAGGGAGGTTGTGGTGAGGTGGGGGTTGGCCTCTGTTCCCATGGAACTTGTGATAGGATGAGAGGTGATGGCCTGAAGTTGCACCAGGGGAGGTTCAGGTTGGACATTATGAAATAATTCTCCAGGAGAGCAATTGGGCACTGGAATGAGCTGCCCAGGGTGGTGGTGGAGTCACTGTCCCTGGAAGTATTCAAGAAATGTTAGATGTTGTAGTGAGGGACATGGGTTAGTGGGAAATTCTGGTGATAGGTGGACTGTTGGACTGGATGATTTTGGAGGTCTTTCCCAGTCTTGGTGATTCTATGATTCTGTGATGTGCATATTGTGTAATTTGCTCTTGCTTCCTTTGCAGAACCTGACCCTGCAAAGGGCACAAGAGCAGTCCTTGCAAACAGCCCGCCTCCCAATTCGTGAGTATATGGTAAAATCCATGAATGCCAAGAACTACTACTCAGAGACGCTGGCAATTAATCAAGGTGAGGGGCTGAGCTGTGTCCTGCCCGCTGCCCAGGTGGCTGAGGCTATTACATCCTGAAGAGTCATCAGTAATGGAAGCATGATACTGAGTAGTGGGGGAAACTGTGATAGCAGGCGTTTGTTTTATGAGGCCTTGTGCCTGCTACTGCCGTGTTAAAAGTCTTGTTTTTCTGTACTGGCCTTTTCTGAGAGGAGCAGGGCTGCACCACTCCAGCTTTGCACAGAGCAACTAACAGTGCAAGGAGTGTGCTGTTCCTAGAAGTTGCTTAAGGTTCCAGGCAAGGGAAGACAGGCCTGTGTCAATCTGAATCAAAGCAAGGCATGGCACCCAGCAGGGTAACTGGAGGCAGCTTGCTTTGGTTGATAAAGCCTCTGCTTTCCCTGGTCAGCTTCCCAGTGTCATCGTTAAGACGTGTTATCTTCTCTCAGATAAGCTACTTCACACATTTGTTCATGAGATCTAAAATTAAAGGTAGCAAAAGCTACCTTCCTCTGGCATCACCTGATGTTTCCCAGCCAGGGGAGGATGTATTACAGCTTGCCTTTGTAACAGAGCACGGTACATCTTTTTGTTCCCAACAGTCTTTGATGTCTTAGCGACTTACTACAAAACCCAAAGTTGGCCAGATGCTCTGAAAGCTGGAGTTTCTTCCGGAAAAGGCTACGTGCTTCCAGATGGAGAGAAATCAGTGAAAATACCTCAGCATGACAACGCACAAGAAAACTCTTTATTTCCTGAAAGTTAAGGAGCTGTGCAAGCAAGAGTAGCAAACTGCATATTTCAAGCAGAGGCACCAGTGTGAATGTGTGCAGAGAAAACAGCTCTGCCTAAATTTACTTACATACGGACCTTGGCAAGAGTGAAGATTCTGCCTCAGCAGCACAGTGCTGGAAATGTCTTTGCACCCTGAACAGAAAACAGAAGCCAGCTGAGCCCTGAGATCAACAAAGAGTTGGTAGGAATTTTTTTTTAACAGAACTACATAGGGAGAATTGTAGAGTACACCAGTTAATAACAGTCCTTCCCATGGAAAAGGACAGTACTGTTCTAACAGAGTACAGGATGGGAAGCGATCCTAAATTAATAGAGAAACAGTGCCCAGGTGCACCACATCATATGTTCTTCCTACTTGTATTGAAGATTTGGTGTCTTGCTGTGCTGCTGAAGGCTGTAGTGAATCCTGTGCATGCTGGTCAGAATCTATCTAAAATAAAGTATTTAAATTTCTATTGCCTCCTTACAGTAACTGATGTCTTGCCCATAATTGCATACTGACACACTATGGCCTGAGCAGAGAACACTTCTAATGCATATAAGAATAATGTTACTTCAGCCACTATCAGTTTAAAAAACCTACAAATACACAGAAAAGCCAAACCCACTATCAGTGACTGTCCAAGAAGGACTTGGAGGGCATTGCAGGTAAATTCCTGTCACCTTTGCTTCCATCTTCATCTCCCCTGCACACCAAGGGCCTTTGACACCACCAGAAATTTGGTATTCATGAGACCTACTGTCAGCAGGTGGTTCCTCCCTACAGAGGCTGAAATTGTGTTTGCAGGTGCCTGTTGCTTTGCTGTGTGCTATGGTCTCTTCCTGCTTGTATTTGTGTTCCATGCTCATCAGCTGTTAGTAGGTAGCTAGATGTCACTGCAGCTCTGCCAAGACAGCAAGGGCAGCATTTTGGCTTCAGTGTAAGATTTTAACTTCCTGATTCAGCCCCTGAATTTGCAGGGCAACACCATGTACTAGCTGAAACCACCTGCCAGTGATGAAGTGTCAGGAAATCCTGCTTGGGTGAACTATTCACTTACCCTGCCACGTGGCTGAAAGCACTTTGGCCTTTGCAGCCAGGACAGCAGGCTGCCCGTGGTTAGGCAGAGCAGCTGTGATGCCCCATCCCAGGTAGTGCCAAGGCCAGGCTGGACAGGGTGTTGCACAGCCTCAGCCCACAGCCGGGTATTACAACTGAGTGGGCTTTAAAATCCCCTCCAACTCAAGCTGTTCTGTGATTCTACGATCTCCCTGGTGTGGGGTCCCTTAGTGCTGCTAGAGCATCCATCCAGCACACCACCGCTGCCCCCCACCTCTCCTCAGCTGCCTCCATCTTTCACGTGCTGCATGTGGGGAGCATTCTTTATCAGAGCCTGGAACAAGGAGGCTGGGAGGCTGCCTGCTACTTGGGCAGACCCCTCCATCCCAAGCACACAGCTGCAGGGAGTGACCTGCTGCAAGCATCACCCTTCCCAAACAAGTCCCTGGGTCAGACACCAGCAGTCACGGACCTGCTGCAACCCTCTTTACCACCAGATTGCTAAGGATGCGCCTCCAGCACTGGAAAGCACACATTCACTAGAGGTGCTCAATTAGGATAGGTTTAAGGTTCAGCTCATATCTAGCTAGGGATACCTAGCACTTTGTGCAGCTATTGATGAGAAGGTCAGGAAAAGTGGCGTGCCTTCAAGGGAGGCTGGCATAATGGGTTATGTCAACAGCTGCAAAGTTGGCACTTCTGTCTTCAAGACTTATCCCCTTTTTTGGAAGACAGGCATCGTTAGGTAGCTATTTCATGGCGAGGCTAGCACTGGGGGAGGCTGCTGATTAGGGACTTTCTTCAGCATTAGCAACTGTAAATAGATAAGGCTGACACACAGAAACTACAGCAGGAGGACAGGATATGGTGCTGCATCCCCAGCCTGGGACCACCTTCTCTATATTTGCAAGGAGAAGCAGAATAATTCTTTTTCCCAAAGTGGTTTCCATCACAGGTCAACCACAGAGGGTAAGCAGAACAGCCCAGCTCTCTTTGGTGGACCAGACTGGACTCTGATCTCACTCCCCTTCAGAGCTCGCTTGGTCGCCTCTCTGCCTGGGGTGTGTGCTCCACAGGTGACAGAGGAGGCCAGGACAGCACTTATCTGACTGGCTATCTGCAAGGTGCTGGGGAGCTGAAGGATGAATCCCAGGCTACACAGATAAGCTACGAAGTGCTCTGTGAGCTTGCACGTTACGCAGAGCGTGTGTACACAGCATTAGATAAAGCGAGGCTGGAGTGGCACATGTTCTGTCCCATGGCCACCCCTGAACTAGGCAGCTGTTGGTGGAAGCCGCTTGACACACGGAGGTGCCCTTCCATGACCATTTGCTGAGCTGTGGGGGTTAAATGTCCCGCGTGGGAGAGCCTAGTGATACATGAATGAAATGTGGGGAGGCTCCTCCGCACTCGCCCACTGCCCTGTCACAACGGGGGGGCCCTGAACTGCTGCAGGAGGCAAAACATGGCAGCAGTAAGGGCCGTGTGCTGGCGTGTCAGGAGCGTGGTACCCAGGTCTGGGCAGCCTTGCCTGCAAAGCTGCTGGTGAACAGCCTGCACTAGCTGGTGGTAGGTGCCCACCACGTCCACGAGCGCAGCCCTGAGCTCCTGCTGCCTCTGCCCGCATCGCTGGCAATGCGTCACCTGGAAGCAGGCCACTGCCAGCTGAACAAGGTGGTCAAACGTCACCCTCAACACCTCCTGCAGCTCTTCAAGCGGACGCTCTGTTTTCAGAAGCTCCTTGCAGCTGGACAGCAGGACCTGAGAGGCCGAGCCAAGGGCATCTTTGCTCTCAGCACCTTGCTCTGCACATCGGTCTTGCAGGTGGGTTGCTTGGTTCCCAGAGAGGTTCCCCACAACTTCCTGGAGCTCTGTAGTGTAGGCTAGGAAGCCCGGGAAATCTGCAGGGCTCGTCCATGCTTGGTCCTTCAGTTGGCTGAGGGCTTGGACTTCAGGACCCAGCGCTCTGTCCCAAGCAATGGCAATGGGGTAACTACCCACAGGGGTCCCAGGAAGACCAGAGCTGGTGGACGGTGGAGTAGTGACAGGCTGCAGAAACATGCTGCACATGGGAACGGTGGTTTCTTGCTTTCTGTCTTCATTGGGCCTATGGAAACAGCTGACATAGGACAGCTGACAGCTGCACTTGTCCATCCCAAATTGTGCCGATGTCTTCTTCATCACAGAAAATCCCAGAGACCTGGTCAGGATGGGTCCAGCAGCAGCCTGCTCATCCTTTTTGTGATTAAAGCAGAGGAAGGAGTGATTTGAATCCCCATAGTCTCCTTCTGTTTTCCCCAGCGAGCCCAAGGGAATTGGGTCCGAGGAGATGGAAAGCTCTCTGGTCTGGAGAGTGTCTTTCTCCACTGTGGCAGACTGTTCTCTAAGAAAGGGAGCCTGAACAGACCAAGAATGCTCATGAGCCACATCTTCTGCATCTTTTCTGGGCTCCCCTTCAACCATCCCATGCTTGCTTTCCAACCCTTTCTCAAGAGGTAGTGTAGCTGATGATGTCTGAATCTCCTTTCTGACAGTATCATCCCCCACGCACACAGTGGTCCTCTGAGAGTCCAAAAGCTCTAGAGGGTCATGCCCTCTCTTCTGAGATGGCTTGGGCGATATTAGGTCTGACCTCACCTGAAATGAGAGCCAGGAGAGGTGAGTTATAACCCCTGAACTGCTGCTGCCGTTTGCTAACAGCTGCCTTGCATCTGGAAAACCCACATGATTTTTATTGTGCACTTTCTCTAAGGCCTCCTTGCTTATTGCTTGTCTGCTTTTTGCCTGTGACAAGGCACTGTCACTCCTGTTCTCAGCACAGCCATCGAGGTTAGCTTTTCCTTCTTCACCACATGGAGCCACGACAGGCTCCTCACACGCCACTCGCCTCCAAGCAGTGGGAAGCAGATCCTGCTCCTTGGCCACCCCATGGGGAAAAGCACTACAAGACGAAGGTGGCAGAGTGCATTCATCAGCAGGGCAGGCCATCTCTTGGCCCTGGAACAGGGGGACATTGCCAGCCTCGTGCTTGGGTTCTATCACATCACACTCCCCTTCCAGTGCTGCCTGGGCTAGCTGGTCCTTGGTGGTCACACAACTCTTGTCACTTGGCCACTTCACTGTGGGGCTCTCCTGGATAGCACTGCTTTGTTCCTGGGGAAGGTGCACGGCTTCCTCTCGGAACAGGGGAGTTGGGTGCACAGCATGTGCAGGACAGAGTTCATCCACGTCTACAACAACACCTGCACTCTCCTCCCTCTGGTCACCTTGCAAGCGAACAGCTGAAATGGAAGAAACCACCAAATCAGTCACTGACTTTGTTTCCATGGTGTCAGGCTCCATTTCCATCACACCAGAGGAGGAGTTTGTGCCAGCAGCGTCTCTCTGGGCCTGGGGGGCAGGTGTTCCCATTTCTGCATCCTTCTCCAAAGCAGGTGGATCTGAGGGCTGAGCAGGGAGCGGTGGGGTGGGTGGCCAGGAGGAGCAGCTCTGCAGAGAGCCTGGTACAGCCAATGGGAAAGTGACCTGTGAGGTGTAATTGGTTGTCAGAAAAGATCTCCTCTTCCTCAGGCTCTTGGAATATATCAGCTGCTTCTCCTCCCCATATTTCTCTCTTGATGTCTGCCTTGATCTTGAGTTTTCTCCCAAGCTGTGACATCTTGGTTTCCTTAGGATGCAGTTATCCTCTGTACTCTCCTGGGATGTTGTCTGGCAGCCTGCTGGCAAGGAAAGAACACGTAAGTCAGGAAATGGCCCCAGGCAGCAGAATACATGTACATCTCTCCAGGCACCAAAAAGCTCTTAAGTCCTGCAGTCGCAGACGGGAGCGTTTGGCAGCAGAGCCTGCCTCCCAAGTGCCAAAGGAAAGTGTCTCTTACGGTCATGTACCAACTTGGAATGAGTTGTGTCAAAAAAAAAAAAAAAAAAAAAGAGTTTTTGACCCGTGGCTGCAAATACTGAAGTCCAGGATTAGCTACAAAGGGAGCTGGATAATCTTTCCCTTTGATTTTGCTGGAGTGACTTGATCTGAGTGCAGATACAGCTGCAATTCTCTAGTTAAGTTTGGTGACACAAGCAACGTGCTAGAGAAACTATTGTGTATAGGGGCAGATTGAACAGAAACATTATCAGAAATTCCCAGCCTGGATATGTAGATCATAAAAATATCAGAGGACACAGTTTTGTGCCTGAACACTGTATTGTCACCATGCATGAATTCAAAAGCCAAGATGCTTACAACTACACAAAACAAATTCTGAAATTCATTTAACACTGATAGAGGTGGTTAATTCAGAAGTGGGAGTCCTAACTTTTATGAGAAAACACAACTACTAGGGAGCAAGCCATATAGCTGAGCAACCCTCTGACCCTACTTTATTTCTGTTCTCTGCGGTGCACAGAGCAATAAGATGACCCGCAGCTGGAAGGACGGAGTGAAGGCAGAGCCTGGCAGCAGAAGGACCTGTCATCAAGGCACCTGCCTGTTCAAGGGCACATATCTTTCCTGCACTCTGACTCTGGGATGCACTACCCTCTTCAAAATCAAAGACAGCCTATGTAGAAGGCTGCACAGAGCTTAGTCCTGCAGCACGTTGGCTTCCAGATCAGGCAGCGACATAGCTTCCTAGTCTGGCACTCCTGCAGAAACCTGGAGACTTTCCAGGATGCAAAACTCATTTGAAAACAGACTTTTTTCTTAGATCCAGTGCTTGGAGGTGATGACAAATCTGCCTGCAGTGCTGCTGCTCTGACCCCTGTATGCACACTCACTGACAGCTTTGCAAAGTATACTTGAGAAAGAGCAGCTTCTGGAGAACAGATGTTCAAAGGTCCTGCAAAAACTTTGGGAAAACCCATGAACAGGCTGAATACCCAGAAGATGATCCTTACCAACAAGCTGACGTGGCAGGCAGGCATCACCCCAGCCCAGGAGGACAGAGGGAGAGGACAGCGGGTGGGTGAGGGTTTACCTGCCACGGAACAGGGGGGGCTGAGTCTGTCGGCAGCATCATAGAACTCCTCCTCAGAACTGGTGTCACCAAAGCCCAGGGGTGGCTCCAGAATGAGATCACTCGCTTCTGCCATCTGCTCTGCTCCCCGGGGTACCTCTACCTGCTCTTCTTGGGCAGACTCGCCTTTCCAAGGACTTCTGTCATGGCTGTGACTGATGCTGCTCCTCTCCACACTGCCTGCAGGGGAAATGCTGCAGCACAGGCTGTAATAGTCCATGGAGTTTCTCTCAGACAGCTTGGTCCCCAGCACAGACACATCAGTGTCCACTCCTTTCTGCTCAGAGGGGCTGTGCTTACACCCATGCTTCTCTGCTTCTGGTACCTGCAAGAAACAGAAGAAGTCTCTGTCTTCTGCTCTGCCAGAGCCTCCTGCAGCACAAATGGGGAAGAAGCTCTTGTCCAAGCTGTTCATCTCATGCACGGTGGGTGTGTAGAAGTGGAAAAACTCTGGCCTGGAGGAAGAGCAAGTTTCCAACTCATCTTCTTCCAGTGCATCCATTGAGTCACTTGAGCCACTCGTCTTAAACCCTCGGCTCTCTGTGTTGGCTGAATCAGAAGCATCAGATGTGCTGTCTGTTGCATTGTCACCCCCATCGCGTTGGTAATTCCCTTCAGCCTGGGGCTCTGTGCTGCCCTTTTCCAGGCTCTGAAGCTCTCCAGGCTTCTCCTCACGGGCAGGATGGGTGCTGCTGTATGCTGCAGGTGTGCCCAAGCAGTGCTCTGAGGAGGAATCCATCTCCCAGGAGTCTTCAGAATCACTGCAGGTTCGAGATTCATACCCTGGGATTTAAACACACCTGTCAGCCTGTGCTGTGTGGTGGCACAGAGGAGCAGTCAGAAAAGGGTTACAAACTTGGCCGCACAGCAGTGATTCAGAGCCAAGGGAGCTCTGCCCACACTTGCTCATCAGCAAACCACGTAAAGATGCAATCTGACCTGCAGGGCCATAACCTGCGAGCGGAGGCCTGGCTCTGCCTGCCTGCCTGCTCTGTCTGGTTTTACTGCAGAGCAGTACCAAGGGGGGCTGCAGAAAAGCACCCAGGTAACTTGCTGTCTGATGGCTGTCTGCAACCTCTATGGGACCTCTAGGGACGATCAGCAAGGTCCTCTTTTGCTATCCTGACAAGGGACAGGGCAGCACTGCAAGGAGATTGCCCATCTCTTGGCCAGAGCGCAGTGGAGGTTGCTCAGGAGTTTGGTGAAAGAGCACAAGTGCCCAGAAACACATTTGCCATTTTGCTGACAGGCACTTGGCCTCTCCTTCTAGGGAAGAGCTGTTGGTTACTGCCGCTCTGCCCCAGCCTAACACCTGGGCTTAATGGAGAGCCGGCAGTGCTGGCAGTGAGGCTGACACTCAGCTCTCTGCAGATGTCACCGAGCATCCCCAGGCTACCATGACACCGTTCCCAGGAAGGAATGACACTGCCACCACTGCATGATCGACCCACTTCCTCCCCACTCTGGCAAACTAACCTTCTTCGGCTGAGACACGGTGTAGTTGCTGTCTTTTCTCTCCCCAAGTAAATATGGAGACATTTGCATCCACAAGCAGTCTGTAATAGCCAGCGATGAGGCAGACAAGATCTTTCGCACTGTTTGATTCCAGCAGCAGAGTCAGCACCTTTTTTGGGGGAAGGAAAGGAGGGGGAGACAGAAAGCAGTCACAATCTTAGAACAAACATGGCTTTCACCACCATTTGCCACACACTGAAAAGACACTTTTTCTCCCTCATACTGCCACAGCTGCACAGCGCTCTGTTTCCATACGAGGAACAGAGAAATAAATCATTTTTTGTTGCATTTTGTTTCTTTGGTAAGTCACTGATAAAGCACAGCAAAAATACTTGCTTTTCTTCAGTCATTTTGTATTCTTCCTAACAACCTTCTCTTCCGAGTCTGTTCTAAGCCTCTTCCACGAATGATACCATCAGCTAAATGTCAGACTATTGAAAAAAAAAAAAAAAGACAGTCCCCCCTTTTCCTCTGCCACGTGCTGGGTGACGAGAAAGCAACGCTCACCTTCAGGTCCTGCAGGTAGATTTTCACCGTGCTCACTTTCTCTGACTCTTCTGTAAGCTCCACCCTGCTGATGTTTGTGAACTCTGCCAGACTGGTTATGATGCTGAGCTTACTATTGATTATCTGGCTCACCCCATGCTTGGCACCCACCAGCAAGGCAACGTACGATTCCCTGTCCTGTAGCTGCAAGGGAGAGAGGTCAAACATTAAGATGGAACCAAAGCAGGAACCCATTTTCCTGCACTGGGCAAGGCGTGTAAAATTGCATTAGTGCAAACGATCAGCAAGGTCCTTTTTGCTACATACCCAAACAGCTGGTGGTTCACCATTTGTTATGGATCAGTACTGGGACCAGCAATAAACCAAGAACCCCCCAGCCAGAACAGCTCTGCTAGCCCTACATCAACAATCAGTTCAGAAAAATAATTGGGAATTTCTGCTTTGGATAAGGTTTGCTGTGATTAAGACAGAGCCTAGTAACAGTTCAGATGTGAAGGAAAAGGGTTAAAACTGTTTCTGGTGCCTTGTCCTTCAAGTTACTGCCCAGGCACACTGCACGAGTGATGCACAGACAGTATGTCAAACCTCAGCAACAGGGATTAACAGCACTCGTACCATCAGGGTGGCATTAAAGATCTTCCCATTGTACATCTTCAGGTCTCCCAGTATTTGCAAGTAGTTCAGGCGCACTTGGACTGCTGCAAGCATATGCTTCATTTTGCAAGAGAAGAAATATTATTTAGAAACGTGACAGAAGAATAAAGTTTGCCAGGTAGACTGTAAGCTAGACAATGCTCTTTTCATACAGGATTCACTATCTGACCAATGCATCTAACTTGCTTTGCATGTGCTACAGATCTGAACGGGACAATACCACATTACCACAATTACCACCTGGCAACTGTGCAAGCAACCCACATCAGAATACATGATGCAGGGGAATCAGAGTGTGTGTGCTGCAGGGGAGCTTACCAAAGAAAAAGAAAAAAAGCAACCGGCCACACACGAGGAGACCCAAAGAGGAAAGACATGCCCTCTCTGGTACTGAGAAATGCAGCTGGCATCCCAGGAGGCACCTGGGACCCAGGCGACACACACTACCTTCTGCCGAGGGTCCAGTAGGACCTGGTTCCGCTTCATGTGGTAGCTGATGGCTTTCTTTATGTCCTTTCCTCTCATGTTTCGAAGCAAAGTTGGTGAGATGAAGTTTTCAATTCCCCAGTCCCTCCTGCCAGAAAGATGGAATCACAGAACTCTTGGAGCAGCACCTTTAAAGGTCATTTCGTCAAACTCCTCTGCAGCGAACAATGTCACCTACAGCTGGATCGTGTTGCCCAGAGCCTGAATGTCTGCAGGGATGGGGCACCCACCACCTCTCTGGGCAGCCTGTGCCACGGCCTCACCACCCTTACCGAAAAACCTTCATCCTTATACCCAATCTAAATCTGCCCTCTTTTAGTGTGAAACCATTTCCCTTTTTCCTACCACAGCTGGCCCTGCTAAAGAGTCTGCCCCCTTCTTTCTTACAGCTTCCCTTCAGATACTGACAGGCTGCTCTCAGGTCTCCCAGAGCCTTCTCTTCTCCACGCTGCACAGCCCCAGCTCTCAGCCTGTCCGTGTAGGAGAGCTGTTCCATCCCTGGGATCATTTTTGTGGCCCTTCTCTGGATGTGCTCCAACAGCTCCATGTCACTCCTGTACTGAGGACTACGCATCTGGATGCAGCACTCTTGGCGAGGTCCCACCAGCACGGGGAAGGGGAGCTGAGGAAGACCCAGTTGTGCTGTCCCACAGCTACAAGGGGCATGCTGGAGGGCAGCAGCAAGGAAGGACGAAGGCTCAGGGTGCTTGGAGCATTAGGATGCTGAGATGTGTCAGAAAGGATCATGCAACACGACTGCCACACTTGAATTCACTCCTTTGTGCAGGTGGTTGCGCATGAGGTGATGAGACTAGAGGAGCACATGCCCTCATGCAGAATGCCCAGTTCTCCACTGTTATACAGGAGACAATCTCAGTCTGCATAGTAGTCCTGGCCGTCTTTGACATGGAGAGGATGAAAATTCTGGTTCTGCACTCACTTCACTTTGGTTACAAGATTATTACATTTCAACATCTGTGGTCCCTCAGACCCAAACATATGGCACACGTGTTTTGCTGAAGAGTTTATTCAGCTGAGGTGTTAATACTAGGAGCTAAGAATGCCGCACTTATCCAGACTTGCTTGCTGCACTGCACTGACTACATGTGGCTGGGTATCCCTGGCTGTACACATGGAGTTAGTGGTGTTGCATTGGCTGGTGAAGGCTCTGCGGAGCAGTCACAGCACGGATGCCCATTTTTGAACGACAAGCCATGACAAAGTCTTAAAGTAGGGCTGCTTCTCATTGCATGTGCAATCTAACAACTCCAGAAGGCAGCTCAGCACACCTGGGGCTTGTGAAAACATTTTCTCTTTGTTGTTTTTCAGATCCCATTACTTCGCATGAGGACTGGAATTGAGTATTTCTGACAAGGTCTTGGTAGGTGAATGGATGTAGGGTACAGCTATGCAAACTTGGTGATTATTCCCTGTCTAAACGACAGCGTGCAGATCTTATTCCATTGGCGGAAGCAGCCTTGGTAAGCAAAACTATACAAGAGATTTGCAATTTTCTGCCCCTGTTGCAGCTGCAGATAGAAACTCCCTCTGTTAGGGACATGCCTGGATGTTACACTGTCCATATTACCCAAGCTGCTCAGCAGGTTAAAGACAGGGAGGCTCACGCAGTTACCTTGCCTTAAAACAAGTGGCAAAACCAACAGACTGAGGTCTCTTTGGGTGAGAGATGGACTCCTGCCCAGAACTGAGCGCTGGGCAAAAACAGGGCTCCTATTAACTGCCTAAATCTGCCAGGCTTGGTCACAAAATAACAGAGAAAATCTGGAACTTACTCAATGTATTTCAGAGAGACTTTCTGTGGCTGAGCACAAGTATAGATCCGTTCCTGTATCTGCAGAGCAGCCAGACGTAATGCCACACTGCATTTCATTTCCACAGCAAACCTCTCCTGCAGCACATCACTGCAGCTCTGAAACAAACAGAGCTGAGTTAGCATGAAGGTTAAGAAGCCAGAATAAGACCTTTGGTATGACTGCAGCGGATCAAGCAGAGAGAATCACCCAGCTCATTTCAATCTCATTCTGTTAAAAATCCAAGTTGATTTAGGAACTTGATGCAAGTTCAACCCAAATGCTTATGCCCTACGTTTCGTACTCATGTAACTAAACAGGCTGGAAGTAAACTGTATAGAAAAATAATTATTATTCCTGAGTTATGGAACGCCTCGATTTCACCTGCAGGTAGAGATATTCAAAGGCAACTGGGTCTTCCTGCAGCAGGTCTAAGGGGTCCTTCGGGACAAAGCAAATTCTGAAGAGGCATCGGCAGTCATGGGATTCTCTTTTCTGGACAACCTGCAATGGACAAACATCAGTCACAAGAACTGCTGGAGTCCTTCCATAAATACAGTGCTCAGCATCCAGCATGAGCTCACAGAAATAATTCAAAGCCACTGGCAGGTGGAAGGCTGCGGATTAGCTGCTGTCCTTAGCAAATACCAGAAGATATTGATAGTGTCTGTATTTCTATCTTTGATTCTCCTTCTGATTTTCTCTTCCCCTCGTGGCAGCCTCAAAGTCATTTGACAGCACAGCTTCATTAGCATCTATTAACCTCATATGCTTGTAGCACACCCATGACAGAGGCTTCAAGGACATGTAACCACAAAGGAAGGGGCAAATTTCTCTGCTTCTAAGTTCAGTCCTAAGATACAGCAGCACAAAGCAGACACTTGGATCCTAATCATTATGTTAATAGAGCGTTAAGGCCCCTGCACTGTACATTACCATATTTTATTCTGAGCAAATCCAGTACAGGCTCATCAACAGAACCTACACAGTCTTACACACATGCTCAGGGGGATGATGTTAGCTTTCCAGCCTCTGCATCACACGGATCATCAGCCAGCACAGTGACATGGCCGTGGTCTTGGCTTCCAAGCAGGCACGTTCTCCTAAATTAGGTTAGCCCAGAACTAATAACAGAGCTACCCTTCTGTTTGTAGAACACAAATGTTTATTAGGAATTTAATCAAACCTGGCATACGGCTGAGTTAAATCTTATAACTACCAGTTATTTTAAGACAGTCTTTGTCCTCAGTGTCAGAGGGCCTCTCTGACAGGTGGTAAAAAACACACTTGTCTCGCAGTTGCTCTACATGCTCTGAGCTGCATCAGCCCACAAGTACTGCCCTGAGGCTTCTCTACAGGGGTAGAGGTGCTGCTGAAAGTGCTGCTTCTCGAGAGGCTTGCATTCACACAGAGAGAAGAGGCAAGCACCTCTGACGATATCCAAGCCCACTTCTTGTGACACCTGCAGAACACGGCCCCTCTGCACCTCACTAGCCACAGCTCACTGGTGCTGGCTGCCCACATGGCTGTGGGACCACGTCGGGGGCTCTCCACACCTGCTCAATGAGCTCCTCCTCATGCAGCAGATGGATCTTTGCTGCATTGTACTGCTCCTCCAGGGTAAGGGCAAAGTGCGCGATGCTCTGGATGGAGAGCTTCTCCTTCAAGGTGAGAACAATGTCCTGGGGAGGGAAGGCACACAGATGGTCAAACAGAAGTTAAACACAGTTGCTGTAGATGGCATGAATGCTGTCTGAGTGCAGACAGTTCTGGCCAGCCTTGGGAAGCCGCGTGGGACAGCACTGAAAGGGAAGCAGCCAAAGCCAAGCCTTTCTGCAAGCCTGGTGGTTACCAGCCGTGTTATCCCAGCAGGGCAGCCAAGTAATAAAGGATTCTGTCGGGCAGGCAGGACAGCATTCAGAGGTACCCACATCCACTGCTGCCAGCCAGTGGGCAACAAAGGGAGCCAAAGGAACTGCAGGGGAAGCGTGATAAGTGCAGAGAAACGGAGGATGATCGATTTTTTTTTTGTAGGGCAGAAGGACAAGGGAGAGAAACTGCAGCTTGCTGTGACAAAAGTGCTGCAGGGTGCGACAAGCATCACATGCATTTCCTAGAGTTATATGGCCTAGGCTGCCTCATGTCCAAAGCTTTTGCCCCACATTTTGTCACCTTCAATCCACGTATCTGCTGTGAAATACTCCAGCTTTCTAAAACTCTCCAACACTTTTCAAAGAAAGTGCAAAGACCTGGTGAAAAATCATTTTCCCCACCACAGCCCAAGAAACAGAGACCAGCATCGTTAGTAAAAGTCATAGCAGATTTGATGTGTTGTTTCGGTTGTGCACTGAATTCTTCTGCTACACCAAGCATTGTGGAAATGACTGTGTATTTTTGGCAAATAGAAAACATTACAGATGGCTTAACTGAGCACAGATTGGAAAAGAACTCCCATAACTTGCTCACTCCTCTTGGGGTGAGCATAAATATATAACTCATCTGTTATCTCAAATAGCATAGGAACTTTGGGAAATGTTTATCTCAGAAAGTTTTTCACAAATTTGAATGTTTCTGTGAGGATGGCAATGAGGGTTTCCACTAAATTCTCATAGAGAAAAGTTTGTTCCAGGTTAGAGGTGAGCCAAACATGAGGAATTAATCTATCTTTTACAAGAAAGTTCCTCACAGATGGGCAATTCACATCTCTCCTTTCAATTCATCCTTACTTCCTTAGCACCTTCTTAAGCTTGCTTTATTTTATTATTTCTATTTTGGGGGGTGCTGAGAAAAGGAATTTCACAACTGGGGCTTTGTTGCATGAGAAATCACAACAGTTCTGTCTGTTGTCTGGATGAAGCAGAAAAGAAACCTTTTCTTTTTCAAGAAACTCTTCATTGCACTACAAATATAATTTCCTTACTTTCCCCTTGTGTATTCTTTCAGTCTGATTCCAGAATGTCTGTTTACTAAATATCTTTTCCTCTGTACCACTGCACAACATCACATACCATTTACACAAATTATGGCCTACCATCAACGTGCACAAGCAAAGCCCAATAAAAACAGGCTAGAAAAACATAGTTTGTAGGCCTTACTCTAAGCACGGGAATTATGGAAAGTGTTGTATTAAAGGATCTAGCAACCAGCATCTTGTATTTTGAAGAGAATTATTATCAACTTGTCTGCGATGCTTCCAAGCACAACTACCTTTTCATCTGAAGGAAGTCATCACTTTTCATGTCTGTGCAGGAAAGGTGTTTCCACCATTGCAGAAACGAGGCTGGAATATGGACAGGAACTTTAAATAACAATGCCCAATTGCACTTTTCTGAGTTCACATGATACTTAAACCTGGTCTCTGCTCTCCATGCGCAAGTCAGGAGACTTGCCCTCCCTTTCAGGTATACACATCATCAGTGCTGCATTGAACAACCTTCTCCTATGTGTTTGGCCACATCTTTTCCTAGGAAAGCAAAGCTGGCATGGACAGATGCTGATTGGTCAGTCTTCCAAGCAAGCTGTCCTCCTTCCCAATGCTTTAACTGAGTAGATTGCTGATCACCACACAGTTGTTCACACACTCCCCCCATTTCCAGTGGGATAGGGGACAGAATTTAAAAAAAAAAAAAAGAAGAAGAAGAAGTAGACTACGAATGTATATAGCAAGTGATGCATAAGCAATTGCTCACCACCCCCCAACCAATGCCCAGCCATCCCCCCGAGCAGTGGAAGAGCACAAGATGAACTCCTACCCCCTTCAAAACTCCTTCCACATTACATTACCTTACGGAACATCCCTTTTGCCAGTTTAAGTCAGCTGTCTTGATTCTGTTCCCTCCCAGCTTCTTGGGCTGCCCTCCACCAGCCTTTTGCTGAGAACGGCCTTGACTCTGTACAACACTGCTTAGCAGCAACTATAAATACTGCTGTGTCATCAACATAGCTTTTCTCCTAAAACTAGAACACAGCATCGTACCAGACACTCTGAAGAAAACAATTCTGTCCCAGTTGAAGCTAAGACACCCAACTTTAATCACTCACAGAGTTGTAGTGGTCTCACAGCCGAGCTCCTACAAGTTATGTGAAAATCAGTTAGTAAGAAGAAAACTGAGAATCAAAGTAACGCTTCCCCTTTAGGAATGGCAAAGAAAATCCACCTAGATCATCAGCAGCCAGCAATCCAATTGGCACCAGCTGGCCAATGCGACCAAGAGGTTGTAAGTTACACCACATGCATCGCTGCAACTGGATTGAATAGAGGTGGGAGAACAAAGACATCAAGCATCATTACCTTTACAGTAGTGCTGGTCTCAAACCTGAAAGCTTTTGTCTGCCCATTTTCCAAGTATACCTTGAGAACATTTGGCATACAAAGAAGAGAATTTCCCTGTGGAACAAAAGAAACAGCACTAATTAATCCTTGGACATCAGGCCTCTCTGCACCAGGCTGCTCTGCCTGACACGGCACATCCTGATATAAATCACATAACCACAGAATGGTTGGAGTTGAAAGAGACGTTTAAAGATCATCTAGCTCCAATCTCCCTGCAGTAAGCAGTGATGTCTTCCACTAGATCAGCTTGCTCAGAGCTCCTTTTGAGCTGGCCTTGAACATTTCCAGTTATGGGTGTTGATCCACAACTTCTCTGGGCAGCCTATTCAGTGTCTCACCACTTTCATAGTAGAAAATTTCTTCTTTATGCTAGTCTAAACCCACCTTCTTTTAGTTTAAAACCATTAGACTCAGGTAAAAAGTCTCTCTCCATCTTTCTTTTAAAACCCCTTTAAGTAGGGAAAGGGTTCTATCAGGTCTCCCCAGAAACTTTTCTTCTCCGGGCTGAACAACCGTAACTCTCTCAAACCTTTCTTCACAGCAGGGCTGATCCAGCCCTCTGATCATTTTCGTGGCCCTCTTGTGGACCTGCACTGTCTATATTATTCTTTCCCTGGGAGCTCCAGAGCTTCACTGAATACTCCAGGCAGGGTCCCACAAGAGCCGCGTAAAGGAGAATCACCTTCCTCAACTTGCTGACCATGCTTCACTTTATCCAGTCCAGGACATTACAGTCCTTCTGGGCTGCAGCGAACACTGCCACTACATATGTAATTTTTCACCTATCAACATGCACACGTGCTTCTCCAAAGGGCTGCATTCATCACCCAGTCTGTTCTGGTGAACGCCCCAGACCATGGGGGCTGCACTTTGCCTTTGGCCGTTTGGAACTCGATGAGACCCGCACGGACTGACTCCTCAAGCCTGTCAAATTACAATCTTGCTCTGCTTTTACAGCCTTCTTTTATAGCTCTAAGCTTTATTCCCTCATTATGCTCCTGGGATAGAGCAGGAGAAAAAGAGCAAAACAAATACCTTTACAATAAATTCCATCTAGTTCAACAGCTATACATGGTTCAGACATGTCCACTGTGGCTTGCAGAAAATACATCTTCCCATTACCAGCAGCAGGCTGTGCTAAGGCCCCACAGTGACATCTCCCCACTGGCAGCAGCCATGCCTCCATCTCAAGAGCTACTCAAACCCTACAACAAACACAACTTCCGTGGCAGGGAAAAGCTGTGCAATTCAGTTAACAAACAGAGGTACTGAGCATCCCCCTGAGACACATCACTGCGACTTCCCAAAGAGGAGGAGGTGTCACCAGAGATTCTAGAAATATGTCTTAAATGTGTTAGATGAGACAACGGCTCCCACAGCAAAGGCAGCTCCCTTGGGTGCCTTGGGAAAGACACCATCTTTCTGGGGCTGTCTGGAGCTGTAGCCTTCAGACCTCCACATTTTTCCCTTAGGATAGGTCATTTGCACCTTTGTTCTTGCTTTCAGCCTTGGCCTTGTTACTCTTTGGCACTGAGAAGGCTTGCTCCTTCACCCTTGGACTTGCCAGTCAGCAGCACATCCTTCTTATGTTCTTGAATCAGTAAGTTTCTCCAATCTTAGAACAGTTCATCTGCTTGTCACAAGAGTCTCAAGGCTGAGAACAGCATTTTTAGGATTATCTCTCCTGTGTTTCATTTGCTTTGTAACACCTCATAAATCTCACAACTTCAGTTGCTCTTGATACAGTCCATGTGCCCCAGAAGCACTACAAGAAAGAACATAAGGACAATTCTGTGATTTGTTCCTTGTTCTTCCCTTCTGTTCTGTGAGGTTCAAGCTTCTGACAGTACTACCATGAGAAATGAGTGAAGGCTGCCACTGCTGCTGGACCTAAGCTCTAACTCCTCCATGATAAAAAACACAAACACACCAAGCCTTTGATCGCTTTTGGGTTCTTCATCATTTTCAGGGAAGTGATGCTCATTTGCACCTAGCGCACATATTTTCTGGTAGCTCCACGTGTTGTCAGATGAACATGCCATTGTACAGCCAGCACACAGAAGAATTGCACATCTAGACAGAAATTCTCGTATTCAAATGAAGTATCAACACTTTACAGTCAGATCCAATTGACTGGCCAGGATATCCAGGCGAGATTTTTCTCCTTTTGTGCAGGCTCTGACAGACTACTCTGAGTTCATTCTGTAAGCTTCTGCTATCACTTAAGCCTGCATCCCAGTCCTGTTTTGTCTGGTATGTGGTTGATTTACTCCAGGTTACAAACAGGCCCACATCTTCTAGTAATACCTCGATGCTGACCTCATGATCCCAGGGGACCCTGCTCTTACGTATCATTCAGCTATATGGAAACATGTACTGAGTTCACAGCATAAAGTGGACGCTGGATAGCACTGAGCCTCATCAACAATTTATGTTCCCAAGCCAGGGTTTCAGGTTTCAGCTGCAAAAGGCAGCCTTGGGCTCCTTCCAGTTGTCACAGAGATCATTTAGCAATGCTCCATTAAGATCACTTAATGAAACAGGAGTCTCTGCAGATTTTTTCAGGGCTGTAATGTCTTTTTTGCTTGCCTTAATACAGCTCTCGTTCAAAAGGAGGGTGGTTCTGAGTCACACAAGCAGAGCAGCTGCTGTCTATGGTGAATATTGCTTTTCCAGAAAGAGGCAATAAATTTTCTCCTGCTCCTGAGAGCAGGCCAGCAAAGGAGAACGGGTCCTGGCATGCCTGTAGTCAGGACATGCATGTACCAGAGCATTTGTACTGTGCTCGTCCAATAGCCTCGTGACATCCAGGGCACTCACCGCTGCCCGCCCCTCAGCCCTGATGCAACTGGAGAAGAGGAAAGCAAAGAAATGCTCAGCTCCACCTGAGTTGGGTCAGGTCAGCTCTCTATGACCAGAGATGGGAGAGCCTAGAGGAAAGAAAAGGGGCTAGTGGCTGGCTCATCACCACTGCAAAGTTAGAAACATGTATATAGATGTAAGTAGATTTGATCCAATTTTATCATCTGAACAGCACCAACCCGTAGGGATAAGGATGAGGCACATTTCATCTCGATCACTGAACTTAGGGACACAAATTTAAGAGCTGTTCCTGCTTCAGGATCAGCTACAAGTATTCTCACTGCTCGTCCTTTTGTGCCACAGGCAGACTCACAGCTACCCAGCTCATTTCTTACCAGCCCTACAAACCCGGTGATAAATTTGCAGCATCTTCTCAGTGAGCCACAGTCTTCTTTCACATCACAACAGACTGTCTCAGCTTCTTACAGGTGGTCTATCACAGAAGCAGCCACGAATGCTCTGCAGAAGCCCTCTGAGCGGCCAGGAAACAGTGAGCTGTCACTCTAGCTTGAGAACATATCATGCCAAATGTAACTGCAAAGTGAAGTCACCTGCACCAAACTCTCTGAAGTGAATGGTGTCAGAGAACTGCTGAAGGCCGGGAGAGGTGATCCAGATTATTTGGCAGAAAAATAACAGGTACCAATAGTAGGATTCACCAATTATCCGTAGGGTCAGGATTCGCCAGAAAGCTGGGCAGAAAGTTCACATGGAGGCAAAAAGGCAGAAGCAGTACTCACACCGCCTTTTCATCAGCCAAAATAAGCAAATCCCTATGGAGATGCCAGCACCTCCCCCCATCACCCAGGAACCCAGCTGGGACCAGACGATGGGATGCAGACCCAGGGCAGACGAGCGCTGGGTGCACGATGAGGGTGCAGCCACTCTGCGGCTCTGGCTGCACTGACCCAGTCCAGCACTGCCAGAGGACGTGACCTGCCTCTTCCCAGTACGCAGCTGTGCCCCACTCACCTGTGCGTGTCCGTTCACCAGCACTTCCTCTGCAAAGCGCACTTTCACGGGGTTTGTTTTCAGCCTTGCCCTCTTCTCCTCAGTGAGAAATGATGACTTGGGCCCACCCTGAAAAATAACAGCAATCTGCTGGCAGCTCAGCCTGTTGCAGCTATGTGAAGAGTCAGTGGCTTACGGAGCAGGCAGAGGACCAGGGCTGATGCCAGTGCTGCCCACATCACACTACTTCACACCTACAGGAGCAGGTGATGGTAGGAGTCTCTAATCTTCCCACGCAATCCAGGCTCGCTGCAAGGCTCTCAGCTATCAGGGCAGTGACTGCCTTCAGAGCCCAAACACAGCTGTCTAACAAGTCACAGTATCACAAAATCATAGAACAGCCTGGGTTGAAAAGGCCATTCAGTTCCAACCCCCTGCCATGTGCTGGTCACCAACCAGCAGACCAGGCTGCCCAGAGCCACATCCAGCCTGGCCTTGAATGCCTCCAGGGATGGGGCATCCACAACCTCCCTGGGCAACCTGTTCCAGTGCCTCACCACCCTCTGGGGGAAAAACTTCCTCCTAATATCCAACCTAAACCTTCCCATTCCCCCTTGTCCTATCACTGCCCACCCTCACAAACAGCCGTTCCCCTCCTGTTTATACGCTCCCTTCAAGTACTGGAGGGCCGCAATGAGGTCTCCCCGGAGCTTCTCTTCTTCAAACTGAACAAGCCCAGTTCTTCATAGGAGAGGTGCTTCAGCCCTCTGATCATCTGGTCCTTGCTTTGCAGCTCAGCTTTTACACACATTGAAATCTATGCTGGCACACACACTGTGCTAGCAGTAGATCTCTGCTTATACAATAGGAACAGGCAACCAGCACCAAAGCTTTGTACTGAAATTTGGCTTCTCTTCCCAAAGCAGGACCAACACCAGGGTCCCAGCTCCTAAGAGAGCAGGGGAGGACAACGCAGTCAGCACAGGCAGGATTGTTTGCTCTGGAGAGATCTGGAGGAGTAAAAATGAGGGGAGAAAGTTACAGGCCATTGCCTTGCTCACCACGATCCCAGACTTGCTGAAATAAACAAGGGGAAATCCCCAGGCTGTAATGTGTAGCCAGGTGGAGCCCACAGAGGAAAAAAAAAAGGGATAACTTTTTCTGCACACAGAAAGCATTTGAGGTTTGAGAGAACATCAAGAGCTTTCAAGGAGCCACTTGGGTGGGTGGGGGTGGCTGGTCCACACTGTCAGCATTGGTCTTAATGCATCCTGGGATGCAGGTAGCTTCCTGGCCTCTCCGTGCCCTGGATAACCCTGGCAAGAGGGGAGCATCCCGTGTGCCAGCCTGGCTGCCCAGGCCAGGGAGCAGAGCTGCTGATAGTGCTGAAGAGAAGCCACTTACCGATGTGCAGCGCAGGACAGTGAGGAGGAGCTCATCACCGGCATCCCTGTAACACACAGGGATGCAGTCAGCCAGGGTCAGCACCTGCATGTGCCTTTGTAACCCCTGGAAAAAGCGGGTCCCTACACCTCCCCTCCTGCATTCATCCCCTTGTCTGCACAACACAGGCAAGACCATACCTGATGATGTCAGCCACCCGTTCAATGGACAAGTCCTCCACCATGGTAGAGTTTATCCGGATCAGCTGGTCACCTGGCAGCAGCTTCCCATCTGCGGTGCTCCCTACGGGCAACCAGCCTGCTGTCAATCACACACCAGCAGACCTTCCACCAAGTTCTCCTCTCCCCACCTAGCACCCAATTGCTGCAGCAACTCCTTCTGGGTGGTAAAATAAAAAGGGAGGGGGCCTGGGGCTCTGTTGCCAGCTGATGCACGCAGCCCATGTCCATGCCACCTAGTCTCTGGCCCCAGATGCTGCCACTGAGCCACCGAGCAGCGCTCTCATGGTGCATGCGTGTGCCTTGAGAGCAGCAGGAATGCTCACAAATGTTGGAATGCT
Organism: Tragopan temminckii; assembly: GCA_028571105.1. NCBI lineage: Eukaryota > Metazoa > Chordata > Aves > Galliformes > Phasianidae > Tragopan > Tragopan temminckii. The sequence goes on along the minus strand of JAOWBP010004700.1, from coordinate 58,984,796 downwards.
GCAGAATGACTGACAGGGATTCCCAGACTGCCTGCTGCACCACCGGTTGAGACGGGATGCACTACTGGCATGGTGACACCCCTCCGCCACCAGGAGAGCACAGCGAAGGCCTCCTCAACTACACTGGTTGCTGAGAGGACTCCCTAAGAGCAGCAGACACCTGACCCAAAGGGTTACACAGCAGGTGGACTTCTGGTTTGAGGAAGAGGAGTACGCCAGCAGCCCCTGTCACCACCAGCCTGTGGGTCGAGGCACAGTGCTTAATTTATGAGACAGGTCAGCCCACAGAGCAAACCAGCACCCACCACCCGTCTCTTTGGTCACTCTGGCATCAGGGTGCACGTGTGGCACACAGAGGCAAATGTTTGGAATCATACACAGGGCTTTTATACACAAGGCTTAAAAGGATGCGTTTCTTTGTGCCTCAGCTCTAACAAAACATTGGTGCTTTCTGATGAGGAAAAAAGGAAAAGTCTAACAGGAATTCTCCTTCTCCACTTCTTACCCCTGAAGACTCCCAGCTAATTTAGCCATGGGATGCTGATAGGAGGAGGTCACAATATTGACACAGCCTGCTGGAGGCTGAACGCAGCCTACCCTCTCCACACCACCTACCCTGCCCAGCATGGGTACTTCCTTTCCTCTGTCTGTCACACTGACACCAACAGGGTGTACGCATTTAAAAAAAATAGAGTCACAGTTTTTGATACTAAACTGCCAAAACAGCTTAAAAACAGAGTTAAGCCTCAGCCTTTTGTAACTGGAAGCGTTGATCTGCTTGACCTAGGCAGAACTTGGGATACAGGCTGCCTGTAGCTAGCGGAGATCCTCTCCTTGTTATAGCTTTTTAAGTCCAGACAGTTTTCAGCAATGTGACCTCAGTGTAAGAACTGTAAGAACTCTAAGCACTGTAAGATTAGATAGAACTATTTCTTGGCATTTCAGATTCAACAGCAGAAAGAACTTGGCTTTCAAGCATCTCATGTCCTTCAAGGTCAGCTGAATCTGAGTGCAGCCAATACACTAACGGTGAAGCTGAAGGCTCCTTGGCAAAGGCACGCAGGCTGTTTCCCCTCAGTGCTCAAGGCTCACATGCTAACCAGAGGTACCTGGCAGGAAGGTGTCAGAAGGGCCGCCTGGGACAGCCCAGGTCTCACACCCGTGGCTGTAAGGAGAGGACAATGGTGCTTACCTGCAGTGACAGATGCGATTGTAAGAGGAAGGTCTGGACAAATCTCGAAGCCGTAGTGATGGAGGACCAAGTCTTTGTACACTGTGACAGTGAGTTTGACACGGCTGGCAGTCTGGCCACCGCCATCGCTGGTGACGTCTGTCACAGACACTCTGCCACTGCGAGACAAGAAGCTGGTGATTAATTAAGATATAATCAGAAAACACCCTATCAAAAGGGCTTAGAGTCCACAGGCCCCTTTTGTGCAGCTTTCAATGGGCTGCACAAATGCACAGAGAGGTCAGAACTTGTTCAAGTACCTATGAGCGAACACTTTGCTTTTTTTCTAGGGAAAAATGAGAGACATCTGCAAGCAGAGGCTTTCCACGTTCACTGAAAACAAGCCTGTGCTGTCTCTGATCAAAACTAATCAACAGATATCCCACTCACAAAAGACATGTTTACCTGGATGCACCATCCCGAGAGCGATGAAGCCATTTTGCTACCATTTGCTCTATCCTACACGCTTTGCGTGTTTGGATTAAGTTAGTCTCCAAATCTTCCATTTATCTGAAAGTGACAGAAACCACAGGAAAACAGAATGACAAAAGATTGAGCACGTCTTCTGGACACTGTTTGGAATTACCAACTCACAGCTCCTGCGTAACAAAGAGATCAACCAGAACCTTGGGAAAACCACATGCTTTCACAGAGGATGTTAACACCTTTAGCATTTACAATGATTCTTCCTGCCCAACTAACCTCCCCTACCTGGTGCGTTAGTTTAGTCAACAGTGGTGGTTAAACTGCAGTAACTGCTCACAGGAGAGAATGACCTATCAATCTCTGCAGTCCATTCTCTTGTTTCTGGATGCTGTGGTTCAGCTCTCTCAAGAAGGAAAAACTGAGGTTTGCTATGATCTGGGATCTCCAAATTGCAAGGCTGGCAAGGACTACATCATGCAGCTTTAGAAGATCTCCAAGGAGAAGGACGCCACAACCTCTCTGGGAAACGAGAGCACTGTTCGGTCACCTGCACAGCACAGATGTGCTTCCTGACATACAGAGGGAACTTCTGAGCAGTCTGTTCCCACTGCCTCTCGTGCTGCCATAGGGTACAACCAAAAAGAGCCTGGCTCCATCCTCTGCACCCTCCCATCAGGTGTATATAGAAACAAATAAGGTTCCCCTCCAAGCCTTCTGTTCTACAGGCTGAACAGTCCCAGCTCCCTAACCTATCCTCATAGGAGAGATGGTCCTGTTCCTTTGCAGGAGTCTCTCCAATAGCTCTTGCCCAGGGGAGCACAGAATTAGACATGGTGCTCCAGGTGTGGCCTCAGTGTCGCAGAGTACAGGGGAAAGATCACCTTCCATCATCTGCAGGCAATACTAATATAGCCAAGAAAACCAGTAGCCACCCTGAGGGCAAGGGCATCTTGCTGGCTCATGTTCAACTTGGTGTGCGCCAGGACCACAGGTCTTTTTCTGCTGAGCTGCTTTCCAGTTGAGTGGTCTCAGCATGTCCTGGTGCTTGGTGCTGTTCCTCCTCTTGTGGAACTTCAGAAGGCTCAAAAGCCCATTTCTCCAGCCTGCCAAAGTGCTGAAGGCAGCACTTTAGCATGCCAGCCACTCCTCCCAGTTTTGTGCCATCTGCGAAGCTGCCAAGGGAACACTGCCCCATCATCCAGACTGTTAATGATGGTACTGAACAGGTCTGGACTCAGTACTGACCCCAGATGTTCACCACTAATTACTGGAAATCACTCCAGCTGGAACTTGCACAGCTGATTGGTGCCCCCTGGGCACAGCCATTCTGCCAGCTCATGATCCACCCATCAGCAGCTTCTCTATGAGGATCTCATGGGAGCAGCCCACCAAGTCTGGGCGGACAACACCCGCTGCTCTTCCCTCACCCATCAGGCCGCCCATTTCATCACAGCAGCTTTCCAAGCTGTCAAATGCTCTGCATGAATCATGCTGGCTCCTGATGATTCTCTTGTCCTTCAGATGCCTGGAAGTGGCTTCCAGGATTAGCCTTACCATCGCCTTCCCAGGGATGCAAGTGGGGCTGAGCACTCTGTAGTTTCCCAGCTATTCCTTCTTGCCTCTCCTGAAGATAAAAGTGATCTTGGCTTTCCTCCAGCCTTTAGAGACTTCCAGTGGAAGAACAGAGGGCTGGAACACCTCTCCTACAAAGACAGGCTGAGAGAGATGGGGTTGTTTAGCAGAGAGAAGGTCCTGGAGAGATCTCACTGCAGTCTCTCAGTATTTAAAGTGGGGGGCCTACAAGAAAGATGAGGAGGAACCTTTCTTCAGCTGATGTAGCAATAGGACAAGGGAGAGCAGCTTTAAAGTAAAAGAGGGGAAACTCAACTGATCACTCCATCATTCCCCCGGTAAAACAGCTCATTTCTAACTTCAACGTCGTGCCTTTCAAGTTACAGAAAACCTGCAGACACACACCACTCTGAGAATTTGTTCAAATTCTGGAAAACACTGTGGGCTGCAGGAGAGCCAAATGCAAAATGATCTGAAAATGTTTGCATCTACAATGCGTCATGAAGATCACCAACCCTTTGTATTTCAAATATTGACAAAGTCGGAATTATTATATCCACCTTTTACATTGTCTTCTGCTCAGACTGCAAGATTTGTGTGTCCCCAGCTTTTCTTTCTCTTATGTCTTCTATTCAGACAACAAGTCCAGCACATCAGGGACATTTTCTTTTACGCTGGGACAGCACAGAGGACAGCGGTTGATGATCCATTGCAGCAGAAATATTATTAAGCTCATACCAGAACAGTAAACGAGATGGTTGGAAGCTGTCAAATGAAGTATGATGCATTTTGTCTGAACACAGCCTGAACTTCCCCTACTCCTTAGCACTTTCTCCACTCCTCTTAATTCATCAACATCTCCTTTCCTCCCTGGAAGCCATTCGGGCCCCTTTCACGACTCACCCACACAACAATGGACAGAAATGGGGCTCCTCCTTGAGCCTTCTCTTGGCTGCTTTTTGTGAGGCAACACAATAAAAAACCCTGCCCTCCTCACATTGCTCCTACACCCACCTCTGAGCAGCATCTCTGAGCTGAAAATCAGTATCTTTGCAGTGAAATAGTGCTCTCAGAAGGAAAAGTACCTTTTCCAGATGGATAACTGGGAAATAATCATGAGATAACAGCTCTGCAGCCAGGAAGACATATAGACGTATATATGACATGTCAAACCAAGGCTTGAGCAGTCATTGCCTATGCTTTCCATCCCTTTCTCAGCCTCAGTATTTCACCTTTTCTGTCTCTCAGCTCCCTGGACACCATGACACACATAATAGTGTGGCTGACACGCTCTCTGAATCTTTCTTGTAAGGAGCACTTCATCCTAACACACTTTTGAGTTCTTTAGAATTCCCCTTAGAGCTATGGAGAAAGTCCTGCTTGCAGCCACTCCTTTGCCCCAAGAAGCTCTCCCTCTGTTTGAATGCTGAGATGTCTGCAGCTTCATTTACAGACGCACCAAGACCAGTTACACACTGAAGCTTTGTTACCCCTACATGCAGGTCCATCTTCCTTCTTTGCTATCCCCCTCTATACTTGTGCTGTGCTTCACAACATGGAATTTATGGAAAAAGCCTCTGAGCCTACACAATGAGGGCAAAAGGCTTCAGGAATAAACAGAAATGCCTGAATCCCCTAAAAAGAATGCTAAAAGACGAAAAACAAACAAACAAACAAATACAACCAACAACAAAAGAAACAACAAAAAAGCCAACTCCAATCTGCATCTTCGTCCCACTTGCACCTGCTACTTTGGAAATATTTTGGGCCAAGCCACTGAGCACATGATGAAGCAGCTTGAGCAGACTAGGACCTACACACCTCAGACCCCAAGCTCTGCTATAGGAAGAACAGACTTGCTGCGTATTTGCTCGACTAACTGGCTCATGCAGACAACTCACGCTTGGTGTCTCAGAGGAAACCTGGACGATTTGGGCTCTTTGGGAACGACGCTGACTTGGAGACCGGGGCCTCGGCTAATCTCAGTGCGTAGGCACAGGGCAGCACAGCAGGGAGCACGTCTACTTCTGACACAGAGGACAGATGTTGCAGGAACAGCCAGTCCTCACCAGCATCATAAATTATGCATCTGTGCCACAGCAGCAGAAGTGTCCCTCCCACACCACAGACCCAGCTGAGGATAGGCTTCCTTCCCCACAGCCTCCCTTTTGGCTACCACAGCATCAAAGAAGGGCCATGCGTTCTCCTTCTGCTCCAAGAAAAAGCAGCCTTGCACTGAGCACACAGGACCGGGGCTCTGTTCGCCCCAGTAGTTCACGTCCTCACTGCCCATGAAACAAACTTCAGGACACACCGTGGTGCTGCTGGTAAGCAGCTCTGCAAGGTTTAATGAAGTGTAACTGTGTGGGATGGCAGCC
>JAOWBP010004700.1:58967791-58979089 GCA_028571105.1 Tragopan temminckii | reverse complement strand
CTTCAGGACACACCGTGGTGCTGCTGGTAAGCAGCTCTGCAAGGTTTAATGAAGTGTAACTGTGTGGGATGGCAGCCCTTGCTCTTCTACTGCATTTTTCCCACACTGGCACCTTGCAATGGCATACTTTGCTAAGACAGTACCAGGCCAAAATCCAGACATCATCAGAATAACCAGCAGACAGAACAGGGCTCATCTAGGGTAAATGATCTCTGATTCTCTTCATAATACTTAGCACAGAGCCTTTCCTTACATACCCTCTCAGTTTTGTCCCCACTGTCACATGGGTCACCAGAGAGCAGCTAGAACAGGCAGCCTGTGGGGAGGCGGGCAGGAGATCATGGGCAGGTCTGACTGCGGATGCTGGAGCTGCACTGAGCTCCACTAGCTGGGATGCAGTGGGAAGGACAGCCTGTCTCCACATTCTCCCACGTGCACCATCAGATGTGCACCATCAGATCAGACCAGCTGAGTAAAACCATTTTCTTCTGCTTTTAGGGGTTCCCTTGCACATGAACATCTCCACAAGGCTTGCAAAACCTCTTGTGGTCACTAGTGATTTCCAAGGTTCTGCAGGGCAGGAGAGGACATCCAGCTACGGTGTGCAGTGGCACGTAGAAGGCTCATCTGCAACACTTCAACTTCACATCAGCAATACCGACTACAGATCAGCCACCCTCACACGGATGCTCCTGGAGCGCCCGCTCCAGAGTGGTACTGATGTAGTTCCAGTACCACTGACGCTTCAGAACTGATTTGCATTTTTGTACCTTAAAAAGAATGCAGCTGACCTTCACAGAGGCAGTAAGAACACCCTTGATAAACGACCCTAGATACATCCGTGTGAGGCAAATGAAGAAGAATTCAACCTTTTTTTCGCTTTACATTTACTGTGATTTGGGGCTAAATTTATCATGAATTTGTTCTGACTACTGAGAACGACCAGCTACGACACGCACTGCTTTGAGAATATGTGTATTTATGGCAGATGCAGTGAAGCTCTGCTTTCTTCTTTGTAGCAACGAAGTACCCACAAAGCAAACGATTGGAATTTGCCTTACCACTCCAGCTGCCAGCTCTGCTGATGCTGCCAATGCAGAATGAAGTCAGACTTGGCAGGTGGGACCCAATTATTCCAACTTGCTTTCTGAGGGGTTAAGGAGCAAGTCCAGCTACGCAAGGATTAATGCAGCATTCCTACTTCCTATGTGAATTTACTGAGGGAGGAAAGTCCCTTAAGTCTTCTTCCTCCTCCCAACCCCAAGCCAGCCTCCCAGCCACTCTGAAGCAATGCTTACAAGCAGAGATAACCATGAAAGCAACCAGCTCAGGAAGCTGAGCTCCACCTAACGCTGCACAACCTGCACAGAAAGCCTTGATATGTGCACAGGACTGTCTGGCCATGGAAGATACCCAAACCCTGCCTCTGGCCACTCCAGCACGCCAGGAACCCCAACGCTGCAGCGGCTTCTGCAGCAGCTTTGGGGAGAAATGTTCTACCTTTTTTCTTATCCTTTGGTGGATGGCTACTTCTGGATCAGATCTCCTGGGCTGTAAACTAACCCCAGTGATGCTGAACTTCAGCAGTTCCCCTGGATAAGGAGATGTCTGTGCTTTGCATGCAGTGCTATGAGGATATTGTATTCTACTGCTCTGAAAGACACATTACAGATCAAGCTGTGAAAAAACAACAAATAACAACACAAAAACCTACGCAACAGGCCTGTGCACTTCATCACATCTTTGGTGCCTTCCCATGGCAGACAGTGGTGTGAACAAGTCTGTGATCCTGACAGTGTCCAAACTTCAGCTACTGTGGTTGGAAAGGCTCTTGCAGGCAGATTTCAGTACCAGCAAAGCTAATGATCAATCCTCAGACTGCAGTTCAGATGAAGTGGGGCTGGTTCTTGCAGAGGCTCCGACTCATCAGACATGCTATTCCCCAGCGACCAGCTGTCTGCTGCGTGCTGATCTAAGAAGCAGACAGTGGAGCAGCAGTGCTCTCTTTTGCAACGTGTCCTATCTCCTTGGCTTGGGGAACAGCACTGAGGAACCCTCTAGCTCACACTCAGCAGCCAGAAATCCCCAGTTTTTCCAGTGGTTTTCAGAAGCCAAAAGAAGGATTCTGCTCAGGCACGCACTGAGGTTGTCACCAGCTAATGAACGCTCCTAACTCTGGGGAGAGGTGGAGGATCTTGGAGGACATAGTAGGATCCCTCAGCCAGAGAAGGACTCTCCAACCTGGACAGCGTGACCAGGTGCAGAACCAGGTGGATGCTGGTTCAGAACAGGCAAATACCCACACAGCCAAACTCCTGTTTCTGTTCACCAAACAGGGGATCTGGGTCACAAAATGCACCATCCACAGGGCAGAGGTATCAGTGGAACCGGTGACATCTACCTCTGCTCCTTAAACTCTTGCTCTCCTACAAGTACCACTACAGGGTAAGGCTACTCTGCCTCCCAGGCAGGCAGCAGCAAACTCAGCTAATTTCTGACAAAAATAGTTCATTGTGAGCCTGGGCTGCCCCCAAAGACACATTTGGCAGGACTGGGTGTCTCTGCAGCAAAGCTTTGGAAGGTCAGCCACCCTCAACGAGACACAGGGACAAAGCGGTGTTTTACAGTCTTCCATGGACCAGTTTCTAAAGGTGTTCTCTGAGATGTGATCAGGGCAAAAAGCAGGACCAGAGGGCCAGGATCAAACCTTCCCACCAGAACCTAAGAAAGTCTCTGCCAGGAAGATGATACCAGAGACTGCTCCAGGACCACGCTGGCATCATCACTTCACGTCACTGTTACAGCTTTCACAATCATATAGACCTTGCCAGATGTCACTAACAGGATTTAGATTATCCTCTGCACCCCATGTCAGCTGCTTGTCTGCTCACCCCTGGCTATAATCGGTTTGGTGCTGCAGAACAGCCTGACTTCCAGCAAGGACTTTGCAGCTGAGCTGATGTCCCCTGTGTGACACTTCTGAGCATTTTCACTCAGCTTATCCATGCCAGGGAAACTCAGTGAGGACCCAGAAAAGCTCGAGGTGTGTGGGTGTGCACTGAGACGTGGGCCACACCATCACATCCTATACAGTCCCTTGTACAGTCTGTGGTTCATCTGCTGCCGTGGGCAGCCACAAAGAGAACCTGTGTTGTGCTGCCCCGGCTCTGAGGATGGGCCAGCAGCCACACTCCTTGACAAAGAGTCCTCCTCCCAGAACGTACAGTTTGAAAGGAGGAAAGCTGAGCCATCATGTGGGAACAAAGCCATGAAACTTCTCAGCAATCCGTGTCAGAAACACAATGTGCCCCAGCTACTGCCCCCATAAAGCACTTCCAAGCTGTAGTATTTCCTGGTTCACTTTGCACCTAAAATGGAAAGATCTTCACTGTTTAGCACTTTTTTTTTTTTTAATATCATGGAAAAAATTACCACTTCTGCTTGCCTTTTAATCCTAACGAAAGCCGAAAAACAGCTGCTGCCAGGAAGATAATCAAACAAAGGAAAAATGACACCATCTCCACCTGCTTTGAGTGCAAAGTCTTTAACTGAACGCTTGGCAGCACAGGAAGTCAAGAGATTGTACTGCACTTGCTGCTGCTGAAGGCAGCCTGATGCAAACACTGCGTGCAGACTTCCAGAAATGTCAGGGATAACTGAAGACACAGCTCTCTTGCTGCCTTTCCTTGCACATTCCAAATACCTGAACACTCCGATCGTCCTGCTTCCCACTGTGCCAGTCAGCACCCATGGAGGCTTTATTACACAGATGTGCTCGGGATCACCCAGACCTCAGCACCTCCACCGGAGTGTGTAACTTGGCAGAGGGCTTCTCAGAGCCTCCCTCCAGGTGCCGCTCACTGGGGATCCTGGTTTACAATAGACGTGCTCTGTGGAGCAGCACGACCTAGGGACAAAGCAGTCATGGAGCAGAGAAATGACACGCATGTGACCCACTCAGCCTGCAGTCGTGCTGTTTGCTGCTGGGGCAGCTCAGGACCAGCAGAGCTGAGACAGCGTGCCTTCCATGCCCAAGCCCTGAGCAGGGCTCTGCTGCAGCAGATCAACAGCAGAAGAGACAGAGCAGCTGCTGACCATCTGAAGGATCAATTGCAGATCCCTGTGAGCTATGTCATCCACAGCAGTTATCTCGAGTACCCATCCCCTAAGAAGCCTGGAGAATCATTATCATTTGGAATCCTGAAGAATAATCCAAGTAATGCTTGGCTAGAAGCAGGGAGGCAGGAGCGTACCTAGGAACAGGCACAAACATCAGAAAAGCAGGCTGACCGCATGCTACCAGACAGTTGTGGGGGCTGTCCCTGTCACTGGTTTGATTGTATTTACTGGCGGCCAGAAGCTATTGCTGAACTTAAGCTGTTTGCTGCTGCCCACCCCCGTCAAACTGCCTGGTGTTAGCTTTCTTTCTGAAGACATTTGCAACAGCTTAAGAACTTTCTGCAGACCTAGCAGGCTTCACATCTGAATTAGTTTTAGAAGGCAAGATTGTGGACTTATGCATAGACTTCAGGCACTGAATAATAATCATATCAGCAAGTGCCCTAGGGGAGAGGTAAAAGCTTCATGGTCCATTACACGCGAAAGGAAGAAAATTATAAAGATAATGTGCAAGGAGAAAAAGGAGAAAAAGCAGTGCCTCTCCTCTGAATAGCCTTCACTTCTAAAACTAGATTTGTGTGGAAGCATTAAGATTTTCATCCTTTCAGCTGTATTTCTCTGGACAAGAGCCACCAGCGTATTAGGAATGTTCCCCTCTGATTTCCTGACTTAGCTTTCCAAGAGTAACTTTCTTTTCAGCACAGCACACTCAGATCCCCTTCCCCAGCCCCTGTATCCTCAACAGCACTCAATTAAGAAGCTACCACGAGCGGTGCTTTCATTCCACTTGCAATCTGCACAACAGGAGGGAAAAAAATTCAACAATTCAGTGCAGAACAGTACGTACCAGCACTGGTCTCCATGTTGTGGTGCAGACCTTGAAGCTGCAACCATGGCTCTGAAGACGACTCACCTCTTGGACAAGCTCGGAACAGGCAATGCAATGGGTTCCCCCAAATCTGCAGGTGATCTTGCACTTAGGATGTCACTACTCTTGAGGACTGTACATGGGGAAACAACTTCTGCACACCCTTTTGGCAAGCACCATGAAGTAAGGGGAAAGCACGTGCTCTTGAAAAATACCGGCTCATGAATTTCATGCTGCATATGGAGTCACTGCACAAGAAGCCTAGGACCTTGCCTTCAGCTTTAACAATGCCAGGCTCTTTGGAAACATTAGAATCATGGAGTCATAGAATCCTAGAACAGCCTGGGTTGAAAAGGCCCACAGTGCTCATTCAGTTCCAACCCCCTGCTATGTGCAGGGTCGCCAACCAGCAGACCAGGCTGCCAGAGCCACATCCAGCCTGGCCTTGAATGCCTGCAGGGACGGGGCATCCACAGCCTCCTTGGGCAACCTGTTCAGTGCCTCACCACCCTCTGGCTGAAAAACTTCCTCCTAATATCCAACCTAAACCTTCCCTGCCTCAGTTTAAAACCATTCCAGCATGAAAGGCTCTGCTCTATTTGCTAGCAGCTTGCTCAGAGAGTAATCTACTAAAATACAGAGGTGAAATCCAGGATACATTAGACAGCACTACAATTGGAAGCATGTGCCGTAAACCTGCTACCCACAGCCAAACTGGGGAAACAAAGGAGTCCGTATGGCAAGCTCCGCATTTGGCTGCAAGCCCAGCTGCACTCATATGCTGGCATTTCTGCTGCCCAACCACCCTTTCCCACAGCAGTTGTAGCTGGCACAGGCTGTGCCTGAAAGGCCTTGGTAGAAATGAACTTCATCTGCCATTTCCCAGAAGGGATCACCAACTTCCTTTAAGCCTTCTTCCTCTCCAGAACTTTCCTGCCCTTCTGCTCAATCCGGGAAAGACCTGTCTCCATATGGCCAGCTCTACCATCTTGTTTGCACAGCAGGGACAACCCCTCCCTTTCTATTGTGCTGCATTCCTTTAGATTGTTTCAGTGCCCCTCTGCTTTTGGTCTTCTAACCCAGTTTGATGCCTGAGCTAATTCATCAGCCTTACCAGAGCTGCATTGGCCAATCTGGAAAAGTAGAGATGGAGCAAGGGTGAGGTGCCTCCCCAGCTGACATCATGTGGAACTGATGAAGTTCCACCTCACAGGCTTCCAGATCAAAGCTAAAGCTTTGATTTTATCAGGTGGTATAACAGTTCTCCTAGCATTTCACTCTGTGGTGTTACAGAGAGCACTCATATGAAAGCGGGTGCAACAAAGGAAAAATGTGAGAAGCGATTCACCGTGGGCTTCCCAAAGTGCCTGCCACTCCATCTGCAGTTCTGCAGATCATTGTGATAGCAGGAGTGCTCCTCCAGAAAAGGTTCCTGTGCCTAATAGGTTTCCTCACACTTCTGGTCATATATCCCCTTTAGCCCATTCAGCCTCATCAGCATCTCACAAGCAGGTAAATCTGGCACACAAATCTGATGGGAAGGAGAATCATAGAATCACAGAATGGCCTGGGTTGAAAAGGACCACAGTGACCATCTAGTTCCAACTCCCCTGCTGTGTGCAGGGTCGTCAATCAGCAGACCAGGCTGCCCAGAGCCACATCCAGCCTGGCCTTGAATGCCACCAAGGATGGGGCATCCGCAGCCTCCTTGGGCAACCTGTTCAGTGCCTCACCATCCTTGCTGCCTTAGTTAAGTGCCTATTCAACAACGGAGCTGCAGAGATGGCATAGCAGGGAGATGGCACAACATGGGGCAGAGATTGGCTGCTTCATTCAGAACAGGTTGCCCAGGCAGAGGAACACACACAGCCACCCTGATCCCACCTCCCACCCCAGGCAGTTTTGCACAGAGACAAAGCAACACCATTGCCCCGGTCATGGAAATGACCTCTGCTGAACACTGCGTCCATCACCTGCGTGTTAAAACCACTCTGACTTTGTCTCCCTCAACCTCCTGTGAATTTTTCCTCCTGATATTGTGGTTAAAAAGATGGTATCATCAACTCAATTCTACAGCGGAGACTTTTCTTTTGGGGAAGCATCTATAGCTTCCTCCTATGCAAAGAAAAAACTAGCTCACAGTGTCTGGCGTGAGACTGGGTGAGAGACCACCAAACAAGCTACATGCAGTGAGAGGATGTACATTCAGAGACCTCAGCATTCAAGGTCGCCAGCGCTTCATTGTCAGGCATAACAGGAGAAGCTGCTGAAGCCAGTTATTAATTCCAATAGTATCTCAGATTCATCATGGCTGGAGAAGGGCTTCTAAGATCACCCAGTCTGACCCAAACCCATCCCCACAACGCCCACTACCCACGTCCCTCAGTGCCACATCTCTTGACGACCTCCAGGGGCGGAGGTCCGCTACTTCCCTGGTCAGCCCGTTCCAGTGCCTGACCATTCCTTCGGAGAAGAAATTTTTCCCAATATCCAACCTGAAAGACGGATATTAGAAAAGGCTTTTTCTGGCACGGCTCTCAAGAAATAGCCGAGGCAGAGCGAAGGCGGCCGCAATGTGTCCTGCAACACCTCCTCCGGCCGAAGCCATCGCTCCCGAGCGCCCGACGGCCGCGCTGCTCCGCACCCCTCGCACGCACCGCACCGGCCCCGCGCTGCCCTCTCCTCCCCTCGGCTCCCGCGGGGCTGCCGGCTCCCCAGGCATCCCTCGGACCGGGGCCGCCCCGTTACCTTCCGCAGAGAGCCGAGCGCGGAACTGCGACGGCGGCGGGGCAGGGGCAGCCGCTGTCCGGCAGGGAGGGCGGAGCTGGGGCGGGGCAGGGGCAGCTCCTCCCGGGGCCGCGCCCGCACATCCCGCATATCCCGCATATCCCGCACATCCCGCACATCCCGCACAACCCGCTCATCCCCTCTCATCCCGCACATCCCGCAGCGCCGCGGCTCCGAAGGGGGAGCGCGGGGGGGGGGGATGCTTCGCTCCGTCTGCTGTCCGCTCTCCTTCCCCGTCTGCTTTGGGGCACATCCCCGCAGGGAGCCGTGCGTTTGGACCCAAAGCGGCTTCGCCCGTTGAAAGAATTCAGACGGTCCCCTGCTCTCGCGGAAAGCTGCGCAGCCGGGCCGCTGTCTGCCCCTTGGCTGCGGCTGTCGTGCCCAATCTCTCCCCCACGGGTGACCCCACGCTGCCGGCTGCCGTTGGCTTTTTTTTTTGGGGGGGGGGGGAGTCTTTCTGGCTCTGCGCGGCATTTCCGGGCAAATCCCAGCGCTCAGTCTCTGCAGACTGAGAAGCCCAGTCCAGCAGCCCGGTAGAGGTCCAACTCTGAGTGAGGCGGAGAACGTATGCCCTAAAGGCAGACACAGAACAGGTGTGCAGCACATACCTGTGGCCATCACACAGACACCAACCAGCTCACCGAGTGTCCGGGCAAACAGCACGAACAGCCCCGCGTTATTCTTCTCTCCAGAGCACTTAACACGAAAGTCTACGTCCCCGCAGTAAAGGAGCGTTTCCCTCCCTGGCTGCCAGGGCACACCGCTGGCTATTGAGCCACTGCCGGTGCCTGCAGGGTCTCACCTCCGCAGATCACTGCCTCCCAGCTCCTCACCCACCCGATCCCGGCTGGATCTAAGAGCCTGCATACACACTGGCACACCTATGCTGCTCCAGGTGCCATACTGCTGACACCTGTGACACCCATGCACACACTCCCATACCAAACAGAGAGCCCAGGAAAACAGCTAGAAGTGGAGCTCAGAAAGAAGGCAGGACAAGCTGTGCTGACCGCAGGGCACAGCCAGGCAAACATCCTGACCAGCAAACTAATTATGTGCTGCTGGCCTGTTTAATCCCCTTTTCTCACTCTTTTCCACATTTGTTCTCCTCAGGCCACCTCAGTGTGTGACTTTCCCCACATTTGGTTCCTGCCCTGAGCAGCTCTTCATAAGCTCTGCACAGTTCTGCAATGCTCTTCCACTGCATTCCATGTCTCAGGTCTCTGGCAGAGTCCTGAGGATGCTTGGACTTTGACTTCTCAGCACAGGTTTTATGTCTCTGCTGGGACAGTGTGCCTCTTCTGCTGAGTCCCTAATCTGAGTTTGCCTGCCTTTGTGTCCCCATGTTCCTCTGAGCTTGTGGAGATGGATCTCTGATGGGCTGGTGGCTGCTGGGAGCCAATGGAGCAAGGCATCCTTGGGGCTCTGCCATGGTTCTCTGTGCTCTTCTGTGAGCATGCAAAGGAGCTTTTATTACACAGCACAGTGTGCAGAGCTCTTTCCAGTGATGTGGACAGAGAAAGTGGGTACAGGTCTGCCTGGAGATTACCCAGCACTACACAAATGAGGACACAGGAACACGCACCCAGTGTGTCAGCAGTTCCTCTCCTTCTCTGACACCAGTCTTTGCTGTAAAAAATGTCCTGTTCTCTATTTAAACTCCTTTGCTTCTGTCTGCAGCCCTTTATTTAGCACTGGGTTGGGCAGGAAAAGAAGAGTTGCCTACTGAAAGGTATTGATTTTTTCTGTTTTGTGCCTTTCTGGTTTTGCTTTTTCATACTCCCTAATTAGCTGGAGTATTTCTGCACTGCAGTTCCTTCTGCCTTTACCTCTGATGCTCTCTATGCTCCTAGCTCAGGAACTGCCCTTTTCCCAGATCAACACCCACAGAAACGATGATGATTTTTCACTCCTGCTGATGTAAAAGCTTACTTTGGCACCATTCATGATCAGTACTGTTTTGTGATTACTGAACTTCACCAAAAACAAGATTTGGGCCTTCCACCCGTACCTAAAATAATATTAAACAGTGCCCTAGAACAAGTTTTGCATCAACTGCTAATTCATGCAGCTTTCCTAGACAGTTCACATCACACCCCTATTCTTACCAGTGCTGATGGGTAGTGTTTGCAGAGCAATCTACACAAGGAGCAGAATCTCAATTAAAAAAGAAATTAAGCCATAGTTGTCTGTCTTGAGAATGAAAAGCAGAATCCACTAACTAGAGGAATAAGAACTCCATGCAAAACTGCCAGATGTACTAGATCTATATCTGCGTGCTGCAGAGCTGAGCATGGACATCTCTTATCTCTGGTTATCCCCAGTTCCAGAAAGCTGGGGAGCATTTATGCAGAAAGCTATGAGACATGTTGCCTATAAATGGTGCTCTTTCTTGGCTACATTTTTATTGCATCAGAGCAGACTGACCATCTGGGGAAACATTTCAACACTATTTGGAAGCTTCCAACCCATTGCTGCTCACCTGTGGAGCTGTTCCAAGGAATGCAAAGATACCAAAGCTCTGGGAGCCAGTTTCTGCCATGAGCTGAGTCTGTGAACCCACCTCCATGTTCTGCAACCCAGAAGATTGCTCTGGAATTGCTGAGCTTCAGAATTCACGGAGCTGAGCCTGGTGAAGAAGAGTGACAGATGTCATGGAGAAGAAAAGACCTCAAATTTTGCATACCTGAAGAAGAGAACTTCAGTGGCCTCGTCAGCCCATCTCTCAGAAATACTTGCTGTGGCATGGCTGGGCTGCCAGCTCATGCCTGCGTGCTGCAGGTTTTTGGCTCTATGAGCTCTGCCTCGAGTTCTCTTCTGAGCAAAGAAAGCACAGCTTTGTCCTTCAGCCCTCTGAGTGTGAGCAGGCACATTGCTGCCCAGCCCCATTCTGTAATGATGCTTGGTCCTTTACAGAAGAAGCTCCAAACCCCATTATGCAGACAGCCCTCACCAAGTTATTTTTTAAGGAAACAATTTCAAATCACTCAGCAAGGATTGTGCAAGTGGACCCTTGAAGCAGGAACGTTCAAGTACATGAGAGCCAAATTGCATGGCCTACAATCTGCCCTCGAGGCTTCTCATTTTTTTCTTACATCTTTAGCAACGTATTTCAAAGACAGAGCTCAGTAGGGAACCCGCATATTTTACATCTTGCAAAAGGAGAGAAAGTGACAGGAGAGACATTTCTGTTAATGATGCACGTGAGCAGGAAGTATTTCTTCAAAGGGCTCAAACTCACCCAAGCTGCATCATATATAGCATCATATTCTGGCATTCTTAAGAGCATCAGAATAGGAGCCTGTCAGACTGTCTGACCTCACCTCAATTTGGAGGCAGATTTGAGCCTGGCTGGCAGGTTCTGGTGACGAACTGAGCTTTGCTCCTGCCTGGGCCTGGCTGCTTGAAGATGGAGCAGCCTTGCCTCTCTTGATTTGCTGTGTCCTGCATGGACAGCCAGGGATATTTTTGCTGACAACCCAGTTGCAGCAGTCTGGCAGAGGCACACAGAGGGATGTTCCCAC